>QEPC01001394.1:3469219-3499836 GCA_003113815.1 Sphenodon punctatus
GGGTGAGTGGAGCGGGGTTCCTGAGCCATCGGGGGGGCCGCCGCGCCAGGCAGCGGCTGCGGCGGCTGACACTCTAGCATCTGGTATAGATAGCAAACGTGTCCAACCAGCCACATTCCAGGAGCAAATTTTGAGATACTCTGTGTCGTAACACTGCCACCATCAGGGGACTAACACTGATACTTCACCGGAGTAAGGCTTAATGAAAAGCTGGGACTCTAGCACACTAGACTTTCCCAACTGTCCCCCAGATGTAGTTGGAGGAATCTGGGAACCAGTAGAAGACAAATTAAGACTAGCCAGCAATTTCCTCCCAGCCTCCAAAATCCCTCCATCCTGTACATTTTGCCTTGCCCCAGGAGACGTGTTCCTCAACAATGGGGTATCGTCTACCATGGATGGGGAGGTCAAGGTCTCTAATAAGGAATCTATTCCCTTATCCAGACACCCCGCCAACTTAAAAAGTCTTTCATGCATCGACAGTGGCTGGGGGGGTTGAATGAATTGCCATCTGCTGAATCCCCTCACCTTGAAGTTTTCCCAATAAGAGCTTACCCTCCTGAGTGTAAGACGGCTCCTTGGAGCATGAAGGATAATTGGGTTTAGATCTACTAGGGACCAATGGAATTATATTTAAATCTTTTAGCACTCCACATAAACACTCCACGTAGAAAACAAATAGTCCTGGGCCAAAATTTCAGCAGCAAAGTAAGGCATTTGAAAATATACTATTAACCGGTAAGAGGGAAGCAAGTGAAATGAGTGCACAGCACCAGGTGGCACCCTACCCAAGATGCATCCCAGGTGGTGCACTATTGCCTGTTTAGCATCCCAGGCAGGAAAAACACCGGACGGTAAAGGCCGAATTCTAAATGACACTGCACTTGTTACAGGAGCTAATTTGCAAGGAATAAATTTCACAGGATCCCTGCATTGTGTGTGGGGTGCCAAGCCAATACCCCCCTCCTTCCCCCCCTCCTTGGCCTGGACTTGTTCCAAAAAAGAAGGCGGGGGAACAGGCACAGGACCCTGCAATCCAGAGTTGATCCATATACAATTAGAAAGCAAATTAGTTATAGTAGTCAAAAACTTCTGTTGTTCTTGGAGGAGAGAGGCAATAGCCTCCAATTTCTCAAGCAGTGAGGTTTGCATGTCTCTCATCAGATGACATTGTTTGTCCAGCAAACCGCCGTAAGAGGAGGCCAGCAGCACTGTATCACAGTCGCTGCCCATAATGGACTGGTCTACTTCATATGGCAATGAAAGATCTAGCAAATCTGAGTCGGAGCTTGAAGAGCCCAACACCTCCCCCACCACCAGGGGACATATAAGGTCATTACAAAGGGGAGAAGTATCTGGCAGCACTGTCTTTTCCCCCTCCACAGAAACATGAGACTTTGATCTTAAAAAATAATTTGTCAGTGTTCGCTGAGTATCTTGAGCCCTACCTGATGGCAAGGGGGTTCTTGGGTCTCACGGCTTCCTAGGAGGCACCTTCCCTGCCATAGACATAGTCCTCAGCAGGCAACACCAACAAAAACACTTTTGTCTTGGCAAACACCCCGGAGCTTAGCCCGCACCGAAGGCCGCGCATACAAGGGCTGAATGCCGATTAAGTCCTGCTGGGGAGGCTCGGCTCCCTATTGGCCAGACAACACAATATCTCCTTAGGCACTTAGTCAGGTGCATTCCGCACAGGTGGTCAGGCTCTCCATTCCCCCGAAAATCAAGAAACCCCAGGGGACTACCCTATGAGCAACTCAACACCGGGGCAGCCAGCCCACAGCTCGGCTCTCCCTCCTCGCCCCTTCCGTATCACTGGTTTCCTACGAGGCGATAGAGGAGCATCTCGCCCGCTACTGCCCCGGCGTCTCCCCGAGTGAGCCACACTTTCCTCCTGAATGATGTCGGAAGCTTCCCTCTCTCCAAGTACACGCTTACGATGTTTTCCGCGTAGCACGGGCGGCTTCCTCCTCGCTCCTCTTGGTGATTCCTCCGACCCCCAGTCCTGAGCTCTGGCCAACCATGACTCTCTCCCTGCCTACATCTGTTTGTATGACATGCATCCAGACTGGAGCAGACTCAAGGGGGTGAAGTTGTCCTCATCCTCTCTTCCACTCCACGTCTGGTTAGTTGTACTTTTCTTTAAACTAAAACTTCATCATTCACTGAAGGGGATGCATAAACCAAGACTCACTTGCAGTCTAGTGGCAGAAAACGGTAGATTCTAATAACTCTTTGATTCATCTTCTGTCTCAGCAGAAATGGTCCTTCAAGCAGTAGTAGTAATCACCCCATTTCTAATCTTCCTGTTTAGGGAAGGTTATTGAATGCGAGGTTGCCTTGCAGCTTCAGGCACCTTTTGATGTTGTTGGATTCCTGGACTCATGTCAGTCAGGATTTTGTCCTAGGCATGGCATTGAGGCTGCACTTTTGGCCTTGGTTGATGACCTTTGCTTGGCAATCAACAAGGGCAATTGTATCATGTTGATTGTTAGATCTTTCAGTAGCCTTTGATACAGTTGATCAAGGAGTGTTGTTGGCACAGCTGCTTGACCTGGCAGGGGTTTGTAGGACTGCCTCTTAAGTGGTTCTGCCCATTCCTGGCTGGGAGAACCCAGAGGATGGTGATGGGTGGTGGCTCATTGCCCCCTCGGGAACTTCCTTGGGATCCCACAGAGTTCCATCTTGTTCCCACTCCAGTTCAATGTGTACGGGAGTTCCCTGGGTAACGTTATATGGAGATTTGGAGTCAGGTGCCATCAGTACGCTGATGATGCCCAGCTCTATCTCTCCTTTTCATCTGTCCCAGGTTCTTCAGTCTCACTGCTTACCCAGTGTCTGGCTGCTGTTGGAGACTGAATGTGGGTGAGCCGACTGAAGCTGAATTCAGACAAGACCAAAGTGATGATGGTTGGTTGTCCTTTTGACCTGGGAGACATAGAGACTTCCATTATTGATGGGGTCCAGCCTCCTTTGGTTAATCAGGTTCATTGCCTTGGGGTGTTCTTGGATCCATCACTGCACCTGGATTGCCAGGTTGCAGCAGTGGTCAAGAGCACTTTTCACTAATTGCATCTGTTCAGAAGGCTGCAACCTTTTTTTAATCACAAATTACATCTATTGAGAAGGCTGCAACCTTTTTTATCTGATTCAGATTTGTCCACCGTTGTCCACGCCTTTTTAACCTTGCAGCTAGACTACTGCAATGCACTCTGCATGGGGCTGCCCTTGATGACTGTTTGGAAGCTGCAGTTGGTGCAGAACTCAGTGACCCATCTTCTGTCAGGGATGGGTCTTTGGGAGAACATTACACCAGTGGTCCAGAGTCCGCACTGACTGGCTACTAATAGATTTCCAGGAACAATACAAGGTGTTATCTTCTACCTATAGAGCCCTAAACAGTTTGGGCCACAGGTATCTGAAAGATTGTCTCTACCCTCATGTTCCATTGCGACCTCTGATATCAGTCAGGAGTGCCCTCCTGAAGATACCATCTGCCTGTGAGGTTTCTATAGAGCAGTGTTGTTGGTGGCTTTCCTACAGTTACAGAACTCCCTCACCTTGGGGGTTTGTCTAAGCACAAGTCTGTTCCTCTTCTGGAAACAATGTAAGACCTTTCTATTTGGTCAGAAGTTTGGCAGGCATGGTTAGGGAAGGGTTGGGGGAGTATTAAGGGGATTGTTTAGATGTCTTTATTGACGGTAAACTGCCCTGAGCCATAAATGGGAAGGATGAGATATACATTTGATTAAATAAATAAATAAATAAATAAATAATAAAATGTATAACTGTTCCTCCCCAACTAGTTAGGAAATTCTTGTCTTGTCCTGTAGGGAGCAGTCAGCCTACATTAAGTTGCTCATTCACGAATCGATTTCAGTTGCCTATTATTTCCTTACAGCAGCAGCTGTAAGGAAGTTAAATGCACAACCACTCTCCATTGTAAACAGGGGACTGCTGAAGCCCTGATTTTGATGAAACCGCTTGAGCTACATTTCTGAAAATTTATTCATGGCTATAATTTGTGAGGACTATCATGTGCACAAAGTTTGAAGAAGATCCATTGGGAAAATAAAATGTTATGACTGTTTAAAAGTTAATTGGTTGTGGTCAAAATGCACACATCCTCACGATTTTGAATCATCAATATCTCCTCCCCCTGGATGAGTTGAACCCCCAAACGTCACAGGCTTGGAGCATGAGATCAATAACAACTGCTTCTGTAATATGATAGTGATTGGTGCAGCCAAAACCGAATTATTAATGATTAAAAAATTGGTTCTGCTGGCTTGCGCATGCGCAGTTGAGCAGCTGCTGACCGACAAAACACAGCATAAGGAAAGTTACGTGACTCTACTTTTTAAAATCACATAACTTTATCAGAAGCCAGCTCCATCACAAAGACTTTAAGCTCTAGTCAGTTTCATGTCAATTACCCACTTGCCTCAGAAAGACAGCAAGAGGACACTAGTCAGCTTCGTGTCAATTACCCCCTGGCCTCACTCTGTACTTTTGACTCCCTATGAAAAGTTTGCAAGTTTTCAAAAGTTACAGACTTTCCACTTGGTATGAAAACCGACTCAGTACTTTTAAAAGTCTGCAACTTTTGAAAAGTTGCACACTTTTGACTCCATAGTTTTAAAAGTCTGCAAGTTTTAAAAAGTTGCAGACTTTTCACTCCTATGAAAAGTTGCAGACTTTTCATAGAGTCAGAAGTACAGTCAAAAGTCTGCAACTTTTCATACCAAGTGAAAAGTCTGCACCTTTTCAAAATTTGCATACTTTTCACTTGGTATGAAAACTTGCAGTCTTTTGACTCTGTACTTTTAAACGTCCGCAACTTTTGAAAAGTTGCAGACTTTTGATTCTGTACTTTTAAGTCTGCAACTTTTGAAAAGTTGCACACTTTTCACTCCTATGAAAAGTACATAGAAGCGACCAAAAACTCAAGTAAACAAAAGGTCTATACAAACCCTTTAAGGACTGGCCACCTGAGCTAATTAATTCCTTACCATACATACTTTTATTCATTTGTTTCAATAACTAAACTTTCAAATTTTTTCATTATTAAACTTTAATTTATTATCAGAATTCGGCAATGAACAATTTTTTCAGAGTTCATTAACTCTGTTCCTACAGAACTGCATTCTGTACAACGAAGTCCCCTCCGCGATCGCTGCGGCGGGGGTTTGGCGGCGCCCCTTTCCCCTCCCAGCCAAAGGAGGCGAGAAAGGAGCGGCCGCTGCAGGGTGGGGTGGGTAGTTAGGCCTTGGTTGCCCCTGGCAACCATGTGAGGAGCGCGCCCAGGACTCTCGCAAGAGTCGGAAGTCCCGGGCGCCATCTTAGAAATCCCCGCTCTGCTGCCTCATTTGGCCAGGCGGGAGCGGGGAGACAGGACGTGCACCCATCCACCCATCCCTCTTATGGACAACACTCCGAGTAATTACTGGTTGCGAATTAGGACCGGAAAGGAATTTTCCCTGAACCAAATTGGCATAACGGCGAGGGGTTTTTCGCCTTTCCCGGAGTGATAAACCTAATTGGAATAGAGGATGAGGAGGCAAATTTGCCGGTGCTAGGCCGAAATGTCGCACTCTTGGCGGTAGGCTGAGTTCAGGCCAACGGTTAAAAGTTGAAACGGTTAGGATAGCATAGGGTAGCAACATCTCCTTAAGAGATGGGTATTGGCCAGACATAGCCGCTCAGTGCGGCCCACTGCATGGCCAGCCCAAGGGTGAGAGACGAGCGGCCGAACCTGCTGGGCGGACCATGCACCAAACAGGAGGTTACGGTGTCCTCATCCTTGTTGTTTAAACCCCCCGCCTCGGTGGGCGAGGGGATAGGTGCGAACAACCCGCCCTGGCCCGGTTAAACCGGTAGTAGGGGTAGGGTGTAAGTTGGAAAAGTTGGTTAAGATAGGGCACAGGAGGATTCCCCTCGGGCTTAACCCGAAGACGGTAGAGGATGGCACCAGGCAAACAGGACAACGCCTGGCACAATAGGGGAACCTCCTGTTGGGAAGGTTAACAGTTAGGGATAAGAGATTGATAGGACCCCAGTTCAAAGGGGGAAGTGGGAGGGTTACCTCTTCCCCCTTTTTGGGATAATTAATAAAGAGTGCGGCCGTTCAAACCCATATATTGTGTCCTCGTCTTCTTTGGAGGGGGGTGCGTCGACAATTCTATAATGTTCTCTACACTGACATTGTTAACAGTTTATTGTATGAAGTGTATGCACTGTCTATACATGTAAAGGACAGAGTTAATGCACTCTGGAAAAATTGTTCATTGTCAAATTATGATAATAAATAAGCAGTTACACCCTGCAATGACTTAGATGCTCCACTACTCCCCTACAAAGTGTGTGTGTGTGTGTGTGAGAGAGAGAGAGAGAGAGATTAGAAAAGATAATGCAGCCTGGATTTGTACCATGTATTTTCTGGAACCTCAGCCCAGGAGATTGTAGAAGACCAGAGTTAGTGCCTGAAGCACAAGATTTCTATTTGGTGGACAGATATGGTCTCCCATAATTTCCACCACCATTTATGTAGATCATGAAGAATCCTTTAGAGTTGGAGACAGTGGGTGAAAACAGACATGCACCTTCACGCCGCTTTAACACTGCTTTAACATTTCTTATGCACTAACCAGAGTTAGTGCCTGAAGCACAAGATTTCTATTTGGTGGACAGATATGGTCTCCCATAAGTTCCACCACTGTTTATGTCAATCATGAAGAATCCTTTAGACTTGGAGACAGTGGGTGAAAACAGACATGCACCTTCACGCTGCTTTAACACTGCTTTAACATTTCTTATGCATGTTGCAGGGCTGCATAGGACACCAATACAGCCCTGCAACGTGCATAAGAAATGTTAAAGTGGTGTTGAAGCGGAGTTACGTGCATGTCTGGTTTTTTTTTTCACCCAGTGTTCACAACAGAGGGAGAGGCAACATCTTTCCAACTCCTTCTTAGGAGAATTATCATTGACATTTCCATCTCCTAGGAACCCCTTGTGTGGTTTTTTTTCTGCAGACATATGTATCTGCTTCTATAGACTTTTGTGGGTTGTGGAGCTTTAATACATTCTAAAATACCTATATTATAACATGAGAAATCTTACAGGTTCCAGGTATTAGAATATTACTTTCCTGTTCTCTTATCAACTTCAGTCAGGAAAATTGTATGAACGTCTGTAAAGAATTCCTACAAACTCCAGTGTTTTTAACGGTGGCTAAGAGACGGGTGAATTAATGTTGGATGCAACTGAACTCATAAGGTTCTGATTACACACACTTACGATGTTCCAGTATCTTTTGTACTTATACCATTCAACCATGTTTCATTATTATTTACAGTAACTCTTGAGTTTTTCATGTGACTTGAGAAGCAAAACATGAAGCAAGCATGCTTGGTGCTGATGTTAAAGAGAGAGAATATTCACCTACAGAGATGTACCTACAAATGTACATCAGCGAACATAAGAGCATGCACCAGAAAATAATTTATTACAAGAATCAATGCAAAGATCACAATGGCTGACCTAGCCGCCCAATGCTAGAATACAGTAATTTTTTTCTCTATGCAGGTCTCTTGACACAAATGGGAATTATTTACATGCTTTAGGGGAACTATATTCCTAAAGACTTTGTACATTTGTATCCATTTCTGCTTAAATGGGTATCTTAGAAAGGTGCCCACTATTTATTTAGATAGGGGAAAACAAGAAAGAACATTAATTTTCAGATGGCTTTAAACAAATATTTGAAAGGTTAACGTTTACAAATAGATTTTGACTAGTTAACATTTTCAAATAGAAAGCTTTTTCCTTCAGCTGAATTACAGCACTGGGCAGCAAGCAAAGGACATGTGAAATGAAATATGCCATTCAAATATGGAAAAGGAGAAAACTGCTTGTGAGGATTACAGAGGCTAATATGCAAAATTGAAAGCCTTTGCCACTATTTTGAATGTTCTGTCGGAGGCGTTTTACACAGAGTTGATATTCTTTATTTACGAAACATTCTTGGAACATTTTTTTTCCTGCTTTCACTGAACCCATCTCCCTTCCCTCCCCCCACCCCCACCTCATATAATTTATTTTCAGTAAAAGCATCTACCTGGCTAGACAAGCGAGAGATGTGGTTTTAAAATCTCACAAAGCCCTGTTACAAGCTGATTCTGAACAGCAGGCAACATTAATAAGTGGAATAGCATTTGCAAGTGCTACCTTGGATTCAAGCTGGCAATCTGTTAATTCTGCTGCTTTATGTCTGGTATATCTATAGTAAACATCCCAGTAGTCTGAAACTTGAGCATGTATCTACACACTATATATGCTAGGAAAGAGTCCACCATAACAAATCTGGGTTGTGAATGGGTGTGACCAGTGGAGTCCAGTTGTGTAGAATTTCAGGAGACATCAAATGTAGTTGAGATGTGGAGTAAATTTATTTATTTATTTATTATAAAAGCTTCTACCCCGCCCCCCTCGCTCAAGGTGACTCGGGGCGGCTCACAACCAAATTAAACATAAATATATAAGTACAATAAAAAATACAAAAATAAATACAAGAATAAAACTATAATAATAATAATAATAATAATATAATATAATATTAATTAATAATAATAATAACACCAGCATAAAACACAGTATCCATGCACAGGAAGACTCCCTTAACCCATCCCCCTCCTCCCCNAATTAATAATAATAATAACACCAGCATAAAACACAGTATCCATGCACAGGAAGACTCCCTTAACCCATCCCACCCACCCCTCCTCCCCACCAAACACCTGGTGGAAGAACCAGGTTTTACAACTTCATTGTAAGGTGAGGAAATTTGGGCCGAGGCAAACCTCTGCCAAGAGGATATTCCAAAGTGATGACGCAGCCCCTGAGAGCACCCTCCTGTCTGTCTGGACTTGCCGAAAACATGGAACCTCCAGAAGGGTGCTTCCAGATGACCAGAGGGGCGGTCCAGGCACTCCCTCAGGTAAGTAGGCCACTTAGAGCCTTAAAGGTCAAAACCAGCACCTTGAATTAGGCCCAGAAGACAATAGGAAGCCAGTGCAGTGCTTGGAGCACCAGTGTAATGTGCTCTCTGTGGCCTGGCCCCATAAGGAGACAGACTGCAGCATTCTGTACTAGCAGCAACTGTCACCAAGCGCAGCCTCATGTAGAGTGTATTCAGATAGTCTAGTCTCAAGGTGAGGAATTTATGGAAGAGGGTGGCAAGGTCCAAGTCTGAGACATATGGGCGGAGCCTCACGCCACAGCCAACATCTGGAGATCCAGGTGTAACTTCAAATCCAGGAGCACCCCCAGGTTCTGCACAGATGGGACCAATGGAGGGCAAGCTCCCTCAATAACTGGTGTGTTCCCCTCCTGCAGATCCCTGGTCCCACCCAGCAACATCACCTCCATCTTATCAGGATTGAGTTTCAATCAGCTCAGCCTCATCCAATTCCCCACAGCTGCTAGACACTGAGACAGAAAAGAGACGGCAGGGCTCGGGTCAGATGAAAAAGATAAATACAGCTGGGTATCATCTGCGTATTGATGACAACACACTCCCCAGCTGCACACAACCTCCCCTAGTGGCTTCATATACACATTAAACATGAGAGGGGACAGAATAGAACCCTGCGGGATCCCACATGAGAGGGCCCCAGGAAATGATCAAGTTTGGGGAGAACCTTTGCCATCCCCACTCATATTACAAGCCCCCACACTGGGAAATGCAAAATACTGAAAACTTTGTGTTGTCCAGCAATTGAATTCAAAATTTAACAGCAACAAAAATAGATAAAAAAGAATGTCTTTATGCAACAAGATGAAAAACTGTGAAGCAACATACATTTATATATGCAAAATTTAGATTCACATTTAGTTTATAAACAGAAAAAGATGCTGTGTATAAAAATCACTACATGTAAAACATAATACTGTTAGCAGGAGACCCCCTTCCACGCTTGTCTATTGTGGGGGGAGGGAGTCGGTACTCCAATATACCCTTGATTCTTAAATTATGGGGAATTAGCTGAATTAGTTGAACTAGGGGTCCCCAGATGCCACACAGATCAGTTTGAGGTTTGATACGCGCTACAGTCAGGTTTACGTACCTTCCACGAGAGTAGAGAGAGAGAGGGAGACAAGCGTTTAATAAAAAAAGAAATGTTTATTTCAAAGGGACATCAAAGAAAACACACAATGGGATACACACACATACATATACTAATCAACACAGCCCCGGTCTGTCTGGCGGTTTACAGGGGAAACACAAGCGGCGGCGAGGAAAATGAAAGTAATGTGGGGAGTGAAGGAGGGGAGACACACACACAAAGAGAAAAAATGAGAGAGAGAGAGAGAGAGAGAGAGAAGCAAGCGGGGAGGTCAGAACCAATGTTTACCTCTTCTTGCCATTCAAAAAGAGACAGGCGGCCCACGGATCCAGCAAAGTTTGGGGATGAAGGGAAGGGGCAGGAAGACCCCTTAAGACACAGACACACATGGAGGGACCTGCATGTGTTTGCATCCAAAGCTTTCTCAATTTTGGAGGGGGAGCGAGGAGCTGTTATTTTAAAAAAATATTTATTTCTTTAAATTTATTGGCCGCCCCTTCATGCCTACAGCATCTCGGGGTGGCGTACAACACAAATAAAACAAAGACAATATTAATAAAAATAATCAATAATTAAAATATTTAAAAATAGCCCCAACAACAATTTTTTTAAAATATCTATAAAATCCCCCATCCCCCCTACCTAACCCGCCCTCCCACCCTCCCCTCTGAAGGCCTGGGTGAATAGCCAGGTCTTGCAAGCTCGACGGAAAGCTAGCAGACCCGGGGCCAGGCGGGCTTCCTCCGGGAGGGAGTTCCAAAGTCGCGACCCGGCCACCGAGAACGCCCTCTCCATTGTGGCTCCCCGTTTAGCACCGGGGACCTCCAGAAAGGTGCTCCCGGCAGACTGAAGGGATCGCTATGAGGCGCGGAAGGTGAGGCGGTCCCCGAAGTATGAGGGGCCCAGCCATGTAGGGTTTTATAAATCAATACTAACACCTTTGAATCTGGCTCGGTACGCTATAGGCAGCCAGTTATAGGGTTTAGGATAAAGGATTTGGGATAGGCTGAGGGACACTACAATACACTCGTAGGGAGGACAAAAGGGATTTTGGGTGTGTGTCCAGGTACAACAAAGGGAAGATGCATACAGGGGCTGAGGGGACAAAGAACACATCTGGGTAGGACAAAAGAGGTTCCGGGTGGGTGTCCAGGTACAACAAGGGAGAATGCATAAGATAAACATATTGGGTCTGAGGGGACAAAGGACACAGCTGGGCATGAAAGGAGAGAGGTTTTCGGGTGATTTGGGGATGGAAGGGAATCATGAGGGGAGCCCTAGGCTGAAGGGCGACACCAAGATGCAATTTCACTGATCGGGTGTGGGGGTATTGGCTTGTGTGAGGGAAACATAGGGTGCTCTAGTTTTCCATGCCTTTGGGGCTGTGGCTAGTCCAAATTCTATTCACCAATGGTTCCTTAAAACAGGGAGGAGACTCTTTCTTAACTGACCATACTTTACTCAGGGCTTCCTCCACCTAATCACCTTTTCCGAGGGCAGACTGGATTTTGCATGAAGGGGCATTTTCCACCCTAGGCTCTATTGCAGCTCGACCCTGACCCCGCTCAAGCTCCCCAATGCCCACTGACCCATGTCCCATGTAGCCTTGCCGAGCATGGGGGGAGGGGGGGCTGTTTTTGGGGAGCATTCCGTGTCTCTGGCAACAATACCTATCTGTTAAACAGCCATGTTTGTAAATCCTGCCTGTGTAGGGCAAAAATGGTAGTCACAATTTTCTATTAAGGCTTCATTTATAACTATTTTACAAACCATCAGTTAATGATAAATAATTGAGTAAATGAACGGTTAATTATTTTATTTGTTACAGGCTGTCTTACAGCGGTGGCTTAAAACCATCCATAACACTTCTATAGATGTGCTTAGGACTTCCCATGACACATACCACCCAAGTCTGTAACATGCTTATAATATCAGTTAATAATTTATGAATCCTCTATACATTATTTATGAATGAAATCTTAAAGTAATCCAGTGGCTGAGATAACTGTGACATTTACAATGACATTCTAGCCCAGAGATAGACTTCTCATGTAGTCCAGTTTCTAAGAATAAAAGAGAGATTCCCGTAGAATGCAAGAAGCAAATTGGTAAATCCTACTGGCTGGAAACACTAGAATCTTTGACAATTATGGTCTTTGACAGCACTCGCTTATGTTCTTTATCCTGAGACATAAATGCCATCCACATCTTTCCAGTACTAAACAGTTCCTTCTGGAAAAAATAATTTAACATTTAGTAGAAAATATTATCTTTCTGTGGATATTTTAACTGTCGTATGGAAGAGAGAATAATGTTTTTGATATGGAATTGTGAAGGATGGTTGAATAAAATAAATGTAAGAAGGATATTGTTCTCCATTAAATTCTCTTATTAAATTCCTGTAGACAACTGGTTAGATTATACAGCCACTCTTACGACGTGAGGGGATCCAGCATAAAGCAGTCTCCCTGAGATCATCAAGATACTAGTTGACTAAAAATCAGTAATTAGAACAGCTCTAATAATTGAATCCCTATTAAACTGTATAGAGCATGTGGTGGGGTTAGAATGCGAGCTGTGACACCATCAGTTTTTCTAGAGTTGCAACTTTTATTAATTAATTTACTAATCCTCAATTTTTAACAAGAATTTAAATCCTATAGTTCCTGCCATAAATTGTTCTGCATTGGTTCTAGGTTAAATGAAGTTTCCTCTCTTGCTTTTTCTATCAGCTGCATTAGCCAGGAGCCATTCATCCAAGGCTTCAGATTACAGGGTTGAGAATAGGGCTGTAGCAGAATGTCGCAGCAGTAGCTATTTCCGCCAGAAACAGCGTTTCCGCGATTAGTGGTATGGCGTGGCAGAGGCTTTCATTCCGCTAGTTTCATTCCGCTACTTCTGCAGTTCCACTAATTTCATTCTGCTACTTCACAGGCTTCGCAAAATAGCAGAAACATGACATTTCCCCTACTTCGCCATTCCGCCAGCGCCACAAAATAGCGGAAAACAGCGGTTTTCTGACAGTTTCCGCAATTTTTCCACATTTCTGCAATTTTCAGAATGCCGGCAGAATTAGCAGAATGTCCGCAGAAAAGCCGCGGTGTGGCACAGGCAATTCCGAAATGGTGTAATGGAAGCGTGGCACGGTAATAGCTGCTGCCACATCAGCCCTAGTTGAGAAGTACTTCATTAAAACTAATGAAACAAATGCCACCGCACCCACCACCCGCATCATGTATCCTATGTTATTCTAAAGGAGGTCCTAAATCTCCCACTCAGGAAAGCACTTTAACATCTGCTTAAGTGGATAGCTGAATTGTAGGCTAAATGTAGCTGAACACTGACAGTTGTAATTCTGTTTCTTGAGAATAGGAATGAGTGGGATGCTGTGAGCCCATGCAGACGTGCTGCATGCCCTAAGTTTACATAGCATAGATCTCTGTAGGGTTTCCTTGAGCAGCGGGACCAGAGTGGGATCAGAGATGTATTGCCACTAGCCCATCACCTCATTTGTGGGGACTGCAGCAGATGAGATAATTAGATATGGTTCAGTTGTCATATTGAATAACTCCCCCAGTGCTACCAGTACACAGCCAGATTACTTATTCTGCTTGCAGAAGGCTTGAAGCCATATTGCCTGACTCTGCAAGCCAGTCACACACTCATCCTCAATTAATGCAAAATTGATTCCACATTTAAACAGTACACAAGGCTCTTGCAGTACAAATATGCTCTCCACAGTTCAGTGACAATGCAAAAGATTTCCCCACAGGAATGGGGGCAAAAGTGTCCCTAATGCACTTATGCACTTTAGTGCTATCTTTAAACAGTTCATTGCCTAATGCCTATGTTTCAGGCTGAACTGAATAAATAAATGAATACATTTAATTAAATTAAAGCAAGCAAAGACTAAAATGTTCTGTCACACCCATGTAACTGCCCCTCACATAAATCAGACTTCAGCTGGTGATCTTCAGTTTTTCTTTCCAAGGTTTTTCTGCTTGAGCTACAGAAAAAACATGGCTTGTTTTTAATCAAACCCCTAGAGTAGTGCTTTGCATACCTACTAGTTAATTCTCCTGCTAAGCGCCCCTGTGCACTGCGGGGGCGGGGGGGGGTAAGGTGCTTTGTCCCCGCTTCACTCAGGGGAGAAGGCACAGTGGTGGTGGTGGTGGGGAGGTGAGTCTTTTCCGCTGGTTGGGGAGTGGTCGGGCTGGCTGCAGCTTGCAAACTGCATCCCTCTGGGGATGCAGTTTGCATTGGGTAGTCTCAGCTCTGTTGCACTGCATCGATTAGCCCGTTTGAGGCCATGTGATAGTGGAGCGTGCTGTGCAGCTCTCATTAGGCTGGCAGTGTGCGGCTGAACAGGACGTGTGCAGTTGGGCGCAGCAAAGGGGGCTGATCCAGGTCTTGGGAGCTTCTCTCTACCTCCCCCCCACCCTGCGGATTTTGCGAGGCTACTGTGGCGGTGGCAGAAGGGCTTGAGGACGTGGTGACAGGCTGAAAAGTGGCAGCAAAGGCTAAGTTCTCAGGCAGCATTAAGGAAATGGGGGGTGGACTAGCTAAAACGTGCATTTCCCAGGCTTCGGATATCGGGTTGGTGTGGGCAGGAGAAAAGGGCCTGGGGGGACCAAGAAACCCATGAGCAGGGGCCAAAAGACTGCTGGCAGGGGAATGGGGGGGCAGATGGAGGACTGCTGACCTTCCACCCCTGGCACAGTTGGGGGTTCAGGGTGCTAATGATGGCCTGATGGATGTGGGGCCTGGCTTCCTTGATGGGCAGAGGGTAGCTGAGCTGGCATTCCAGACAGCTAGTGAAGGTGACCCTAGGCAGCATGCTGCTGTTGCTGGGCAGTTTAGTGATGTGGCCCCCTTTGGTGGAGCTGCAGGAGCAATGCAAGAGGGACTGCCTGGGCAAGCTTGGCAGCACCCTGCTGTTGTTGGGCAGTTTTGTGATGCAGCCCCCTCTGGTGGGGCTGCAAGGGCAACACAGGTTGTAATGGCGAGGCAGGCTCCAGGTGGGCTAAGGGGCCAGGAGGATCAAGGTTTGCACTATTGCAGTCCCTTGCAGACAGGATGGAGGTGTGGGATGGGGTCATGGGCAGGCTGGCTGGAGTTGGCACGAGAGGGACAAAGCAAAGGTCCGACCGAGATCTATGCTATGTAGACATAGGGCATGCAGCGTGTCTGGATGGACTCACAGCATCCCACTCATTCCTATTCTCAAGAAACAGAATTACATCTGTCAGTGTTCAGCTACATTTAGCAACTGGGGCTGGCGGTTTGAGTGATTCTGCCCTTGTTTTACCTCAGCCTAGTGAGCATGCTGCTCTGATACCTGCGGCAGCTGGTGCAGGAACCGGTGAAAATAACCCGGCAGTTGAGCAGCTTGCACAGAAGGTGGACCGGATAGAACAACAGATTGCCAGGATTGCTGCGTTCATTGAGGCTGGTGGCCGGCCTGCGGCAGGGAGTGTGCCTCCTGTCCTAACGGCGCAGGTTTCACCAGTGCAGATGGCCCCAATAGTGGGAGACAGTGAGTATCTGGATGGAGGTAGAGGGGTTAATGATGTGTCCAGAGGGCCACAGCTGTGTGAGAGTAGCTGCGGGGTTCGGGCACCGACTGCCTCAAGCCAGGTTTCATCCTCACAGGCTGGGGAGAGTACGGTAATGGCTGTTGGGTTGCCGACACAGCTGCAAGGGGGTGGAGTTGCAACAACGGGGCAAGCTGGACAAGGTCACCTGCGTGGGCAGCAGGATCCAAACCGCTTGGTCTGGGTAGACAATGTATGGCACCCACAGGTGGGGGCTGTGGCTGCGGCTGCGAGTCAGTCTGGGAATGTGGGTAATGGACAGAGTCAGATAGCATCAGGGAGCGGTGCTCAGGTTCAGCCCACTGGGGGGCCGTCAAGTAATCTGGAGGATGCAGGGATGGCGGCACAGTCAGGGAGCGAGATCCCTCCCATGAGAGGTGGTTACGCCAGGGTTTCTGCACCCATTGGGTTGCACTTGGTGCAAGCCACGCGAGACAAAATCTGGAAGGGGGAGTACATTGAATTATTTGCCCTGCTCTTTTGCGATCCTATCCCTGATCCTAACGCGAGGCAGGAACCTAGGGAGTATGAAAAGGCAAAGCGAAGGAAGGTTGATAGGAATTGGGCGAACTGGGAGTCGACATTGATCATTTATGCCGGGGTAATCATGCAGGCGTTTCCCGAGAGGGCGATAGCCCTATGGAAGTATTTCAAAATTGTGAGGAAGGCCTATTTGACGAAGGAGGTTTTCGGGTGGCTCAGATACGATGAGACCTTCAGGCAAAACGCGGCCATTGCGCCAGATGTGCAATGGGATGTGAAAGACCACGATTTGTGGCTTGAATGCATCCAAGAGAAGGATGTGGCTAGGGCTGATAGTGGCCATGTTATTGTAAAGGGGCTGAGCAACCGACTGATAATTTTTGGGGTGAGCCTAGCAAGAAAGGGAGCCGGTCGCTGGCATGCTGGGATTTTAATGATGGGTCCCATTGTTTTCATGCCAACTGTAGATTCAAACATGTCTGCTTGCAGTGCAGCGGGCCTCATTCCATTGCCAACTGCCAGAGACCGAGGGGCGGGGGTCAAAGGGGCAAGCACCCCTTCCCAAATGGAGGAGGCCGAGGTGAGGGTGCAGGACAGCAGGTTGTTAGTAATAGTACCAACCCAGTTAGATGGTGGGTACTCAGGGAATTATTAAGGGGTTACCCACAGGTACGGGATGCAAGCTCCATTGTTGAAGGTTTTTGTGTTGGTTTTGAGATTCCGTTTGAAGGGGAGCGGGTGCACATGTTTGCCCGTAATTTGAAATCAGTTAGTGGTTTGGAGGATATTTGTTGAAGGAAAGTTGACGAAAGAGGGTTTTAGAGGGACGGGTTGCGGGCACCTTCACAGTTTTACCTATGAACAATTTGAGAGTTTCTCCACTTGGTATTGTACCCAAGAAGGCCCTAGGGGAATACAGAGTGATACATCATCTGTCATATCCCCGGGGGTATTCGGTGAATGATGCGATTCCGCAGGACATCTGCACGGTGCACTATGCATCATTTGATTTTGCGGTGGAATTGGTGCTGGATTGCGGTAGGGGTGCCCTCATGGCAAAGAGTGATATTAAGTTGGCATTTTGTCTTTTGCCTGTTCACCCTAAGGATTTTGACCTTCTGGGGTTCACTTTCAAGGGTCAATTCTATTATGACAAGGCTATGCCCATGGGATGTTCCATCTCATGTGCTGCTTTTGAAAAATTCAGCACTGCACTAGAGTGAATAGTCAAACAAAGGGCGGGACCGGGTCATGTGACCCATTATCTCGACGATTATTTGTTTATCGGAAAGGTGGGGTCGTGGGAGTGCACCGACTTCTTGGGTGTATTCCGTGAAGTGTACGAGTTAGTGGGTGTCCCTTTGGATGAGGAGAAGACTGAGGTGCTAACCTACCTGGGCATAGAGCTGGACTTGGTCAGGGAATTGTCGTGGTTACCCCAAGCTAAGATTCAGGATTTGCGGGTCGAGATAAGGGCATGCATGATGGTTGGTAAGGTTGCATTGAGGTTTTTGCAATCCCTGCTGGGTAAGCTGAATTTTGCTTGTCGGGTTATTGCCCTGGGTTGGGCTTTCCTCTCTCGATTATACGCCAGGACGGCCAGGGTCTCGCTTCCCCATCACCACATCAGAGTGACGAACGAGATGTGGGAAGATCTGGAGGTGTGGTTGGAGTTCTTGAGGATGCACACAACGGGGTTAGCCTGTGGCTCCGCGTGACCTGTATTTGTTGGAAGTGGAGTTTCAGGTGCACTCTGATGCGGCTGGGGTGATGGGCTTGGGGATTTATTTCCAGGGTGCCTGGTTTTCAGAGAGGTGGCCGGATCAGTGGCATGCATCAGGTATTTTAAGAGATCTAACCTTTTTGGAGTTGTTTCCAATTGTAGTTGCGTTGCATGTTTGGGTTGACAGTTTTAGGGACAGGAAAGTTATGTTTTGGTGCGATAACATGGCTGTGGTGCAGGTGGTTAATTCTTTATCCTCGAGATCAGAGAGGGTGATGCGGCTGGTGAGGATCTTTGTACTGCACTGTTTGAAGTTTAATATTCTGTTTTGTGCCAGGCACATCCCGGAGTGAAGAACAAGATAGCTGATGCCCTCTCTCATTTACAGATGAGGCATTTTGGGGAGCTTGCTCCCCAGGTGAGGAAGGAACAGGACTTCGTGCCCAGGGAGTCATGGAGCCTTGGAAGTTAGAGCTGATAGACACAGGAAAGGGTTCTGTGTCTCCGGCGACATGGTTCATGTATGAGAGGGCGATCAAGGGATTCTGTGTGTTCGCTCATGGTAAGGAATGGCCTGTGGTATTCCCGGTGCCTATACAGTAGTGGGTTCAGTTCGGTTTGGAATTGCGCAAGAGAGGTTTGGCGGCCGGCATGATAGTGGCAAAGTGGTCGGCGTTGGCCTTTGTGTCAACGATGTTTGGGGTACAGGAGTTGGAGTGAATGCCGGTGCTGAAGACGATGATTGTCTCTTGGCAGAGGCAGGGCCAGATGCGGGCTGACAGCAGGGTTCCTTTGTCTCCAAAGGTCCTGGCGGATATTGTGGGGAAACTTGGTGAGGTCTGTGTTGATGCTGGGGAAGTTTGTCTGTTTAAAGCAGCATTTGTTTTAGTCTTTTTCACAGCACTAAGGGTTAGTGAATTGGTGGTGCAGGCCAGGTCTGACCGCTCTAGGCGAGAATTGCAGCTCAGCGATGTGACCATGTGGGGAGTAGGTATGGAGGTGTGCATCAGACTTTCCAAGACTGATCAGTTAGGCAGGGGCTCGAGGGTTGCTCTGGCTATTTCCGTCGAGCCTCTCATTTGTCCCGTGGTATGTATGGAGGAGTATTTGAGGGTCAGATCTGGATCATTGTTCGTACACCAGTCGGGGCAGCCGTTAACTCATTATCAATTTATGGCAGTTTTTTGGTGGTGTTTGTGATTGCTGGGGCTATCTGGGGTGGTTTTAGATCCCATTCATTTTGAATTGGGGCAGCATCTTCTGCTGCTGCGGCTGGTTTTACTGATGGAGAAATTAAAAGGGTTGGGCGCTGGCATTCTGGGTTTTTTAGAACTTATGTGTGCCCGTTCCCGGTGCTATAGATACGTAAAGGGCTGTTGAGTGACGTTTTTTTCTTTTTCCCTTGTTCCTTTCAGGAGGCCAGCTGAATTATCAGAAAAAGGTAATTTGGATTTTGGGCCACAGTTTCATTTGTTGGGCTGAGAAAAGGGTTCGGGCAACTAGTTGGGACACACAGCTCAGTTTGGCTGATAAAGTGGTCGTGGTTTGGAAGGGCCGGAGGGGTATGCTGTGGCCCCAGTTGATGCCAGTGGTCATGCGGTGGTTAGAAAGGCCTCTGCCTGATCTGATTTTGATCCATTTGGGTGAGAATGAATTCACCAGGGGATCTGGTTTGGATCTTTCAATTATGATTAGGCAGAATTGGGTCAGATTGCGAGAGCTTTTTCCTCAGGCCACTCTGGTGTTTACTGAAATGTTGCAGAGAATCAGGTGGCATGGGGCTGTTAACCCAAGAGCGGTGGATAGAGCCAGAAAAAAGGTTAATGTTGAAATTAGGAAGTGGATAGGGTCGCATGGGGGGGAGGGGTTGATTTAATCACCCTAAAATTTGATGGACCAAACCAGAACTATATTGGCAGGATGGGGTTCACCTATCCGAGATTGGTTTGTATTTGTATATTGGTAATATAAAGACCATGCTTAAAAAATTAATTTAGGGAGGTTTTTTTATGTTAAATAGTCAAATAGCTAAATTGGGGGGTGTTCAAGCAAGCGAAGCTGCTGAACTTGTGGCAGTTTTCAGTACCATACAGGAAATTGGTAAGGGCTTTATAGCTTGGCTACTGTGGAGGATGATCAAGATCATCCGGCATAGTGGAGCCTGGGAAGAAAATTAGGGGATGGACACCCCAGATGATCCCAGGAAGGAAGGGGAGATGTTGTGGGCATATGGGGAGGATTCAAGTGGTCCCGAAATATGCATCAGCAACATCTGTCCTTCACGGAAATGGATCAGTGCAATCCATGGGAAGGGGATTGGACTGGCATCTCCAATCCAAAAGGTGGGAACTCTATGGTACTGAAAGTGGGGAGTGAAGAAAAATTTGGATTGGATAATGATTTGATATGGCACTCCGCTTGTTATTCGATCACCTTAATTGGGAACAATTTAATTGGCATTTAATTGGCACGGTAATAATACAAATGAGATTAATTGGCTAATACTGGTTTTACTTCGCAAGGCGAAGGTTTAATGAATTCAATTCAGGCTAATTGGGCTTTGATCTCATCCACCGCTCTTTAAGGTATTAGAGTGGATACATTTGGTTAATTGGTTTTGTGCTTCTTAACAGGTGAATTAAGATTGGATTCAATAAATACAGCTGGGGCCAGCTTTTACCCAATATCCTTCGTGTCTGCATCCTTATTCCTAGTGCAGGGACAATAGCTATGTGTTGTGGTTCTGTAACGGTACTAGCACTACTCGATAGCTAAGCTTTTGGTCGGCTGCAGTGTTTCCTAAGCTGTTTTGCCCCATATCTCCCCCAAGTGAACTCTTAACATTTTATTTATTTATTTATTTATTTATTTCTCAAATTTCTACTCCACCCCTCCTAAAACAGCTCAGGGCGGCTTACAATAAAAAATAATAACATATATAAAACATTTAAAACAATGAAAACGTTTCAAAATACAGGTATTAAAACAGGACCAGGGTCATCATAAAACAATAAATAGGGTAGGAGAGATAAAAACCCTCTAACCTCCCCTCCCCAAAGGCCTGGGCGAACAGCCAGGTTTTACAACTTCGCCGAAATGTCAAAAGGCTTAGGGCCAGGTGAGCTTCCTCCGGGAGGGGGTTCCAAAGGTGCGGCCCAGCCACCGAGAATGCCCTCTCCATTGTGGCCCCCCCGCTTAACGCAGGGGACCTTCAAGAAGGCACACCCGGCAGACCGAAGGAGCTGCTCTGGGGTGCGGAGGGCAAGGCGGTCCCTGAGTATGAGGGGCCCAGACCGTGAAGGAAGGGCCTTATAGATCAACATCAAAACCTTGAACCTGACTCGACATGCTATTGGCAACCAGTGCAGAGCTCGGAGCACAGGTGTAATATGCTCCCGATGGCCCGTCCCCATAAGAAGACGAGCTGCCGCATTCTGCACTAGCTGCAGCCTCCGAACCAGGAACAAGGGAAGCCCCACGTAGAGCACGTTGCAGTAGTCCAGCCTCGAGGTGACGAAGGTATGGATGAGGGAGGCCAGGTCCGGACCGGAGAAGTACGGACGCAGCCTCCGCACCAGATGCAACTGGTGCCTACCTTATGAATGTTAGCTGAATTGTAGCTTAAATGTAGCCAAACAGATGTAATTCTATTTCTTGAGAATAGGAATGAGTGGAATGCTGTGAGCCCATGCAGATGCACTGCATGCCCTAAGTCTACATAGCATAGATCTCTGTAGGGTTTCCTTGAGTAGTGGGACCAGAGTAGGATCAGAGATGTATTGCCACCAGCCCCTTCCCATCTTCAGCTGACATGAGGGTGGTGAATTGGGGGGACGGGGGGAGTTGGGTTTTTTGACGTGCAAGAAGACCGAAGCTCACATTGACGCTTTCCCCAAAGTCAGGCATTTATAGGGCTTCTTTTTGGATTCTTTTGTATGTAATAAGGGCTGAGTTCACCCTGTGGCATTTCCCACAATAAGGGCCTTGTCATTCTTCCCCATTAATATCTCCCTGTCACTTTACTTACTCTCTTGTTATTCACATGCTTCCTGTGGTTCACTTACTGTCAGTCCACCCGCCCCCTTGTCATTCTACTACCTACCTATGTCCATATTGTAATTCCATCTAACCCTTTTGTCCACTCTTTGCTCTTTATTCCATTCAGTTCCTACCAAGATATCCTTGTCATATCACCCATCCCTGTTGCTGCCTCCTTGTTAATCCACCCACTCACTCTCTTACTTATCATTCAACTTAGTCTTCTCAATCCACCTGTTCCCCTTTGCCAGCTCATTGTCATTTCATGCAGTCCTGTCATTCCACCTGTCTCATTTCATACAGTTCTCACTGCATCTTATACTTGTTTCTCCTTCTTTGCATTTTCTCTCTTCTCCACAGATCCCTTTTGTCAGTCGCTGTGGCTCACAGCATCTGACTTATTTGGATTTGACTTTGAGATGCAGCTCCTTTGTAGTTCTTCTTTAAATCTATTAATTCTTCTTTGTTGCTTAGATAGCCTCATTATTTCTTCTTGGCATTCCATGTAATTCCTTTCAGTTTGTCTTCTTTTTAAGTTCTTTTCCTGGGAAGCAACTTGAGGCTTAACTATCCCTCCCCTTGTCTCAGTAGAGCAGGACTTTGACACCTGTAGGCAAGGTATAACTGCAGAATTCGGCACTGATGGTGGGGTTGTCCTGCCTGAATCAGGCCTTTTGGGAAGTATGGAATAAAAATGCTTTCTTAATGGATGATGGATCCATTAAGACAAAAACATGGGTGATCCTGTAATCAAAAATTGAAAGAAACTAAAGCACTAATATTACCCAAATACCTATCTGAAATGAGAACCTGTAGAAGGGGTTAATGGTCTGAACTGGGCTCACTGTTTTTATATAAGAACAGTGGTGATTTTAGATTCTAGGACAGGTGCATCAAGTAAATAAATAATGATTCTACAGCAGAAACAGCAGCTTTCTCTTGAGCACATCTCCTTGCTTGACCTCAGGAACTTCGGGTGAGTCCTAAGCTGAGAACTGTCACTTTTAAGGCTGAACTCAGACATTCAAGCTATCAGTATATCCTCTCAGAAAGTGCGAAAAAGAACCTTCAGAGGCTCCCAGTTAACTACAGCAGAACTAGTGCTAATGGCTGTGATTAGAGCTTTTCAAGCAAAACTAAGGACATGTTGAAGGCAACAGAAGTAACCATTTTCAGGCTACAAGCTTTTAAAGTAGCTTTCCAACTTGGTGGAGAGAGAAAAGTATTAGAAGGCAAGGAACATGTTGTCTTTGACCATTACAGAATTCCTGACTTTTGTAAGTCTACTTATTAATCAGACCCTTTGCTAATAATAATGAACGTGTAATATATAATGATATTAGAGAGCCAGCGTAGCCTAGTGGATAATGTGCTTGACTTGGACTTGTGATTCCAGAGTTCAAATGCTGTCTTTTCCTGAGTCTATGGAGAAGGATGGGGTAAAAATGAATAAATTCACAATGAGCTCACTAGGTGGCCTTGGACAAGTCACTGTCTCTCTGGCTCTGTTTTCTATCTTTAAAATGGTAATACTAATGACCTATTTCACAGGGTGGTGGAAGATAAATACCATAGCTATATGGTAGCAAAGTATTTCACATCTTTTATTGGGTTAACTTCTGTTGGTGAGGGTAGGGAAACGATTGAGCCACACAGAGCCCTTCCTCAGGCTAGAAACAAGTCAGAAAGATAAGATAAACAAGTCAGGTATGTATACATTAAAGTAATACAAGGGAAGGTGCAAATACAAGGAAATAAAGAAAGGTAAATGCAGTCTGTGAACTATGCAAACATGCCATTATTAGGGAGGTGGCTGTAGGAGAGGTATAATGGGGTGGTTTTTAACATTCTGAAACCTATCTTAATTTTAATGATTAATTTAATATTAAATTGCAGCACAGGAGCATATGGCCCACAGACCTGGTCTTCCAAAATGAGCATTGTAGGTGAACTTCATGTTCATGAAATTGAGGGAATAATAGCACTAATTGTTGTTAGACATGCTATAGTTTGTGTTGTGCAAGCTTCCCAGTGCAGCTCTGGTAATGATCGTCAATCCTGGCTTAATGCAATTCTGCATAGTTAGTCCTGACTCTCTAGTGAGCAGAGATGCCATTGGAGACTCTTCATGTAGAAATTTTGGGACTAGCATAAATAGGGTGTAAGATAAAGACTATCAGATGCATTTTTGATTGTGACTAGAGGAATTAGATCCCATTGGCTGCAAGTGAAATGCTGGAATATAAAGCCATATCTTTTAGTCCCTTGCTACTTTATTTCCTTTGCAGTCCTAATAGCAAATGGGACAGGTTAGTCACTGGATTACGGACAGTGAAATTGCCAATGGTCAATTTGTTTTCTTGGTTTTATTGTCATTTTATTGGTTATTTATGTTGGTTATTACAGAGTGATCTACTAGCATCATTGCAGCATTTCAATGATGCGATGAAAGTCTTTAATTAGCATATATGTCTGCTGCTATGAATGGCAACTTGTTGCCCTATAAAGATTCTTCACCAGACTCTTAAGCCAAGCGGTTCTTGAGGCAGAGATTTTTTTTAAAGCATTGTGGTAATAGTTAAAAATCTAAACTAGCTATAATGTGCAGGGCAGAGTGATCATCAGAGAGTTTGAAGAGGTTAGTTAAAAGAGGAATAGGATCACCAAGGAGCAGCTGAGTAAGTTGAATCAGGAAAAAAAGAGAGAGTAATTAAGCTAAAGGATAGAAGAGGACTGGGGGTCAGATAAAAATAGCAAGCAAGAAAAGCAAAAAGTGGAAGGGTCAAAGACAATTGTCTATGGCCCAAACTCTGCATTTGTTGTGGTTAGGATAGGGTCACATTTCTCCTCCATGAGAAGGTTCCATGGTGTATGGCCAGAGCTCTGCATGTGTTGACACCAAAATTGGCCAAACTTGCCCAGCTGTGTGTGGAGTAGGATACTGGATGTTGGTAGGTGAAGGCAGCGCACATGAGCTTCAGACTGCAGAATTGGCATGGCTCTGTATGGTATGTAGACTATACCTCAACGTCACCGACACGCCTCCAGTGAGTCTGTTGTACAAGAAACAGGTGACCCAATTGCACTATGTGGTGGAAACAGGGAGGTCAACACAC
Organism: Sphenodon punctatus; assembly: GCA_003113815.1. Lineage (NCBI taxonomy): Eukaryota > Metazoa > Chordata > Lepidosauria > Sphenodontia > Sphenodontidae > Sphenodon > Sphenodon punctatus. The sequence continues at coordinate 3,494,304 of QEPC01001394.1, forward strand.
AGGCAGATAGAGCAGTTATTTTCCTTCCAGGGGTGGAGTCACTGTGTTCAGCTGTGTAGGCTCTACACCTTCCATTATCCTGCAATATAAAGTCCCAGATTCAGTGGGAATATTTTTGGTATACAAGTGGGGTTGCCATAAATTGTGCTTTGACCTGAGTCTGCCATAAGCCAAAATGGGAGTGTCAGGGTCAGACTAAGAGAAGTGACAACTCTGTGCACAAGGCATGCTTGATCAGGATTACAAGATTACATCAAGCCTCTTACTTTCAGTCTCATGGCTGAGCTCATGGTGTTCTTTCAGTGGGTGTTGGGGGACGAAGGGAGGGATGTTCTTTTGCTATCTGTGGAGTGACTAGAGAACTGCTTCCTTGTTGCCACTGCTTCCCTGATACCTTCTTGTCTGCTTCTGGAGCCAACTTCCTTTGTCGCTGCTCCCCGGAAGAAGACACACACACCTTTCTGGGATTTAAAGGCCACATTCTTTATTGAAATGCATTCAATTCAGTTCAGTTTATCTGAGGAGGGGAAGCTTCCCGAGCCGGGGTCTAGTAACTGAAGGCAACTGCCATATTATGGGCGGCCTTTATGTACACCCATGTACCGCCATCAGTCTCTGCTCTACAGTTACGTGACTCTATCCCCAAGCCACATGGCAGGGTTGGGTAGGTGTACCGACTTACCCATAACACCAGATAACCAGGACAATTATAAATGGCTGTTGTAAACTTATATACTGCCATACTCTATACTCTATAACTTAGGTCACTCTATCCCCTAGCTGCATGGCTATGTTGGGAAGGTTTGTATTACTGGTGACATTGAAACAGGTGAGGAGGCTATTGTCTGTCCAGAACCATTCCTGTCCTCCAGTGTGGAACTCAACCCTCCCGCCTGGACTGATGGCCAGATCTGACCATACTTGCCTTTTACTTGACATTTTCGTATGTAATTTCGTATGTAATTGTAATTCAGGTATTGAGCCCCATCTCATACGAAAATGTCTTCTCCAACTACTTAACTAATCCAAATAATTTTCTAACACTTAACTGGCCCCATGTAAGAGTCTGACAAGCATGATAGTTAACACACCACCCAAGCCGTTATACTTCAAAATGTGCAAGTTCTTTTGGGGAGCGCACTCTGAGGAAGGCAAATCCTGCCTGTCACCAGGAGCCAATCAGTGCTAACAGAAAATTCTTTTTTGTCTTCTTGACCCCTTCAACCAGGCAACCAGCTTAACTGCCCACAGTGCAGCATAGTAGGGTGGGTGGGTACTTGCGACTTCTCCGGATCAGCTCAACGACTGCTGTCGAGCCTGGAGGAGAGAAATATGGCACCTGTAAGTCTCATGGGATGAGACTTGCTTCGTGTGTGTAAGCCGTTGCTCCTGGTACCCAAATTACAATGAGGCTCCAGCTACATGAGCCTTCATAAGCCATGCGGCCCCTATTGTGCCTGCCTCTTTCTCTTAGATGGGGCAGGACAAAGCCCTCCGCCCCTCTCAGTGCTGCTAACACAGGTGAGGGGACAAAGGGGACTACACTGAAACACAAGCAATTGCTGCAGAGCTTTGGCAACCCCAAATCCTACTTCTGGTTTTTAGCATAGAACCTGACTGGTTCCCTTCTCAGTACATTTTTCATGGCTTTGGAGGTAGGAGCAAGATTTGGTCCTTGATGTATACATTGCATAGAATCAACAAATCCTATCAAAGAATGCCATTGTTTAGAGGAGGCTCTAGTAGGGTTTACTACTCATATTCAGAGACCCTTTTCTCTTATTTATATGTTGCAGTTTTAAATTAGAACACTTTGTTAAATCTTTTCCAACTGATTAAGCATCTGATGCAGGATTTATTCTTAAGGGGCTTTTGTTTGTTTGTGTTTTAGGCTTTGATGTTCCGGATGAACTATTATGACAAATTTGCTCAATCAAAAGCTTCTGGTTGGCTCCTTGCCACTTTTCTCTCTCTCTTTTTCTTCTGTTTAGAGTTTGATGTGAGTCTGTTATCTGTAGTCTATGGAGACTAGAGCAATTCAAACAATAAGAGTCAGGAAGAACTTTTGAATGTAGTTTATCTGACACAAATAAAATTCGCCAGAATGAACATGCTATTACTCTAGCAGCAGTGCCCACTCAGAACCAACTGTCATTAAGATTATGTCAGTGTTTCCATTATAACCCATATTTTTCACATTTATGACTGTTACATAAAGAAATGCTTAGAGCTGACGTTTGGCATACGAGTCCTTAATGTCATTATACATTGGATTAACCAGTTATTACAGACAAACTGACTATGCCACGCACTCAAAGGGGAATGGAATCAGCTTATTTTATTTTTGGAGACACAAGTCTACACCACATTTTAGGCAGAACTCTATGGCCCCTTTTGCACGGGTGGCACCCATGCATGAACACCCACAAAATCTGGGTGTTCATGCATGGGTTCCTCTTGTGTAAACTCCATGGTGGTGGTGCGTGCGTGCTCCCGCGCACATGCATACACACCCACTTCCACCCATTCCACATGCACAGAGCAACTGACAAAAACAACAGTTGCTCCATGCGTGTTGATGTGTGGAGGTGGATGTAGATGGGTATGCGCCTGTGTACACCCTTCCCACGCCACCGCGCTCCAACCCCCCCGTGCCATGGCCCGTGTAAATAGGTCCTATGGCAACTGGCCAAGGCTAAAATAAGGGCAATGGGTGGGCAAGAGAAATGTATTTATTATTTAGTTTCAAACTTTTACTACCCCACCCCTCCTGCCACAGGCAGTTCGGGGCAGCTTACAATTCATAAAAACAACAATTAAAACAACTAAAAGGAGGAAAAGGAAATAGCCCCATACTCAAAAAAAACCCTCCACCCCCTCACCCATCTTCCTTGCCAGAACACCCAAGTCTTACAACTTCTCCGAAAAGAGGGGAGATCCAGGGCCAAGCGGGCCTCCACCGGAAGGGAGTTTCGCACCCGTGATGCGGCCACCGAGAACGCCCTCCCCTGCGTGGTCCCCCGGAAGACTTGGGGGACCTCGAGCAGGGCACCCACAGATGACCGCAGGGGTCGATCCAGCACCTGGGGAGTGAGGTGGTCCCGCAGATAGGTAGGGCCTAGGCCGTTTAGGGCTTTATAGGCCAAAACCAACACCTTGAATTGGGCCCGGAAAACCACCAGCAACCAGTGCAGACAGCGGAGCACTGGTGTAATATGCTCCTGGCTGCCCCATCCTACCAGAAGACAGGCCACCGCATTCTGCACCAGCTGCAGTTTCCAAGTCGTCACCATGGGTAGCCCCACATGGAGCGTGTTACAATAGTCCAGTCTGGAGGTGATGAAAGAATGGATGATGGTGGCCAGGTCAGAGCCTGAGACAAACGGCCGAGAGCGTTGTATCAGTTGTAATTGGTGAAAGGTACTCCTCACTACAGCCTCCACCTGGGCATCCAGGCAGAGCTGCGAGTCGAGGACCACCCTCAGACTCCATACCTGGGGTACCAATGGCGGGCAGAACCCGCCAATAATGGGGGACACCATCTCCATCGCCTTACCCACCAACATCACCTCTGTCTTGTTGGGATTCAGCCTCAGCCGGTTAGTCCTCATCCAGTCCCCCACAGTTATCAAACACCAAGTTAGCACCGAGACTGTGGGGCCTGAGTCTGTTGAAAAAGAGAGTTACAGCTGGGTGCCATCAGCGTATTTATGACACCACACGCCGAACCTCCTGATCACATCACTGAGTGGCTGCATGTATACATTGATCAGGAGAGGGGACAGAACTGAACCCTGTGGGACTCCACACAAGGTCTTGGTATGATGAAAAAAACTCCCCAAGAACCTGCATTTGCTGCATTCTACTGGCCAGGAAAGAGCAGAACCATTCAAGAGCAGTCCCGCCCACCCTTGCACAGTCCTGCAGTCATGTCACCAACATCCTGTGATCAGCTGTATCAGATGCAGCTGAAAGATCTAATAGAACTAACACGGTCGAACAACCTCGGTCCATTTTCCGGCACAGATCATCCACCAAAGCCACAAGTGCAGTCTCGGTGCCATACCCTGGATGAAATTCCAACTGAAAGGGGTCCAGATAACCAATGCGCTCAAGATGTCCCTGCAGCTGATGAGCCACTACCCGTTCAATAACCTTTCCTAAAAAGGGAAGGTTGGAGACAGACCGATAGCTGGCAAGGGAGTCAACGTCAAGCGATGGTTTCTTGAGCAGAGGCCAAACCACTGCCTCTTTGAGACAGCCCAGCTCTCTGCCCTCCTGAAGGGAGGCGTTGACCACCCCAGCCAGCAACAGCCCCATTGTCTCCCAGTAAGATTTAATCAGCCAGGATGGGCAAGGAGCTAATTCACAAGATGTGGCCCTAACAGCCCCAAGAACACCAACCGTATTGGCAGGTGTCACCGACTGAAATTGATCCCACAAAACCAGACAAGTTGGGGCTTCCATAACCTCCAGTTCCCCATATGTATTAATTGCAACATTGAAGTTGTGGTGAATCTGAGCGATGTTATCCACAAAATAATCCACAAACATGTCAGAGTGAGCAGTAGATGACTCCACTCCAAGGCGGAGGAAGGCCGGACTGACCAGACCCCGTACCACCCGGAAAAGCTCCTCTAGATGGGATTTAGCAGATGCTATGAGGGTAGCAAAAAACTCCTTTTTTGCTGCCCACGTAGCTACAGCATAGGCTCGTAAACTGGCTCTATGACGCAATCTGTAGGTTTCAGCATGCGAATGACGCCACCGTCGCTCCAACTGCTGTCCTTCTTGCTTCAGCTCCCGCAGTTGCTTGGAGAACCAGGGAGGCCTGCGGAGCTGTCGCCTGGGCAGCGGACATCTAGGAGCTGTCCGATCAATGGCCTCAGTCAGAAAGGTATTCCATAACAAGATGAGGTCATCGATGGAACAGTCGTCAAGGTCAGAGAGAAACTCACCCAGAGCCTTCTGGAAGCGATCTGGTTCTATTAGCCTCTGAGGGCAAACCATCTGAATCAGTTCTACACCCTTCTGGGGGCAGACATGCACTAGGAGCAAGGCCTGCAGGAGGTAATGTTCCATCCATGACAAGGGTACAGCTGATAACTCCCCCACTAACGGAACACCTGTCTCAAGATTGGTGCAGAACACAAGTTCTAAGATATGTCCCCCCTGATGTGTTGGGCTGATAACTCTCTGGGACAGGTCCATGGTTGCCATGGCAGCCATGAACTCATGCTCTGCTCCCACAAGGTCACCGTCGGTGTGAATGTTGAAGTCCCCCAAGACTACTGACTTTGGGGACCGCAACACCATCCCCGACACCACCTCCGCTAAATCAGGTAGGGAGGCTGCTGCACAGGTAGGTGCACAGTATACAAGCAGCACTCCGAAACTGTCACCTGCCAAATTAAAGACAAGGTGAAGACCCTCAATACCTGATATGGATTGCACCGGATACCTCCTCACAGTCCAACCGTCCTTAAAAATCATGGCTATGACTCTTCCCCCCCCCTGGTCCCTCCGAGCACGG
>QEPC01001394.1:3517505-3530170 GCA_003113815.1 Sphenodon punctatus
AGCCTGCTCTGGGGGGGTCCATTCAGCTGGGGGAGGGTTGGTTGTTCAGTGCTGTCTCTGTTAGAAGGATGGACAGATCCTCCCTCTTCCCTTTGTGATCGCCACACAGATAACTGGGGGTGCAGAGCAACTACAATGAGGCAGAGAGCCATCCCAACAAAGGGGAAGAATTTGTCCTTGGCACCCTAATGCACAAGAGTATTCACAGAAGAGCAGGGACCCCCCCCCCCCCCATTCCCTGGATCAGCATCAGGAGCCAGGTGCTTGCTCACTGCAGCCAGGGATCCCTGCACTCTAAGCAGGACAGAGACTAGTGCGCCTGGCTCCTGATGCTGATCCAGGGGATGGAGGCGGTGGGGGGGAGTCCCTGCTTGTCTGTGAATTCTCTTGTGCGTTAGGGTGCCACTTGAAGGAGAAGAGAAGGTTGCTGCCTTGTAAACAAGGCTTTTCGAGATGGCTCCCAACATTCCCACGAGCACCCATCCTTCCGACCCCGCAAGGAATTTTCTTCCTAATTGCTTAGGGATTTTCTTCCTCATTGCTTAGGGTTGGAAGGAACTGTGTTGGGTTTAGGTACCTTATATAGGGTGGGGGCGTGTGAACGTCACGTGTTTGTTTTAAGCTAGTGAGCTTGGTATATGCCGGTAAGAGAAGGGCGCACAAGTGAGAATGGAAGGAGCCCCTCAAAGAAGAACTTTGTTTACAAGGCAGCAACTTCCCCCGCGCCACGGTGGCTGCGCCCCTGGCTGCAATATGTGAGAATCACAACGCTGCTGCGCTTAAGGGAAAGGGGAAACTGTGGCAAACCTGCCGCTTCTGCGTGAAATCTACAGTGGTGAAAATACCGCGGCAGCAACTGCGGAAAGCCGCACGTGCAAGGCTCCCTTCCTAACCATGCTGCTTGATGCGGAAGAGCACTTTCCACCGGTAAATGCTGCCGCAGCGGTACAACATTTCAGCCCTACCTGCAAACATAGACATTGGCACTTTGTAGAAGTATTTACTTTACATACATAATGGGGAAATCCAACTGAAACTGAAGAAATACCTCATCACTAATAAACAAGATGTGAAGTTTCATCGTTAATTTCAATACCAAAACTCATTTTCTCTTTTTGAAAGATGTGTAACTCAATCTCTGTGTCTAGATGTCCAAACCACTGATGAGGGCCAAATTCAGCTGCAAAGAAAAGTAGTACCTCCATGCATCCTTCTAAAACTTACAGTGGAGTTTGTAACAGAGGGGCTTATTCATATGCCCTGGCTGGGTGTGGCGACCTTTCATTCTACACACCCAGGTCCCTGGAGTCTTCTCTTTATTTGCAGTATGAAATACTCCAGTCCCAGGCTCTGTCAGGCCTCTACCCTGTGGTTCCCATACTCAGTTCAGTTAGGCATAGTCCCTCCTGACTGTCCCTATCTCAGGTACTTTGATCCTTCTGGGCTCATCCCTCTAGGCTCGTCTTTGAGTGAACACTTCCCTGCTCAAGCCTGACTCCAGCCCTATCCTTGAGCAAGCCTCCTTGTCCTACAGAGTTCCCACTAAGCTCCTGCCTCTGGCTAGCCACGGAGCTCACACTTGGCTCCAGGCTCTCAGAGCTGCAGTGCCTTATGCTCTGACTCACCTTGTCACATCACCTGCAACTCACCTCGGCCAACAGTAACACCCTTTAAAGTGCCAGACTCCCTCAACTAACCAGCTCTATTACATAGTTATCTTATGGAGTAAAGTGTTGCTCAACATAAGTAAGACTGGCAGAGTTTTGTCCAAAGTTTTGGCTGCTTTACTGCGTCTCTTATCAAAAGTGTTCATATATATTATAGGTGTGGGCAAAGTTGCCTAATCCTGACAGCCACATACATTTACCACAGTGGGGCCAAAGAGCTGTATGTGGCTCTAGAGCCACACAGTTTATCCACTTCTGATATATTGCATATACAAGATAAAAGTGTATGAAAACTTTCATTTTTGGAGGAACTGATGAATTGTCATTTTCCCTACTGGTGATTTCAAATAAGAACATAGTTTCATTAAAAGCAATACATCTGCTAACACTTGTGGCAGGTCAAATGTGTGGTGTAGACACACACAAAAACAACTGTGCTCCAAAATGCAAGGAAATTGAAAATTAAGGCTCACATTAGAGAATAAAAATTTAGACTCTCGCCTTAACTTGCACACCATGAAAATGGAACTCGGCTGAAATTATGTGTACTTGAAACCGATCTCCGAAGGACTAACAAATAAAAGTATTCAACCTTCAGGAATAAAACATGTTCATGAAAATACAACAATATACGACAGTGCTACAGATCACCCAAACCGCAGAAATTTTATGCCTTCATGAAACAGAGTGATCTGTGTTGGAAAAAATCACCCCTTGTAAAGAATACTGAACTTGTTTTAGACATTGTCGTGTCCTTAAATGGTCAGACACTGTTAAATACCAAGGACGAGTCACAATAGTCACTAGAGTACAGTCAGCATTGGAGAAACAGAAGCAATAACTGTATGAAGAGAAACGACAAAGTAAATCCACTGAGGGTCTTTCATGGAGTGCAAGTAAAGGCGAGAGTCTAAATTTTTATTCTCTGTGAGCTTTAATTTTCAATTTCCTTGCTTTTTGGAGCACAGTTGTTGTTTTGTGAGCCTCAACTGTTTTCTTTTACTGGAGGTTTTTGGTTTGTTAATTTTTGTGTGCCTCAAATGTTTTCTGGAATCTGAGGTATTTGGTTAGTAATTTTTTTGCAGACCGTAACTATTCTCTTAAAACAGAGGGTTTTTTTGTTGGGGTAAATCCTCCCTCCCCCCGCTACAATTTTGATTGTTGTTTTTGCTGGTAATGTAGTGCTCTACTGAGAATGCAATCTTCAGGGTTTTTTCTCTGCTGTTTCATTGTAATGTTGAGTGGTGTAACCTTTTTGGGCAAGTGGAACATAATGAAATTTCACCCAAAGAGGGTGTGTGTCCGTGACTACATGTGGCCATTAAACTACCTCAGGATTTTTAAAGTGATCTTTCGATTTTTGAAAGGCTGGTAATTTGTAAACTTGAAAGGCTAGTGATTTTTAAGGTGGAATGAATGGGAAAGTTACACTCTGCGTAATAAAAAAATCTCCCAAATGCTCACCGAACAGATGACAGGCCAATAAATGGTATAATCTGAAGTTGAACTACTTTGTGAGCCAGTATAACCTAGTGACTAACATGCTAAAATTGAAACTGGAGACCAGAGTTTAAATGCTGTCTCAGCAATGAACTTGCTAGCTTGCCTTCGGTGTAAGTCACTCTCTCACAGCCTCATTTTCCCCACCTGTAAAATGGGAGAGCATTAGCACAGTATGAGATACCTTCTTCTTCTTCTTTTTTTTGTTTTAAAGGCTGTTTTTATTATTTTTAGTTTTGCCATTTGTTCTGGTCTGTTTTTTGGCTGCCTTTAGGTCTTTGGCTTTCAGGAATTCTACACCTAGATTCCTACATCCCTGGAAACTCAGAATTCCCTCTCATTACATGGCTGCGTTGGCCAGACCTTCCAGTCCCTAGCCATATGCAGTTTTTTAACCTTTATCCTCCCAACCTATATAAGGCACACCCGACTCTCAAACTGTCAGTTCCTTCCTACCTCGAATTCCATGGTGCTGGATGGGTGGGTGTTGTGAGAATGTACAAAGCCATCTCGAAGAACCTTGTTTACAAGGTAGCAACCTTCTGTTCTTTGAGTGATTCTGCACATTCTCTCAGAACTGGGAGAATACCAAGCTGTTAAATAGTGGTGGTGAGAGGAATTCCTTAAATCACAGTGTAATCTGGATTATGAGACAGCCTGAAATAATCAGTGCAGAGAGAAGTTTATTAGAAATACAAAATAGCAAACTGCCTATGTATTGTACAGCATTGAGTGTTGCTGTTCCTAAGATTGTGTTCTTGAAAATGCAGTTATCTGCTCTGTGCCTCAGTTTTCACTTCACAAGAGAGATCATGCTACCTCTCTTGTGCTACCTTATGCTACCCACGCCCCCAGCACAGCACTTTGCACAGAGGGGCTGTGCTGAACCAGGCTGCTATGCTCCTTGCTCTACCAAGTTTAAACACAACTGAGTTGCTTCCCAGAGGAGTTTCCCTGGTGGGGGAGCTTGAGGGGGGAGCTTGAGGAGCTTTGGGGAGCAAGTCAGTTGAGTTTAAACTCAGCTGAGCAGTGAACCTTGCAGCCTGGCTTAACACTGCCCCTCTTTGCAAAGTGCTGCGCTGGTCCCCTGTGTGCAAAGTGCTGTGCTGGGGGAGGGAGAGAACCATGCACACAATACTCCATCCATTGCAGGGGAGGCATCTGGTAGAAGCAACCTCTCTGAGGTTACAGCAGGGTTTAGACCAGGGTTGGGGAACCTTTTCTGCCACGGGGGCCACATTGAAAATAAGTACGAGCTCCAAGGGCCACATAGTGGTTGGGGATGGGGTGCTTAATGGGTGTATTCAAGTAGAGGAGAGCCCAGATCATGGATCTGTGCCGTGGATCTGCCCCCTACCCTTGTGTGCATGCCCTCATCTCTGATTCATTGTTCTGAGATCAGGTTTTCAGTGCTTTGGGGATAGAGACTGGATCCAGGGTCCGGATCCAGGCACTGGAAAGGGGCCACATAAAGACTTTCTGAGGGCCGAATTTCCCGAATACCAGATTGGGCTCATGTGCTGGGAAGGTACCCCTGCGGAGCAGTACCTGATTTTCAACATTTATATTACTCCCCCATTTTCACCGTATTACCAGAAAGCTTGGAGGAGGCCTTGGAGGCAGGCCTTGGAGGAGGATATGCTTTCGGCCAAAGGCCAAATCCCCCTCACCAAATAGATTTTAGTGGGGGGACTGGAATACCCACTTGACTAGAGGGGAGAATGGAGAGTGGATGTCCCTCCACAAGCCTAATGATGTTTTTCCCCAGCAGGGGGCAAGCCAGACGATGAGCCCCTTGAGGAATCTCATTCAGAGATTTGACCTAGAAGTTCTCAACCAGGACTACCTTTTAGATCCCTTTGGAGGATTCACATTTGTGGGCCACCAAGGCAAGAGCAAAGTGGACCTAATCATGGTCCAGTCGGAGTTCTTGGGCTGTTATGCTAAGGTAGAGTTACTAGCAAGATCAGAGAGCGACCACCTCGCTTTGTCCACAGGTTTGATTGGTTTAATGCCTCGCGAGGCTTTAGGGGACCAAGGAGGAAGTCCCTGTGCCTTAGTAAAACTATCCTATATGGCCCTGATCCCCATAATGGATTCTTTTTGGGCAGCAGCTGAGGCTTCTCAGCCTCTAATGCTAATCCCTATTACAAGGGATCCCGAAGTGGCAATTGAGCAATATGAAGATCTCGTTAAATCCTTGTGTGATATCTTCCTGGTAAGGCCCAGAGGGGGCAAGGGGAAGCTTAAGGCCAGGAATCCTTGGTATGATTCTGAGTGCCAGATGTGCAAGAAGCAGCTGCTCTTGCTAAGGAGGGAGTGGGTTAAAAATGCTTCCTCACTCATTAGAGAGAGTTTTATTATAGCAAGGGCCAACTATGGCAGGCTGTTGAAAAGTAAGAAAGTGTCATATTACCATCATCAATGGGCAAAAATGGCCATCGATCTTTCCACAGGGAATTTGGGCAGGTTCTGGGCCTCCATTAGTAGGATTTTGAGACCACAGGGGGGCCGAATTGGACTTGCCCTGGGCAGCTCCAATTGGGAGCTATTTTTTGGGGACCTGTATGCTGACCAAACCATGGGAATGGAAGATCTATCCAGTAGGGGGCAGGAGGGCCCCCAGTTCAAGTGGTGTAGGAAGTACTTTTCACCCTTGCTCCTTACTGATTTAATCATGGGGGCTTAAACTTAACAAAGCCCCAGGCCCAGACCATATATCCGCTGAGCTTCTCCAGGCGGCTCCCCACCGATGGGCCCTGGTCCTTTCTAGCCTTTTTTTCTTGATGGTCAAACACAGTAGAATTCCACAATCTTGGCAAGCAAGCACCATTGTCCCAATCTTTTAAAAAGGCAACTCCCAGGACCTGGCCTGTTATAGGCTTATTAGCTTGCTGTCTGTTGTGGGCAAGTTGTTTGGCAAAATACTTCTAACCCATCTCGAGAAATGGGCTGAGGAGAGGGCCATTATTCCCAATGCCCAGTTTGGGTTTAGGAAAGGACGATCTACTTTGAATTTATGTTATATTGTGCACCATGTGATTCACAAGTACCAGGGAATAAGGAAGGGCAAGGTTTTTCTTGCCTTTGCTGACCTCGCTAAGGCCTTTGACTCTGTCCCAAGGGCCCAGTTTGTGGGCAAAACTGAGGTCCTTGGGTATAGATGAGAATCTGTTGTTTCCAATATGCTCTCTATACTCCAACAACACGGCATGGGTCAAAGGCCCAGGGGTTGCCGGGCTTACTAAGGTTATTGCCATCAAGAGAGGAGTGCGGCAGGGATGTGTACTTGCCCCTCTCCTTTTTAATCTATAGCTTTCGGACCTGCAGGAACTTATGACGGGGCTGGACACGCATGCTCCAAGGGTAGGTGGAGTTAGCTTGCCCTTTTTACAGTTTGCGGACAATGTCGTCTTTCTGTCCCAAACTGAAGGGGGCATTAAGAGGGCGCTGGAGACATTCCACTGCTATTGCAAGTCGAATGGGCTTGCTTTAAACCTCTCTAAGACCAAGATTTTGGTGATTGGGGCGAGGTCTAGGTTGCGTAGTTGGCATTTCAGCATGGGCCAGGTAGAGCAGGTCAAAACCTTCACCTACTTAGGACAGACTATCAGTGCCAGGGGGATGGGAAATGTCCATGTACAGAATAGAGCAGCCACCGCTATGCGATCAGTGCGTGCTCTACTGAAGGCTGCCAGACTCTCTAGGGGTATTGTCATATCAGATATGCTTAAGGTATAAAGGGTCAAGGTTCCCCCAAACTTGTTGTTTGGGGCAGAACTGATTCCCCATGCGGTTATCCTCCCCTTGGAAAGGGTACAGAACCTGTTTCTGAGAAGGCTGTTGGGGGCCCCCCCTAGTGTACCAGGGGCTGTTTTGAGGGCAGAAGTGGCTGTCCTCTCAATAGCCTCTTTAGCAAAGATGGCTTTTGTACGCTTCTGGTTGAGGCTGTTATTACAACAGGAGACAGCCCTGCCAGCCAAATGTCTGAGGGAAGAACTAGAGTACTCGGGCCCCCGTGCCTACCCCTGGCTTTCATTCCTTGGTTCCTTGCTCCATGAGAGTGGCTTCTCACTGCAGCATTTTTTTGAGAAATCAATAGCGGCCATCAAGATGCAATTTCTGGGGCAGATCCAGGATATTGCATGCCAGGAGGATATGGCACAGTTGAGGGGATGGAAAGTGGCTCCCCATTTAGCATTTTATAAGAACCAGTTTCTTTTTGAGCCCTATCTGGATATTTTGGCCAGCCGTAAATTAAGACGAGCTTATACTTTACTTCGCTGGCAGCTGGTCAAAACGGCAAATGTGGAGGGCAGGTATACCTCCACCCTGCGTGCCTACAGACTGTGCTCCTGCTTATAAGGGTGAAGTTGAGGACATCTGCCACTTTCTACTTCGGTGCCCTTACTTCGATGCCCTACGGGCAGTATGGATAGCTCACCTTCTCCCGAAGGGTTTCGGGAAGCGGTGCTCAATACAGGTTAAACGTGCTGGGCAGTTATCTTGGATAGAATAGAGGGATGACTGTAGCTCTCCTAGTTAATTTGGCTAGCTGGGGGAATACTACTATCCCTTATCCCCATCCCCTTATGGGGATTCAATGCATAGCTAATTAGCTATGGCTAACTGAGTGGATGTTTGAGTTTTAATGTAAGACTAAACTTTTGTCTAGTCTTGTTTTATTTATTTATTTATTTATCTTATATTTTGTCAAACTATATATGGAGAAATGTGATTGGTGTAACCTACCTATCTTTTGCTTCTTGTTTGTTTCTTTGGCATAAGGCGAAAGCTGTGCCTAATAAACCTATCCTATTGTATCGAGGGCCGCATTTGGCACCCGGGCCTGTGGTTCCACACCCATGGTTTAGACCCTAGTCTAAACTCCCCCAGCTCCCTCCCTGCGGTGGTTGGACTTGGACCCAAGTATGTAGCATAATTATCTGGCTATTTTCACCCAAATGAAACTCTCCTGGCTGCTGTGTTACACCCAATTTACACAGAGAGCAGGCTGAATGGAGGGAAAATGACTGCAATTTTACTTGGTCCTTAAAAGGGGAATAGTAGGTGAATGGAAGGCTCCTTGTTGCTTCCTCTACAAACTGCATGGAGGTGCAGTAGCTTTGCCCAGTTTTTCATGGAAGTAAATCAGAACATGAGATATTTATTAAGACTTGGACATTGTGCCTTTACTGTGGAGGGAATTCCATAAATTGGAGAAAGGAAGGGGAAAAGGCTTAAGCTTACAGCAAATTGCTGTGAAGTGAAGATATGCTCAGGGCTTTGCAACTGGCAGTATGCAGATCCCTACTTGTTGAAGGAGCCGGAGACATGTCCAACCTGCCTCCCCAAATCAGGGCGCTACTCTGCCTCCCTAAATCAGGTAGCATTACTTGCATCATAGTCATTTTTAAAGGAGGAATCCAGAACTGATGGTTTAAAAACAAAGGCTATGCATTCAAAGGTGAATGCACCATACACTCAGAACTACCTAAATAGNCTTTCGGACCTGCAGGAACTTATGACGGGGCTGGACACGCATGCTCCAAGGGTAGGTGGAGTTAGCTTGCCCTTTTTACAGTTTGCGGACAATGTCGTCTTTCTGTCCCAAACTGAAGGGGGCATTAAGAGGGCGCTGGAGACATTCCACTGCTATTGCAAGTCGAATGGGCTTGCTTTAAACCTCTCTAAGACCAAGATTTTGGTGATTGGGGCGAGGTCTAGGTTGCGTAGTTGGCATTTCAGCATGGGCCAGGTAGAGCAGGTCAAAACCTTCACCTACTTAGGACAGACTATCAGTGCCAGGGGGATGGGAAATGTCCATGTACAGAATAGAGCAGCCACCGCTATGCAATCAGTGCGTGCTCTACTGAAGGCTGCCAGACTCTCTAGGGGTATTGTCATATCAGATATGCTTAAGGTATAAAGGGTCAAGGTTCCCCCAAACTTGTTGTTTGGGGCAGAACTGATTCCCCATGCAGTTATCCTCCCCTTGGAAATGGTACAGAACCTGTTTCTGAGAAGGCTGTTGGGGGCCCCCCCTAGTGTACCAGGGGCTGTTTTGAGGGCAGAAGTGGCTGTCCTCTCAATAGCCTCTTTAGCAAAGATGGCTTTTGTACGCTTCTGGTTGAGGCTGTTATTACAACAGGAGACAGCCCTGCCAGCCAAATGTCTGAGGGAAGAACTGAACTAGAGTACTCGGGCCCCCGTGCCTACCCCTGGCTTTCATTCCTTGGTTCCTTGCTCCATGAGAGCGGCTTCTCACTGCAGCATTTTTTTGAGAAATCAATAGCGGCCATCAAGATGCAATTTCTGGGGCAGATCCAGGATATTGCATGCCAGGAGGATATGGCACAGTTGAGGGGATGGAAAGTGGCTCCCCATTTAGCATTTTATAAGAACCAGTTTCTTTTTGAGCCCTATCTGGATATTTTGGCCAGCCGTAAATTAAGTCGAGCTTATACTTTACTTCGCTGGCAGCTGGTCAAAACGGCAAATGTGGAGGGCAGGTATACCTCCACCCTGCGTGCCTACAGACTGTGCTCCTGCTTATAAGGGTGAAGTTGAGGACATCTGCCACTTTCTACTTCGGTGCCCTTACTTCGATGCCCTACGGGCAGTATGGATAGCTCACCTTCTCCCGAAGGGTTTCGGGAAGCGGTGCTCAAAACAGGTTAAACGTGCTGGGCAGTTATCTTGGATAGAATAGAGGGATGACTGTAGCTCTCCTAGTTAATTTGGCTAGCTGGGGGAATACTACTATCCCTTATCCCCATCCCCTTATGGGGATTCAATGCATAGCTAATTAGCTATGGCTAACTGAGTGGATGTTTGAGTTTTAATGTAAGACTAAACTTTTGTCTAGTCTTGTTTTATTTATTTATTTATTTATCTTATATTTTGTCAAACTATATATGGAGAAATGTGATTGGTGTAACCTACCTATCTTTTGCTTCTTGTTTGTTTCTTCTGGCATAAGGCGAAAGCTGTGCCTAATAAACCTATCCTATTGTATCAAGGGCCGCATTTGGCACCCGGGCCTGTGGTTCCTCACCCATGGTTTAGACCCTAGTCTAAACTCCCCCAGCTCCCTCCCTGCGGTGGTTGGACTTGGACCCAAGTATGTAGCATAATTATCTGGCTATTTTCACCCAAATGAAACTCTCCTGGCTGCTGTGTTACACCCAATTTACACAGAGAGCAGGCTGAATGGAGGGAAAATGACTGCAATTTTACTTGGTCCTTAAAAGGGGAATAGTAGGTTAATGGAAGGCTCCTTGTTGCTTCCTCTACAAACTGCATGGAGGTGCAGTAGCTTTGCCCAGTTTTTCATGGAAGTAAATCAGAACATGAGATATTTATTAAGACTTGGACATTGTGCCTTTACTGTGGAGGGAATTCCATAAATTGGAGAAAGGAAGGGGAAAAGGCTTAAGCTTACAGCAAATTGCTGTGAAGTGAAGATATGCTCAGGGCTTTGCAACTGGCAGTATGCAGATCCCTACTTGTTGAAGGAGCCGGAGACATGTCCAACCTGCCTCCCCAAATCAGGGCGCTACTCTGCCTCCCTAAATCAGGTAGCATTACTTGCATCATAGTCATTTTTAAAGGAGGAATCCAGAACTGATGGTTTAAAAACAAAGGCTATGCATTCAAAGGTGAATGCACCATACACTCAGAACTACCTAAATAGCATCTGAGCACATGCTGATGTTTAAACTACAATGGTGTAAACTTGTGTTCGGTCCTCGGTATGGATAAAACAAAATCCTCAGCTACCAGCTTATGAAATTTGGATCATAGACTACAATCCAAATTTCATAAGCTGGTAGCTGAGGATTTTGTTTTATCCATACGGAGGACTGAACACAAGTTTACACCATAGTTACCACATGATTCAATCTTCCCTGAAGGTACACTCTTCAGTTAGGGTCTCACTACCATTTAAACTGCCAACTCCCACTTGCCAGCTCTCGAGCTGCCAGTGACGAAGTAAGAGCCAGAAGTTTAAATTACCCCAGCCAGCGTAGGCGGTTTGGCTGAACCTGATGAGGCAGCCACCGCCGTTACTGAAGATGCTGAACCAGCCGCCACCATTATCCCAAGATGAACACAGCATGGATGACATCAGAGGAACAACCAACCAATCAGGATTCACTCACTCTCATCATCAGAGTTTCAACTTGACCCAGGGAAATGCTCCCTCAACGTTCCACCCATAGACTAAAATGCACCTGCCCCCCCCCCCAAAATCCACCACTGACCCAAGAAATGTATCAAATACACACAAAAGCGGACATAGGACCACACCGTAGAATTTTCTGTCACCTCTCCATGCTAAACAAATGCAACAGTACACCAGGAATCTGGTTAATTACAAAGTCACCAAAATCTGGAAAAAAATGATTTTTTTTTCACCACTAAGCAAACTGCCATAACTTCTTTGTTTTTAAACTGATTCACACCAAACTCACACGGCATCAACCTGTTACCCCAGGGATCCTCCATGCCAAAAACCATGATGATGGGACAAAGCATGACAAAATCCAAGAAAGTAGAATGTTCATTGCTCAGAGCGCATGCGTCTGTAATAACACAACGTTGAAGTACTTACTTCATTTCTGAATATATGCTTGCCTGTGTGTTTGAAGCCAAGTGTGGTTTTGGTGTAGGAATGTTACTATCCCAAAAAGAAGGGGAATATATTTTAGAAGAAATAAAGTTATTTGTTTCATTTTCAAAAACAAAAACAACAACAACTACTGTTTGTGCTTTGGGAAAATGCTTACTGAGTTTTTCCTTCACATATATTTTTTTTAATTTTATTTCATTTTTTTCTCCTTTTATTTGCTGCAGAAGTATGAGCACATTAATTGCACTGTATATATCTATAGATATAAACATTTGATCTGCATGGGTTTTTTTAAAGATGTAAACTTCTCCCAAAATATTTACTAGACTAATAATCACCCCTGGAATTTACTCCCTTTGGAACATACACAAATAGTTTGAACTTCAGCCTACCTTCCCTTTCACTCTGCCCCAGGCCTTTTACTTGGTTTCAGCAGCTGTCCTATGAAGTAAGTGAATGATGCTTTCTCAGGAACACATGTTTGGTAATTGTCACAGTAGTGATTCTGTTATGCAGCACTAAACTTTATGGTCAATTGAGAAGACCATAAAAATTAGGGAAGGGAAAATTGTTGCAGGGAAAAAAAAATAGAACTAGCTTAAATCTTGGCATTCGTAGATATTTGATCAGTGGGAACCCTTTTCTTTGTTATAATATTTTCAGTTAACAAAAGTAGAAGCATATAAATCAGTCCTTGGGCTCTCCCATTTCTGACTCCAAAAGATAACCCTATTGAGGGATAATTAACTACCTATTTGCTAACCCCACACTGTCCTTCTCACTTGGCTCTGCCTTTTAAACCATCCTTTATGCCCCAGTTCACTCTCCTTCTCTTTATTCTGTTTATGCAAATTAATGTTATT
>QEPC01001394.1:3530270-3580869 GCA_003113815.1 Sphenodon punctatus
TCCAACAATTTCAAAAGTGGGGGATCAATACCCATTATTAACAGCTTATTCCAAAGAAGATCTCTATCCACCGAGTCAAAAGCTGCAGCTAGATCTATAAAAGCTGCATATAAACTAAACTTTTTCCTAATGACATACTTATATCTTAAAAACTGGAGTGTAAATAGATGGTCTAACGTTGAATAACCTGCATGAAACCCCGCCTGATATTCATGTAAAATATCACGATCCTTTACTCATGCTTGCAGATGACTCTGCAAATGCCTACCAAACAATTTAGCCACAATATTTATCAGACTAATAGGCCGATATGCATCAGGATTGTCCCTCCGTTCCTCCTTAAAAATAGGAACTATTATGCTTCCCTTCCAAGATTCAGGGATATTACATGTACCAATAACAGTATAAACCAAGCTACAAGAATTGCCAGCCACCATTCTCTATCCTGCAGATACAGCTCAGCAGGGACACCATCTGGACCTGGGACTTTATTCCGTTTAAGCTGGCTAAATAAATAATCAACAATATCAAGAGTCACATAATAAACACCCATACTACCATCCGTTGAATCAAGCAATCGAGTAATTCTATTACCATCTTCCTGATAGCTAGCAAATTTGGTGGAAAAGTACTGGAACCAGCAGTTCGACGATATATTTGTTTCCAGGTTTACATTATATCTGCTCATTCCTTTAGAGGCCAGCTGCCAAAACAATTGGGTATCTCTTTTTTTAATAGCATTGCATATTTCCCCCCACTGGGATTATGCGTATGCTAATTTCTTATTTTTAATCAGGAGTTTATATTCACTACGTAGTTTCTTATACATGTTATATTCCGTTAAATCTCCAGATTGTATGTCTTTAAATCTCCTATTCAATAGTTTCTTCTTTTCAACACATTCACGGTCGAACCACGAAGCTCCTCTAACCCTCCTATTAGAAATTTTTGTTGGGCCCACCTGACACACAAGATAAGGTTTAATAGTATCAAATATCTCCTCTATCAAAGTAAGAGTCTTAATCAGTGAACAGGTGATAAGGTTCCGCTTATTATGGGACTTTAGGCAACCTAATGTACTTGCCTATCTTTATCATTAAGCTTTGGATGGGTTTAGTGGAACAGCATGATGAGAATATCAATATAGACTGGCTGTGTGGGAGACTGGAGGAAATATAAATGGACATGCTATATGCTAGATAATTCTGAGTCTGTTATTGCTGTTACGAACCTGACAGTTGTTTGCATTGCCTATGTTTTTGATGTGTGCTTTTATTTTAAAAAGAAATTTTTTAAAAGTGCCTGAGTTATTCACATACGTATTTGTGTGTGTTTATATACACACACGCATGCTTCAAGCCACTCAGACCAGGCCATGCTCCACAGATGTGGGAGGTCCCATGCCTTATAGATGGTGTTGTGCTGTGTATGAAGTTTGGCCACATTATGCACTAGCCCCACCCCTTTTCTGATGTAACCCTACCCCTTACAAGCTTTTATGACATCTTGGTGGTCTGAAAACAAACAAGAGACCCGCTGGAGTCTGGCATCACTTGGTGGAGCCTGCATGCAGCTGCCGCTTGCAGGTTCCATGTGATAAGCAGGACAGATGGGCAGGCGCTGCATTCAATTCCCCCACCCACCCCTCTCCTGATGCTNGATAAGCAGGACAGATGGGCAGGCGCTGCATTCAATTCCCCCACCCACCCCTCTCCTGATGCTCCAGGGCAACTCTTGGGTACAGGAAGCCGCTGCTTCTGTGGTATTCATCACTCACCGGGCTACTCAAGGTATATTGCCTACAGGTCCTGGCAGAGCTGTATGCATGCGGAGGCTGTGTGCACCCTAACAGGCAGAAGGCACCCATGTGGGCATGCATTCACCTGCCTTAGACACCATGTGCCTATATGTTGGACTCCACATTCTCTGGGATGATTCCACGAATGGGGGTCGCAGGGCAGGTGCTTGGCTGGTGCAGGCGAACATCTGGAAACCGCCTAATAGATGGTCTGGTGACCACCCATCTGATGTGGGCTATTGTGGGCTGCTGTCTCATCTGTGAACACCCCAGATACATTTGCCCAGACTCAGAAGAGCCCAACTGCATTAGGCCTGGGGTCCATCTTGGGTCCAAAAATATCTGGCCTAGGCATGGCTCATTTGTGTGTATCAGATGTAATATTTTCCTGATACACAGTAAATTAAATAGTTCTAAATCATATCTGTAACAGGGTGGTGGTGACATGGGTAGGTACCCGTAGGAGCAGCCCACAAAGCCTGTCACTCAGGGAATTTGTACTGTCAAAGTTTTCATTTACACAAGCATACTCCATATACTCCTAACTATGCTGGGTATGCAACCTCTCTGCCCCTCAAGGCTATCTAACCCCAAGCTCAGCCAATTACACAGTCCTTTGGCTGGCTACTCGTATTCTCCAGGCCTCCTGGCTCCACAGGTCTGAACTCCAGTCACTGCTCCTCTTGTTTATCCCTTCAGTCTGGGTTCAGCACCATAGACAGCAGTCCTGCTAGACAGATGTGCTCTCTCCCACACTCAGGCCCATAAATAGTTTCTGGCTACAAGTGCTTTTATGAACAAGAATAAATTAATAATATTCAAAAAATGTTAGGTTGGGGAAGAGTTTGCAATTATTATTATTATTTTTTTGCCAATCTGTAACATTTTATAATTTCATGGTTTAATTCAGGGGTGGGGAACCTTTTCTGGCCTGGGAGCCACACTGAATATTCGTACAAGCTCCGAGGGCCACATAGAGTATGAGGGGAGGGGGAGTGCTTAACAGATCTATTCTGTATCATGTCCCCAACCCTTGCGTGCAGGCCCTCCTCTCTGCGCCATTATCATGAGCTCAGTTTTTCAGTGCTTGGGGTTAGAGAATGGATCCAAGGGCCAGATCCAGGAAGTGGAAAGGGGCCACATAATAACTTGCCGAGGGCCTCATTTGGCCCCTGGTCCTTAGGTTCCCCACCCCTGGTTTAATTGGTGCAGATGTCTATCATTTTAAACCCCTTTTCTGTGTATAAGAATGTTAATATACCAAGCCCAGGCTCATATACTTTGCTCAAGTAAAAGTACCAATAAAATGTATGGGTGTATGGTCTGAGTAAGATGTGGAGGATTTGTTACATAGTTTTTCTTTTTAATAAATTCAAGTCATAAAAGCATGGGTAGCAATTTAAAGGCACAGCTCTGACTTCACTGAAGTTGGTGGAAGTTCAGCCATTGGTTTCAAAAGAATTAGGTGTAGCCTAGAGGTCAGGGTATTGGACTTGGGCATGGGAGACAGGGTTTTAAATCCCATTGTAACTATGAACTCACAGGGAAGCCTTGGACAAGTTGTGATCTCTTGGCTTCAGTTCTCCATCGGTAAAATGTGCCTCTGTACTTCCTCCTAACTATAGGTAGAGGATTAAAACTCTCAACCCTTGTTGCATCTAGTGGTTCATGGGAGGGCTACACAACCAACTTTCTTGTACTCAAGTGCCCTCTCCACATGAACCTCTTTCTCCCACTCTGCCCTATTGGCCCTGGTGTGCACCACTGTTGGTATCTCTATGCTGCTGCCTCTCAGGCCTTAGCTTGCAGCCTCCATTGAGCCACACAGCTGCTTCTTCCCACCCTGAATGAGGAAAGCCATGAGTTGCTCTAGGAAAATGGGGGTTAGCAGCATGAGCTCTTGCATTGTGAGATATCCTGTGCATGAAACAGGGCTAGCCAAAACTCCCCCCCACCCGCTTTGAATTCTCCTGTGGCTTCCTTTCCTCCAAGCAGCAACAATACAGTTCCCCTGCTTAGGTTCAGGATAGGGAATGGACATTATAGCAGCATCAAAGAGGCATATCAGTGTCTTTCGATCAGAGACGGGAAACCTCAGGCTCAGGGGCAAAATGCAGAGTGCGGCAAGTTTCCAGTTCCTGGATCTAGTTCATACCACCAAGAACTGAAAAACTGAGCTCAGGGGAAGGGAGTAGAGAAGAGAGGGGAAGGGAGCAGAGCTCAGGGGAAGGGAGCCATGGATCTGTCCCATACCCTTGTGTTCATGCTCATGAACACAAGGGTATGGGACAGATCCATGATTTGGACCCTCCTTTTCTTGAATGCACCTCTTAAGCACTTCTGCCGCCAACTTCTACGTGTCCTTCAGAGCTTGTACTAATTTTCAAAGTGGCTCCTGGGAGAAAAAAGGTTCCTCACCCCTACTTTAGATAGTAGCTCACTAAACTACATTTCTTTCTGTTGGTATAGTCCAGGAGTGGGGAACCTCAGGTCTCAGGGTCAAATGCATTTTGCAGCTAGTTTTTATTTGGTCCCTTTCTAGTTCCTGGACTGGCTCCTGGATTCAGTACTCACAAGCACTGAAAGACCAAGCTTGGGGTAAAAGAGCAGAGATGAGGTCATGCACACAAGGACGGGGGATAGATTCATGGCACAGATCCATGAGCTGAACCTTCCTCTTCCTATCTCACTCTTTGAGCACACATGGCCCTTAGAGCTTATAGTACTCATTTTCAAAGTGGTTCCTTGGAAAGAAAAGGTTCCTCAACCCTGGTGTAGACACAAAAGTTCCCTTCTTCTCATGGTAGTTTACCATGAAGTAATGTTTCTCTTCTAAACAGCTTTTCATCATTAACTTCTCCAGTTGTCTGTACTTCTCAATTTTGGGGCTCATTCACATGTGCAGAAAAGTGTCATTAGAAGGTTGGGAGAGGGAATATGCATGGATTGGAATAGCATTGACAATTGACACAGCTGGATTTCACAGCTTGGTCAATCACCCTTATAAATGTGCATAAAAGCTTCAGTTATGCACCTCCGGGCATTTCTATGTGATCAAAGAAGCGTCTCATTTGCATGTGTATTCCCTCTCCCAACCTTCTGATGACACTCTTTCCTGTACATGTGAATGAACCCTAAAACATCACATTTCCGGTATACAGCAATGGTTGCTGACT
Organism: Sphenodon punctatus; assembly: GCA_003113815.1. Classification (NCBI taxonomy): domain Eukaryota; kingdom Metazoa; phylum Chordata; class Lepidosauria; order Sphenodontia; family Sphenodontidae; genus Sphenodon; species Sphenodon punctatus. Next base: position 3,535,245 of record QEPC01001394.1, read on the forward strand.
TCATAGACATTGTGCCTATGGGCTTAATGGCTGATAAGGAAGATTAATATTTGCTGAAAAGAATGGCATGTTAATCCTCATATCTCACAAAAAGGAACATTTGTTTTCCTCTTTGAGCTTTTCCTTCATCCTAATACTGTTGGCTATGCGGCCATGTATCACAATAAATAATAATAATGTGTAATGTGTAATAATAACACATAATTAGTAATGTGGACAGCCTTCAGGTCTATTTAAATTGCCATGTCACTCCACCATTAAGTCATTTCTCTCAGCTACACGTGTATTTAGCTCAGTTAGAGGCTGATCAAAGTCTGTTGGAGTCATTGGGTAGCTTTCCATTTATTTTTTTGGGCATTGGGTGAACCCTTAACCTTTCCTAATAATTCAGGTCCTCAGTCTCTTTTTTCCCCCTCCCCTACCCTTTTTGGCTTATCAGTATCTATGGTGCATCATTTTATTACTTTATATGTGCCAAGAAATACATGGAGTTTTCCAGTTCTAGTCATATTAGAGCTATATGGACATGCTATTTCCTTCTTGTTCAGACAGAAAATCCATTCTTTTGCCATGCTGCTTTGCAATCTCAGGCTGATTTTTCCCCCTCCCCACACATGAAACATCTCACAGGCTCAGCTTCACCCACTCCCCTTTTCTCTTGCTTTGTGACTGATTGGCGGAGATGGTGTTTTATAGTCCTTGCTGCTGAGATTCTGAGGAGAGGTTGCAGTTCAGCTGCTGGGACTTGGGGTGTTTTTAGACAAGTGGGGGCAATCTAGTGGATTGACAAATCTCCTCTTAACAAAGTTGTGCGGGGAGAATTTACCACACCAGAAGTCGCTGGCCGCCATTGCAAACAGTGCCGCCAGGCAGCTCACGCATTGTTTTTAAAACCGGATTTGTAAAACCTTGGTTTTACAACAGCATTGAATTATTTTTAAAAGCGCATTTGTAAAACCTCAGTTTTACAAATCCGGTTTTAAAAATAATGTGCGAGCTGCAGGGCGCCGCTGTTTTCAATGCAGCCGGTGACTTCTGGGGCGTGTAAATGCTCCCCGCGCAACTTTTTAAAGAGTGGGTTTGTCAATCTGCTAGGTTCCCCCGCTCGTCTGAAAACACCCTTGAGTGCAATGAAATTAAAAACACAGGATCATTAAAACAACATAGGGCCCAGAACGAATCCTAGCCAAGAGCTGCAACTGAACTGCCAAAGAGTAATGTGCAGCTTCTGAGCTATAGTTTGGCCATCCCTCAGATAGAGCTGCATTGAGGTACAGTGCTGTAGGCACTTTGGTGTTCAGAGAGAGTCCTTATGAGGTTGGTACATCTTTTTCCAACTTCCCATCATAAAGAAAAAACAACTGGGACAGGAAAGTTTCACAGGAAACCAGAACTCAAGGAAGCTGAGAGATCACATCAGAACCCACTGAGGTTTCCATATTACAAACTGCTGTGCTGCACTCTCGAAAATTATCTTATGAAAAAAGGAAGGCTAGGAGATATGGCGATTGGAAGAGAAAACATCTCTGTTTCACCAGGCATCCTACTGAAGTAGCTCTTGCAATCAAATGCTATGCTGGATGTTATAGTTATTATTTATCTCTGTTATGATGGTTTTAGAACAATTGGTCCCAAAGCAATGGGCAGAGCATTCGAATCTGGCATCCTTTGTTTGCTACCTTAACCTAGTAAATGTATAATTTATGATTTAAGAGATTTTGCTGTTTGCTACAGAAGAATTTTACCTGTCATGTGGTAGAAGACTGGGTAACTAGTCACAACATTTAAGAATTAGGCTGTATAACAGCATTGAATTAGTATTCAATATATTTACCTCTTACCCCAACTCACTTTCTATGACTGTTTCTAACTAATGCTCATTTTAACATACCAAGTATGTGTTTTTTAACCCAGGGTTTCACTTTTGTCTCTTTTTATTTTAAACGTTGTCTCACTCTTGTTCTGAATAGTGACTAAGTTCTCCAGAGACTTTGTTATTTTTGATACAGTAGCAGCACTGAAACCTTGACACTTACTTTTTTTTGGATTCTGGTATTTACTTAGAACAGACAATTATGAGTATTCAATGCCAAATTTTAACTACTATGAATGACAAACATCAACGTTTTAGTGATCCCCACTGCACAGCATTATTTCAGTACAGTGGATGTAATTAAAAAGGCAACATTTGTCAGTGGTTGCCACAGGCTTATCCTGAGCCTTAGGGAAGGGTGGAGTATAAGTTTAAATAAAAGAATAAATAATTTGGCGTCTGAGACTGACACAATTTTTGCTTAGTCTTAGAGTAACCATTCTGTAGCAATCCACATTTGCTATCTGCTAGCAAATATTGACTCTCAAAACTACACACCAAATGTGTATTCTCTTGGTACTTTGCCTTCTTCATGTCTAACTTCCAAAAAGACAATTGGTTCGTTGCCCTAACTCTTCTTACATTTCATGAAGGGAAGTAAATAGGGAATAAAGTACATCTGGCTGTAAGCTAAATTTATATTTTAATCTAGAGTTTCCAGGGACAACATAGACCAACACTGGACAATCCAAAGGGTTCCTTTGGGTTCCCAATCCAAAGAACTGCACATCAAGATCTTCATATAGTCAAGATGTGCCATCAAATGTCACTCTTGCCTTCACACATGCACAGTCACACACAGAGTCCCAAAAGAATATTGCATATGCAGTTGTTTGTCCTGGGACCACTGCCTCCTCCTGCATCTGCTTGCCACCACCTCAGCTCACCTTCACTTGCTGCTGACCTCCCACTGCCACACAACCACCGACACTGCTTGCTTCTCTTGCCTCTGCCACCCACCAGCATGGACTACTGAGTACTGAGCTCTCCCCTTTCTTGCCTCCTCTCCACACTACCAGGCACCACCTCGCACTGCTGCCACTGCTGTGATCACTCAGTGCTGGGTAGCCCCTGACAATACCCTTTTTAGGGAAGGTTATTGAATGGGTTGTGGCTCAGCAGCTGCAGGAGCATCTGGGTCACATCAATTTTCTGGATCCCTCGCAGTCCAGCTTTCGTCTGGGCTATGACACTGAGACTGCACTTCTGGCTTTGGTCAATGACCTCTGCTGGGAATTGGATCAGGGTCGCTCGACTCTACTGATTTTGTTAGATCTATTGGCTGCTTTTGATACCGTTTACCGTAAGATGTTGGTGACTCGCTTGTGGGGCCGAGCCGGAGTGGCCGGTATTGTTCTTGAATGGTTCTGTTTCTTTCTGGCAAGGAGAACTCAGCAGATGGTGCTCGAGGATTGTTGGTTGTCTCCCCGGGACCTCTCGTGTGGAGTCCCGCAAGGTTCTATCCTGTCCCCTCTCCTGTTCAACATGTATATGCAGCTGCTGGGTGAGGTCATGAGACAGTTTGGTGTTTGGTGACATCAATATGCTGATGACACCAAATTTACCTCTTTTTTTTGTCTGACTCAGACCCGGCAGTCTCGATGCTTACCTGGTATCTGGTAGCTATGGTGAATTGGATGAGGGTGAGCCGACTGAGGTTGAATCCTGACAAGATGGAGTGATGGTAGTGGGTAAGACGGTGGGTGTGGCATCCCCTGTCATTGATGGGGTTTGTCCTTCACTTACCCCCTTGCTAGGGCAGCCCCAGGATAAGTGGTTGAATATGCTAGGGTGTTCCATCCACCCTAATAAGGTCCCGCGGGTGGGGCACCAGCACCTCATGATTCACTGTCTCAAATGTCACCAAGATATCGAGCAGAACCAATAGGGTTGAATGACCCTTATCCAGTTCCACTCGTAAGTTATCAACCAAGACTACAAGCGCAGTCTCAGTGCCATAGCCCGAATGAAAACTTTAGTACAAAGCAAAGTTTAATAAAGCATTAGCCTTTGGTTATCATGCAGAATACGTATAAAGACAAACTGGCCATAGAAATGTACAATTGAAATTAAAAGTATAAAATCAAAAGTAACAAGTTGTAGAATGTGATTAAGTCTGCTCAGGCCTTAATAATAATAAATTGCAGAATAAATAATCATAAATAATTTAAAAAACAGCATCGCTAATCAGTAATAATAAATTTTAAACCAAATCATGTGAGACTTACAAAACACATTTTCCCAATAAGGGGTTACAGCTGTAGAGTAGAATTAACCTGTTTCTTTCTCCATTTTTTGTAGATTATGCAAAAAGCTACTTTAGTAATTACTGCCAAGTTCTTGCTGCCGAGTATAAACTTTAGTTTTTACAGAGGAGAGCTGTACGGTTAAGAGTTCAGCAAGAGAGAGATATTTTCGTCTGATTTCTGTGTATAACATAGTCTAACCGGTAATGGGGTAGTTCTTTAATTGGAGTTGAACCACAGTGACAAGCTGAGGTAAACTGAGGAGCTTGCGTGTATCTTCCCCCCAAGATTGTTGTTAGAGGTGTGCACCAGGGGCCCATATTGTTGTTTTGTTTTGTTTTTCATTTTTGTTATTTAAATCTGTTGTTTTTGTTTTCATAAATATCAAATTTTTGTTTTTGTTTTTGCTTTTTCCCCCCCAATTGGTTTCAATGTATAACACATTTGTTGCTATAACTTCTTTGTTTTTCATTATAGTCAGCTGAAACATGGATGAACCGTAACTCCAATGGAAAGCATTATGTGTACCAAATTCCAAGATGATTGGATAAAGGAATCCAATTTTATAAGCAGTTGAATTATATTATTTTACAAAAAACTTCATATACATTCTTAGCTGTAACTTCTTTGCTTCACGTTTAATGTAGATGACACTTGGAAAATGTATACCCCTTCCCATATTTACTATATCTGCCAACTTTCAGAAGGATTAGATAAAGGGTCCTGGTGGTATAAGCAATTAATTTATAAATGTATGTCTGACTGTAACATCTTTATAGTCCATCCAGTGTACATGAAATTTGACAGGGCTGTATCTCACTCTTTCCTAATCATCTCTGCCAAATATCAGAAAGATGTGATAAAGGGTCCCAATTGTATATGCCTGCACATCATATGCAGAGAAGGAGCCTATGCTAGGGATTCTCTTACGTGTCACTGTGGTATAAAATCGGTTTCTGATGACAATTGGCCAGCAGAAATGTCAACCAAATATCCTAATTCTGTGCTGTGACCATCCCAAAATCTCTCCCCCACTTGTTACTGGGAAGTCAGAAGCATATGTTTAGGAAAGAGCCAACAGACATTCTCTTATGTCCTCTGTCACAGTGCTACAGGATGTGATTGTGATGATAATTGGACAGCCTTGATGTGTAAACTATGTTTCCTGATTTATGGGATGCTATCCCCAAATTCTAAGTTATGTCCTTTCTATGCCCACCTCAAAACTACTACCAATTGGTCCTGTAAAGCTGGAAGCATGCAGTAATTGGCCAGTGAATGTGTCTGTCAGTCTTTTGGGTTTTTCCACATCCTACCTCCTACATCCTCCCTCCCTCTGCCATGCCAGGTGCCTGCCTCTAACTGGCACTGCATGTGCTGCTGTTTATCTGAATAATGGTCTTCAAGGGGACAACATCAATTGCTTATAAAATTGGGTCCCTTTGTCAAATTGTCCTGTAGTTTGGCAGAGATGACAGAGAAGGTCTGTGCCACATTCTTGCCAAATGTCTTGTAAACAGAACAGAATATAAAAACGTTCCAGCTGGAAATGTATTTTCAAGTTAATGTCCTATACCATCAGGACCCTTTATCCACTCTTTCTGGAAATTGACAGGAGTGTTAAACTTGTGGAGGGACATAATATTGACAGGTTTCATGCAACTTGGTTGGAAGATAAAGAAGTTGTAGCAATGAATGTGTATGGAGCTTTTCTTAAAATCTCAACATTCAATTGCTACTGAAATCGGTTCCCTTTCTCTAATCATTTCGAAAATTAGGACACATACTTCCCTCCATTGGGGGTACAATCTCCCAAAGTTTCATCAGAATTTACTTAGAATAAATAAAGGTATAGCCAGAAATACGTTTTTCAGCTTTTTCCCTTTATTTAAAAAACAAAAAGTCATTTTCATTTTTATTTTTGTTATTATTATGTCGTTTTCATTATTGCAATAACGATAATGTTGATTTTCATTATCATTACTGTAATAACGAAAGTGACATGCACACCCCTAATTGTTGTATGCATGACCTAAAAACTCTTAGGACTTATACTGAGGGCCATCCTTCATCCATTAACGTCAATGGTCCATTGATTTTTAATGGATGGCGGATGGTGCCTTGAGACATAATACAACTAGGTGCCAGTAGAGCTCTGCATGAACTTGAAAACCAGTTGTGACCCAAAGTAACCAGAGTGTGTTATTGGAGCTGCATTATATTGTAGCACTCCGTGGGTCATATTAAGAGAGGGAAAATGACTTAACCCACCTCTTTCCAGATGTGGTTCCTGCCCCCAAACAGTAGTGTGATATCAGCGTTAAGGGGTGTTATTGATCTGTTTCCCTGTCCTTTTCCTGATGGGCCATCTGTTCACACAGAGCACTGTAATGTCATGACCCACTGTCGGGGAGGGACACATCAGGAAATAGGAGGATTAAGGCATTTCCCCAACAACCTTTCATGATGCACCACTCACCTCTGCAGAGTGCCGTGACATCATGGCACTCTGGTTGGGGCATGGCCTCTTGACTGAGGTGAGACCAGCCTGAGTCCAAGGAGCTTGTTCCAATAGGGCTCTAGCTGTCAGAGACAAAGTTGGAAGAGAAGGAAATGTAGTATCATGTGATGTACAGGTTTCAGCTTTCTAGCACCAATGAGAGGAGGAAATGCGTCTCTGCTCTGCCTTTTCCAAATGCTGTTCCTAAGAGGAGATTCAGCTGGAACAGACAGAAGTCTGTGACTTTGTTACTGACCTCAGAAGTGGGCTTCAGGCTAGCTTGAAAAGGCAGGACCCTGCTGGAAGCTGATTAGGCCCACTTGATTCTAATTAGGGAGATCATCAACTTAAAGGGCCTGAGTTATGTGCTGGAGACGAGAGACTTTGCTGATGTAAAGATCTACCAGGAGATCATAGGAGAATTGATCTTGGGAACTGACCTGTTTGGGCATTTTCTTCCTATGTACCTATTATAAAGCTACATGGAAGGTGTGTAGTCAGGTGCTTCTGCCAAGTCGTTCTTAAACTAGAGCTCCTGAAATAAGCCCAGAAAGGCTCTTCTGTGCTTAAGGATGAGAGGGTTCTTTGAATACTCTAATTTGTCCCAGAACAGCCCACAACTTGATGAAATTAGGCTATTGGGGTTATTTAACTTCACAGCTGCCAGTGTAGTCCCTGTGGCCCATAAAGCTGGAGTCTTCTAGGTGCCACTAACTAGGGCCACTTTCAGACACGCCCCCCCGGGCATATTTGGGCTGCCGTGGGGGGGGGGAATGCGTTGCCCAAATATGTGCGGGATTGTCCGGTCTGAAAGGCACCCCCCGTGCAGCTTTGCCAGCAGACGCGCAGGAATGCAGAGCAGAAAATCAAGCTCTGCGTCCCTACGCATCTCTGCTGGCAAAGCCGCGGGGGGGAGGGGCTTTCAGACTGGCCAATCCCCATGCATATTCGGTCTGTGCATTCCTGCCCCACAGTCCAAATATGCAGGGGTGGGGGGGCATGTCTGAAAGTGACCTAGGAACCATGCACTACCCAACCCCATCTAGAAGTCAAGAGAGGAGGCTGTGCGAGTGGGAGACTTTCCCTTGGATGTGTGGTTCCCCACCACTTTGTCACAAAAGACCAATTTGACATGGATCTATCATGCTCTTGCCCAGAACACAGGGCCCCTTGTGATTGCATGGTAACCCTTGCCAATGATGTAATTTCTGGGGGATGCTGGATTGACTTGACCCACAAACACCGCACCCTTGTAGCCCTACATCTGTGGGGGACATGCCCCCCCATTTATATAATTAGGTCTATGATCCTTGTTTCACATTGTAGAGAAGAGTTTTTTAGGATATATTTGAGTGAGATCGTGGTGGTTTGGCAAATAGGACAAATAAAGCAAAGGAAACCAACTTCTGTTTTCCTCAAAACATTTTAAATACCTGAATTTCTTCCAGTAAGTCACTCTGAAATACACACTTTCTCTCACTTGGACCAAATCCTGACAGAACATTGTCCTTGCCATTGCCAGTGGAGATACACCAGGGATAATTATCAGTTCATCAGTGTTTATATGCACAGGACCACATCTATTAATCCTTTTACTTCTGTAGCCATTTTGTTGCCTTTCTTGATAAAAAAGGTTATTCAAAGACCACCAGGCACCTCTACTCCAGAGGGATACAATTAGCTACCCTATCTATATGATGCCAATTGTGCTTGAAAGTGACTGTGCATAACTCTAATGTCTTTCTGAGGTTTGTCCATGCCTGCTGTGGATTGCTATGCATTCATTACAGCTTTGAAAAAGCTCTCCAACCTTCTTTTATGAGGCAGCCCAACAAACTGCTGTGTAATCTGTTAATATCAGCATTTACAATGTAATTAAGACAAAGTGTTTGAAAATGAATGTCTTATAGTTTTAGTTCTAATTAATTTCTGCTGATTGCCACGAAATACTTAAAACGGTAATAGCTAAACAGAATAATTAACAATTTGAAACTAGTCCCTAGACTGTAGGGCAGGCAAACTATATGGTCTCCTGTGCTCAGATGTTGCTGTGAGGTCTGGTGTTAGAAAACCTGTCGACTGTAATGTCTAGCCTTTAATTTTGATGTTCCTGACTCTTGCTACTGACAGGGTGTGAATTAGACATGCAGTAACTTTGGTGGAGGTAATGAGATTTTTTAAAAATGTATTAAGCAATAACTTTGCACATGCCAGTTGTTCTGATAACACTGAGCTGAATAAACTGTCCCAAAAGGTGGTGAGATACTTCGGTCAAGTCACTAGGGGCATAACTATAACATGGACTGGTAGTGCAGTTTCACCAGTGCCCCATGTTCCTTTGTGGAATCGTGCCAAGAGGAGTTGGGGGGGAGGAGACAGGCACCAGGGCCTGTTTCAACCTGGCTATAGCCCTGCAAGTTGCTTAGTTAGGACGCAATTGCGCTCATCCCTAGACATGCTAGCAACTAGCTTTATCCAGCATATTTTCTTCATCTTCCACAAGTGCAGGTTGGAATATTTATTAATAAATAAACGTAATAAATATATCTGGTGGAGAAGGGTCAAACTGGCTCATATACAAGCTCACCGGCTCCCTCTGTACCTGACTTTCCTTGCAGATTGGAAAAGTTAGATCAGTTATTCCAACCTGCTTTCTTCTCCCGGGGGATCCTCCTGGCTGTCCAGTCAGGATAGTAGGATAGATCCAGCCGGGTACCACTAGGAGGCCGACAACTAATTTTCTAGACCCCTAATCCCAGGGATCTAAGCTCTGTTCCCCAGTCTTGTGTCTGCCTGGGCACAGCTAGGATGCAGGCTGACTGTCTCTCTACTGAGACAGTCTAAAAAGGAAAGGGTTTTTTTTTTGGTTTTTTTTAAAGGACAAGGATTTGGAGGCTCCGGGTGCCAGGGGAGGAGCAAGTACTGTCCCTGTTCACCTACCTTCTGCGGAGAAAGGCCAGGCACCCACTTCCCTGATGGTGTGGGGGTCCCGAAGAGCGGGAGCAACAGCCCAGAAGGGGCTCATTAGGGGCCATCCCCTCACCCTGCTGGAGCGGAGAGGGACGGGTGCAGCAAACCTCGCCTCTGCGGAGAAGGGACGAGCAGGAACGGCAAGTAACCCGCCCCCGGGGAAAAAGTCCTGTCAGATCCTCCCTCTCCCTCCCTCCTCCCCAACCCTCGGGCGGAGGTCCCTTCCCGCCTTTGCAGAACGCCAGCCGTGGCAGCGCGGCTTGGGTAGCTCCAAATCTGATCCTTGATGCCGCAGCGGCCTGAGGGCAAGGCCCGCCCCTTCCCCACCCATCCCATGCGACCAGGAAAAGGTGCAAAAAGGGAAAGGAAAATGGCCCCCAAGTGCAGGGCCATGACAGAGCAGATGGAGGCAGAGAAGCAATCTGCCTCAGGGAGCCCCGCTCGCACACCCCCTCCAGCCCAAGATCTCCACATAGAGGTACTGAAAGAAATCCTCTGAGGAAGAGATTCCCCCCCCCCCGGAAAATAACTGAATGGGCCTTCAAGGGGAGCTCGAAGGGGGCGTGGAAGGGAAAGCACCCTAGGGCCAAGAGTTGCGAAAATCTGACCGGTCCCTAGAATCTACAACCTCCTCAGACTCTGAACCCCCAGAGGAGGTGCTGTCTGTGCCGTCCTTGGAAGAGGACGAAGAAGGGGCTAGGAAGAGGAAAAGAAAGTGCAGGCCTCTGTGCAGAGAAAGCAGCGAAGAGGAGGGGGAGGTGTCTGACCAAGCCTCAGACAGTGAAGAGAGATCAGGAGAGGAGGAGCAGGGGTTAGATGCCCCGTCAGACCCAGATAGGCACTTCCCCAACAAATATAGGGACCAAATATACAACCTGGTCTCCAAGGCCCTCTACTTAAGGGAGAAGAAGGATAAAGAAGCATCGTCTGAGTCCTCGGAAGAGGAAGAGGGCAGAGAGTATATCCCCCAAGCAAGGGATAGGGGGATGGTCTTAGACAAGACCTACGAGCGCATTATTAAGAGAGAGTGGCAGTGGCTCAATAAGGGATCCAGACTGTCTAAGGCACAGGTGGCACTTTATTCCCTATCCAAGAACAAGAATGCCCTACTTGCCATCCTTAAGGTGTATGCAGCAGCTGCCTCACTGGCCAGGAACTCGATCTTCCCCACCAAGGGGGAGTGCTATCCCTGAGATCTGACAGACAAGGGAATCGAGTGCAACCTAAGGAGGAACTTTGAGGAAATTTCAACCATCATAAAGATGGCCACACTAACCTCCTATTTTTCAAGGGCCCTAATGACGTGGATCAAGCGAGCCGAGGATCCAAGGATATCTTCAAAGATGACCAGAGTTCTCTCTACCAGAATACAACTCGCTTACGCCTTCGTAGTCGACTGTTCGACAGACATGCTCCGCTGGGTGTGCAGGGCAGCAGCATCCAACGTGGCAGCATGACGCCGCCTGTGGTTGAAATCTTGGAAAGGAGAAAATACCTCCAAGAATGCCCTGGTCGGGGGCCCATTCCAGGGATGCAAACTCTTTGGGGTCTGCCTCGATAAAGTCCTGGCAGACGCTACTGACAAAAGCAAGAAACAGATGCTGCAGAGCGTGGGAGTCCAAAAGCATTCCTTTGGTCCCTACAATACATCCTCCTCAGGGACTGGGGGCTCGAGGTGGCCATTCTTCCCACACAGGGGAAACCAACAGAGATACAGAGCCCGGTGGCAAAGACAAAAGGGCCACAACAACCAAAACAAACAGCATCAGAACCCAGGCCGTCCCAAGCTGGACACCTGACTGGGCTGCAGACGGTGGAGAGGACCAGGAAAAACTGGAGGGCAGGCTTCAACGATTCTCAGATCGATGGAAACGCAACCACAGACGCATGGATCATCCAAACCATGCTACGGGGTTACACAATAGAATTCTCCCGTTCCCCCCATCAGTTCTTCTGCACCTCTCCAGTCTCCAGCAACCTTGCCAAATAGACAGCGATGCAAAAAGAAATATCCAGACTCTTGTCCATCGGGGCCATCGAAGCCGTCCCTCTCCATGAAAACAGCCAGAGATTGTACTCCATTCTCTTCCTGGTTCCAAAAAAATCAGATGAATGGAGAGCGGTGTTGAACCTAAAGATCCTGAACCGGGTCGTCAGGATTCAAAAATTCAAAATGGAGACATTACAATCCATTCACATCGCAGTCACGAAGGGAGAGTGATTCACATCACTCGACCTGAAGGAGGCCTACCTCCACGTTCCAGTTCTACTAACTCATCGACGGTGGCTCTGGTTCAGTTATGCCGAGCAATATTGGCAGTATACAGCGCTCCTGTTCGGGCTGGCGACCTCACCGAGAACCTTTACCAAGATTCTAGTAGTGCTCGTAGCGAACCTATGGGCGGAGGGGATCAAACTGCACCCCTACCTGGACGACAGCTTGATATGATCCCCAACCTACGAACAAGCTCAGAGGGACGTATACAAAACTATCACATATTTACAAGAACACGGATTCATGGTCAACTTCAAGAAAAGCCATCTCGAGCCCTCTCAAACTCTAGAGCATCTGGGAGTGGTGTTGGACACTAGAATTTGCAGACTCTTCCTATCTCAGCAGAGACAACGGAAACTCCTCAATCTGATCCAGCAGATCTCGAAAGCTCGCAGAATCAAACTAAAGACCCTGGTGAACCTTCTGGGAGCCATGACCTCCTGCTTAGAGATCATACAATGGGCGAGATTCCATGCCAGACCCCTCCAATGTTTCCTGCACCCTTGGCAGGACAACATAACGCGGGGAGAAAACCCATGGTTACTGATACCAGCTGACCTGAAGAAGTCCTTCAGATGGTGGTTAAGGCCATCCTGATTCGTATCTGGGATGCCCCTCGCGGACCCAGAAATGTCAACCCTAACAATGGATGCGAGTCTCCGCAGCTGGGGAGCACACACACAGAGCTTATTGACGCAAGGGAAATGGAGTCCATGGGAAAAGGAACATCACATCAATTGGTTGGAGCTGAGGGCAGTCTATATGGCACTTCGGAGCCTGGCCCCGACTCTGTGAGGAAAGGATATTCTCGTATACATGGACAACATGGTGGCAAAGACCTACCTGAACCATCAAGGCAGCTCAAGATCAGAAGCGCTCCACCGTATGGCAGCCATGCTCATCAGATGGGCGGAGAGGAACTTATGATCCATCAGGGCACTATACATCAAAGGCCAAGCAAACACTCGAGCTGACTGGCTCAGCAGAATAGACCTGGATCAAGGAGAATGGTCTCTACATTCTGAACAATAACCAATTGGTTCAGCATCCCCACAGTAGACCTGTTTGCATCCCCAGTCAACGCGAAGGTGAACATCTTCGTATCTCGCCACCCGGACAGCAAGGCAGTAACCTTCGATGCTCTGAATATCAAATGGCCACCAGGCCATCTATACGCCTTCCCTCCGTTGCCCCTCATACAGAGAACCATAACAAAGATAAAGAGTGAGGGTGCGGAAGTCGTTCTGGTGACCCCCTTTTGACCACAGAGGCCATGGTTTGCAGACCTGCTGAACCTCAGTGCAGAACCTCCTCTCAGACTACCGGTCCTACCAGACCTATTAACTCAGNGGCCCCCCGCTTAACACGGGGGACCTCCAGGAGGGCACCCCCGGCAGACCGCAGGAGTCGTTCCGGGGCGCGAAGGGCGAGGCGGTCCCTAAGGTAAGGTAAGAGGGGCCAAGGCCGTATAGGGCTTTATAGATCATTACTAGGACCTTGAACTTGATATGACACGACAATCCAGCAGCGCTCAGACTGACAGCCTGGAGGTTGAAAGGAGGGCCTTAAGAAAATTAGGGTATTCTAGCAAAGTTCTAGAAATGATGCTACAATCTAGACGGCCGGCAACCAAATGTGTTTATCAGAGCACCTGGGCTACGTTTGCTAGCTGGTGCCAGAGTAGGGCAATCAGGCCAGGCATGGAGCCGATCAGTAGTATCCTAGATTTTCTACAACAGGGCTTAGAGAGCGGTTAAAGCCCAACACACAACAGAGACAGGTAGCAGCACTTAATAGCGTGCTAGGTACAGTAAAGGGTCACAGAGTATCCGGCCACCCCCATATAAAGCGCTTCATCAGGGCGGCCAGAATTATTTCTCTTCCTGTGGTTCATTGCTTCCCTTCTTTGAACCTTCTCCTTCTCCTCGGGGCTCTCACCAGGATTCCGTTTGAGCCTTTGAAGGAGGTTTCTTTATACTTCTTATCCATTAAGCTAGCATTCCTCATAGGGATTACTTCTGCCAGAAGGGTGTCAGAATTGGGGGCTCTATCCATCGATCCAGCACTATGCTCCTTCAAGGAGTCTTCAGTTGTCCTCAGGTTGAATCCAACCTTTAGTCCTAAGGTGGACTCACATTTTCACGGGGAACAGGAAATTAATCTCCCTTCATTCTGTCCTAATCCAGGTCACCTGTTAGAACGAGCCTGGCACACTTTAGACATTAGGAGGGCCCTGAAGATCTACCTTTTCAAGACTAAATCATTTAGGAAAACTTCGGCCCTTTTCGTTTCTTACAATCCCCAGAGAAGGGGTTTGAAAGCATCCAAGGCCTTGATAGCCATATGGATGACGCTCTGCATTTCAGAAGCCTATAGGGCTACAGGCAAAATCCCTCCAGAAGGGATATTCGCGCACTCCCTCAGGGGCGCTGCTACCTCTCAGGCTTTCAGGAATGCAGCCTCCTATGGGGAGATCTGTCGTACCGCAACGTGGTCGTCGCCGGTGCATTCTTTTACAAGGCACTACAGGATCCTGTTGCAGGATTCGATGGATACGGCGTTCGGGAGGAGGGTCCTTCAGGCGGTTCTCTAAACAGAGGGGCTGCCGAGGATTTCACTCAGTTCTTCTGCTGATTGTACTCTCTCCTCTGTTTACCCTCCCATATTATTGGACTTGGGTACTGCTTGGGTACGTCCCTACTATCCTGAATAGGCAGCCAGGAGGATCCCCCAGAAGAAAGGAAAATTGGTAACTTACCTCTGAATTTTCCTTCTGCGGGGGATCCTCCTGGCTGGCCAGTTCCCACCCAGAGTGTTCAGAACTCTGTGGTGTCGGAGCAGGGTTTGGCTACCTTGTCTCCTAATTTTGCTCAGACCATACGATGAGTTAGTTGGTCTTGAATAAGGGGAGAGTCAGAGAGAAAGAGAGATTTAGAATAAGTTGGCATCCAGTTCTCTAGTTTAGAGTGTTAGAAAAGTTTGGTAACATAGGATAAATTTGATATGTCAAGCAGGTTAATAAGGCTTGGAAAGACTGGGGAGCAGAGGTTAGATCCCTGGGATTAGGGGTCTAGAAAATTAGTTGTCTGTTTCCTAGTTGTACCCGGTGGGATCTACCCTACTATCCTGACTGGCCTGCCAGGAGGATCCCCCGCAGAAGGAAAATTCAGAGGTAAGTGACCAATTTTCCTTTTCACTCTCCCTTATTGGATGATGATGATAATAGTTCTCTCAGGTCTCAATCTATGTATTGCTCTTTTTGACAGCCACCAGTGCTGTTACAGAGGGCAGGAGCTGTTCAGAGGGCAAAGGGAAATCTCTGATTTCCCAAGGTGTGTATGTAGTCTGAAGCCCCTGACCGGAAAGACCCACAGACATGATATTAACAAGATAAGAAATCTCTGAGAGGATTTTCAAAAGTGCTGTATGTTCAGTGTTCTTAGCTCTCACTCCTGCTGTGCCCTTTTGAAATTCTAGTGACTAATGGATAGGTATAACAAACCATCAGGAGAGATTTCATCCCAAATCCAAAACTCGCTAGGCTGAAACACCACATTCAGACAAGATTATCCATCTAACGCTACTCAAATACAGCCATGGCAGCACTCTCTCTCTCTCTCTCTCTCTCTCTCTCTCTCTCTCTATATATATATATATATATCTTTTTAAAGTCTCATTCGCAGACTGAAATATCCCTGCCTTTCCACTACCATACAGAAAGACAGTGTACTTATTTGGAGTTTTGGAGTTTTTAATAGTGAGGTCTTGAGGCAGGAATTTTTGATGGTTCTTTGGAATTTTCTGTATAAAAAGATTTTGGGTATTTTTACATGTGACGGGCCTTTTGGCCTGCCACACTGAAACCTGGACCGGAATCCGTCTCGGATCCCAGTCCGTGATCAGACTGGCCATCCATCAGATGTGCCGGCCTGATCACTGTGGGGAATCTTGGAGGGGCTGGGCTGAGTGAAGTGACTTGCGGATGCTCGGCCCTGCCCCCCCACCTCCCTCGGCCACCTGCCCATGGGGAGACGGGCGGGCATAGCGGCCAATGAGGCCGCTGTGCCCGATCCCTACCCGTGGCTGTGGCCACAATCCATGATGGGCCAAAGGTAACAGACGTTACTTTTGACCCATCCTGGATTGTGGCCAATCTAACCATTGTTCTGGCTCTCAGGCCAGCCTGAGAGCCAGAACCTTGGTCAATTTGATCCTGGCCAGGTGTTCACTGTGGTGAACACCACATCTGGCTGGGAGCAAATAGACGTGCACGGGATTGCTGCCACCACACTGGATCCACTGTGATTCAGTGTTCCTGTCATGTCTGTAAATACCCTTTGTATCCTATTCAGAATAGGATCATACTAGAGTTGAGTCTTATCCCTCCATTCACAACACATGATTTAGAGTTTTCACATGCGAGTGCCATGTGTTTGGCGCAAATATAGCATAGCTGACCTCTGCCAAAATGGCACTTGGAGAACTTTATAACATAAAAATAATTTTAAAAAGGAAGATAAAGAGGGAGAGAAAGGACACACAAAAGGAAAGCAGCGGTGTATCCTAAAAGCACCTGGAAAATAAATAAGTCTTCAGGTGCTCATTAAAGGTGAGGAGGGAAGAACTAAGATGGACATCTGGAGGGAGCGAGTTCCACACTTTATTATACCTGTCTTGGAAGGATACAGCATCCATATCTATGGGTGGAAGCAGAAGTGACATTGGACTGCTGTGGCTCGCTTTGACGCACTTTACATCAGACCTTACCCACACATTTGTGCAGGTGCTGCGAGATGTTGGCCGAGGATTGCCCTAGGCTATGTCAGAGGCTAGCCTCCAGACTATGTCACCTGAAAACTAGCCTCTGGACTATGTCACCTCCAGACTATGTCTCAGTCACAGCCTGGATCAAGGTCCACCCGATCGGGTCACAGCAGACTATTGTGTATACTGTGGCCCAGCAGACACATCCTGGATAGGGGCCACCGTGGCTACTTGTCATGGCTGTGGGTGGGGTGCCGGGAGCAGGGATGGCCGGCCACACATTTGTGTATCTCCCCACCCTCCCCGGCATCCTGGCCACAGGCATGTTTGTTGTGCGACCCAACTCAGTCCAAACTCTGTCTACCACAGCTTCCTGACCCAGCCCAGGTTGGGACGCTGCCACATGGCCATCAAGTTTGTTTCTACCATATGACTGTCTTTATCTAGGCAGTATGTACATATGAAAAGTCTCTATGCTTGTTTTGCTCTTTATTTTCTTGAGATTGGGATGATAGGACATTGAAGTTAATATATGACTTTACCATGTCATACATATCTCAAGTCATTAAAATGTGTAGCTCCTTTACACCATGATGACTCATTAAATACAATATCAGTGAGTTATATTCATTGGGCTCGATCCCAAACCCTGGTGTGCATGGCTTATGCGGCATGCATGTGGCTTGCACGCAGCTTGCGCATGGGCCATAGTCCTGCCTGCACAGGTGTGCACAAGATGTATGCCTGAGGTTTGGGATCGAGCCCAGTATGTACTGGTGTTCTAATTGATTTTTATTTTGACTTACAATATTTAGAGGAAAGAATAATATGTGGATAATATGTTGAATTTGGAATTGAGAGTATTGAGTATGGCTTCTGATCTCACTGGTTGGCTTTGGGCAAGACACTTCACTCTCAGCCTCGGCTTCCCAATAGTAAAATGGGATACTTGCAACAGGCCTGGCCAGCCACTTAAAGTGGGCTTGATGGAAGTAGGTAAGGACCCCACTGTCATATCAACCTGGAATCCTGTTATTGGGACTCCATGATCTTATAAAACTCTGGCAATGGATAAGTAGATTTTTAGTATTAGTCCCCAAACTTGAAAGCATAGGTGCATAATTTATTTATTTTAGTTTGACACCTTGGGTGATTTCAGACGTTACAGGCGACGTTACAGGTTCACCACAGAGGATTCCCGGTGGGAACAACCACCCCCCTGGGTGAATAAAAGCCCCAAACAGACGTGACAGAACCTGAACCATGGCAGGGAATCAGGTCGGCAGACCACGGGCCAGGGAAGTGCAACAGACGTGACGCCGATTCCTGGCCGCGGTCAAAACACCCAGAACCCACCGGGCGGGGCAGGACACAGACATGGCTGCCGGAGGGCAAACGAAGCCAAAAGACACAAAAGGGAATGCCCACACAAGGGAAATGGGAAGGGAGGGGGAAGAGGGAGAAGAGCCGGCCAGGTACCACACACAACAGACACACAGACAATGGGGGCATAGCGGAACACTCAGCACAAGCACACACCCAGGCACACACACACACATATACAGAATGGAAAGGAAGGGAAGGTGGGACACGGGCACCCGAACAACACACAAGGCACACCGGGCACAGGGGGGGATGCGGAACGGGGAAGAGGAGGGGAAAGGGCACAGGGGCAGGGCAGGACACTGGCAACAGTAACCACAACCTCCACAGCAGAACTGTCCGCACGGGCACCCCCACAGCAACACAGACAGTTCCGGAATGGGGGGCCCCAGGAGCTCGGGACAAAGGCACAATGGGAGCCCACACGGCACAGCGAGCAGGCCGGGAATGGTCCAGGAGGCACACGCAGACCCCAACCCCGGCGAGGGGCCGATGGAGGGCAGGCAAGAGAGCCGGTACAATGCAGCAGGTCCAAGGATGCGAACCCCCCAGGAGGAAGCTGGGAGGGGCAGTCCGGGGGCCCCAGAACCCTGAGGTCACACAGGCTCCCGGGGGGGGCAGGGGCCACAGGTGGCAGCGCTGGCGGGCGAGGACAGCCTGCTGGACACAGGCGGGTTGGTGAAGCCATGCAGAGAGCCGGACCCAGGCACTGGGAAAGGCAACCACGGAGGGGAACAACGGGTGCGGAGGCAGACGGGTTGGGGGCCGGAGGAGCCTGGAACCACAGGCAGGGGCAGCAGCACCCCATGAAGCAGGCATCACAGCAGCATGGCAGAGACATCAGGGGGGATCAGCCAGTGGAAACCGCCCCCCAGCCAGGGGCGGAAGCCCACATGGGGGCAGGCAACTGGGGGCCGTCAGGCACACCGGGACTCACAGCCAGCTGCTGGGGGCCATGACGGGCCCAGGGGCCAGGTGCCCCGCCCGATGAACCAGGTGGGGCCAATGGATCATGCCCTGGCGGTACCCCAACAAGGACATGTGGTGGGCGATCAGGTAGTAGGCTTTGAATGCATCCTGCATGGACAGCCCGAACTGCACATCTGAACGGGCCTACATGCCCGACAGCGCCGACAGCTCCGCCGCGGTAGGCTCAGACATGCAGCAGTCAGCAGCAGGGGGCCACAGAAGCTGTCCCAGCTCTAACAACCAGTGATACACCGCTCCACGGAAGCACTGGTACCCACGGGCCCCGTGAACACAGCCAAAGTAGGACAGGGCCAAGGCAATCAGGTAGTAAGCCTCGAAGGAATCCTGCATGGANGAAGCTGTCCCAGCTCTAACAACCAGTGATACACCGCTCCACGGAAGCACTGGTACCCACGGGCCCCGTGAACACAGCCAAAGTAGGACAGGGCCAAGGCAGGGCCCCCCTCCGCAAGGCAGATCATGTAGGCGGCCAGGCTGAACACAGACAGCGCAGACACGGTCTCAGTTGTGGACCAGGCCACATGAGAGCACTTCATCTCTGGGATGCGCCCATCGGGGAAGGGAACCAGCCCCAGAGTCTCCGCATGCAGCCGGGAATCACAAGCGCTCGCCTCATAGCCAAAGTAGCGAAGACTAGATCTCAGGCTTGCATAAGCACCCAACTGGCTGTCCGGGCAGCCCAGGAGCAGCTGCACGGCCGGGGTATGCCACAGGTCACACAGGGACATGGTCTCGTGGACGGTCCAGCTATGGGGGGCCCCATGGGGGCCGGGAAGCGGGAGCCCAGTGGATTCACAACCAGCCATGGTTCAGCTAGACAGGGAGAATAACACCACGGACAGGGGGCACACATACCCTCCATTGCCAGGGGGGGCTCCGAAAGGTCCCAAGGACAGGACAGGCGGCCATGGGCCGCAACATTGTATCACAACAGAGCGAGGCGTGGGGTGCGGACCTGACACAGCTGCAGGAAACAAGTGCCCAAACAGGACGGCTAATCAGGCTGGCAAGGACATGGTGTTGCAAACAGGGAGGGGTGGGGGGTTGATGACTGAAGGCATGCAGCTGCACAAGGAATGCACAGCCGCGCGTGCTCATGCTCGGTCCCAGGCGAGGACAGCAGGTACACCCAACCACATGCTCACGGACACCCAGGCCATCACCAGGCCAGCATAACCGTCCCCCAACCCCCAGGGCCCCCACCACCATGGAGTGGGACAGGGCAGCCGCCTACTTGATGCACCTCGTGCTCACAGCTGAGTGGTACTGTGATTACACCAAGCAGCTGCACCTCCTTACCACAGAGCAGCACCTGGGCGCCTGCCTGCGGGTTTCCCTGGCCTGGAGAGCTGCAACGGCCCACAGGGCTCACCATGGGCGCAGGAGAGCCCTTGCCCAGATCAGGGCGCAGAGGCTCTCCGGGGTAACCAGCAGGCTGTGAGCTGGGGCTGAACCCAGTCTGCGGCGATCTATGAGGCATCCGGGTGCCTCCAATGGGGGAGGGAGACCATGCGTCGGGCAGCCCTGCTCGCTATGCCCATTGACAGGCGGATATGGTTCACTGAGCGGGCACAGGGTTGGTGGGTCAGGGCGCTGGCCCAGTGGGATGAGACAGCCTGGAGGGCCCACTTTAGGATGGACAAACTCACCATGCTCCGGCTCGCTGAGCTCTTTACGCCCTGGCTTGAGCGACAGCACACCCCCATGAGGACCCCCATCCCCATGGTCCAGCGGGTGGGTATAGGGGTCTGGGCCCTAGCTACACCCGACTCCTGCCGGTCCGTCTCCCAGCACTTCAGGGTTGGCCTGAGCACCGTTGCCTGTATCCTCCGGGATGTGTGCAAGGCTGTGGAGGGCGTGCTCCTGGACAGAACGATCAAGCTGGTGGACCAGGGGGCCGTGATGGCAGGTTTCACGGCCGGAGGCTTCCCAAACTGCATGGGGGCCATTGAGGGCACCCACATTGAAATCGTCCGTCCCTCCGCAGGGGAGGCTGCAGAGTATGTAAACAGGCACGGGTATCACTCACTGCAGCTGCAGGCGGTTGTAGATCACCGGGGCCGGTTCATAGACATCTTTACGGGCAACTCCAGCTGCAGTCACGATGCCTGGATCATGACCATCTCCCCCTTCTATGCCCGGATGTTCCGGGGAGACTTTGCTGACATGGGGATGACCTGGATTGAGGGGGTACCGATGCTCCCCTGTATCCTGGGCAACCCTGCCTGTCACCTCACCCGGTGGCTAATGAAGGTGTACCCAGTCTCACGCAACCCTGCGGAGGTGCTATACAATACCCGCCTGTGATCCAACAGGACCGTGGTGGAGTGAGCCTTCGGGGCCCTCTAGCAGCACTGGGGGAGCCTTGCTAGGCGGTTAGACTACACTGTGGAGACCTCGGCCCTGGTGATCAGTGCCTGCTGTGTGCTGCACAACATGTGAGAGACCGAGGGGTCAGCCCTGGAATACCCTGAGCCCAGCTGCCCCCCCGGCCCGGTGCCCCTGTACCTGAATGCTGAGAACCCAAGGGAGTACCATTATGCCAAGTGCATCTGGGACACCCTGGCGAGGCATATCAGCTGGGAGGCCAAGGTGTGAGGGCTGCAACAACCCGGCCCAGGCACGGGGGTTCCCTGGCCCGGCCCCTACACAGGAAGCGGTCCGGTACCCCACCACTCCACCCGTCGTCCAATAATGGGCACGGGAGGCAATATAGTTCAACCACAATTTATTTTACCCGCGCGTGCATGTGCACCCGACCCTTCTCCCTCCACCCCAGCTGGTCCCCGCCCCCTATAGCGCCCCCCACCTCACACTGTCCTACCCCTTCCCCCCCATCCCCCCCGTTTCCTGGGACGCCCCCTTGAGCGCCCAGTGTTCGCTACGGAGCTCCCCTCCCCCCCGCTGTCCGTGTCTGCAGCAGTGTCCTGGGCTGCCTCCTGGGCCGCCTCCTGGGCCGGCGGGGGCAGTGGTTGTGATGAGGGCGGGCTCTGGACCCGGAGGGCCCCCCTGAGTGGCTGCACCCTCCAGAGAGCAGGGGGGACCAGGAGGCGGATGCGCATCCCCTGCGGCCGTGGGGGCATCTGGGGCAGTTGAGGATGGGGTGGGGGTGCCGAGGGGCATGGCATGGGGCCCTGGCCAGGCAGGGTGCCTGGAGGGGTGGCTGCCATCGCATAGCACACATGGTGCCCATGTGCAGGAGCAAGGAGATCCCAATATCATGGGACCTGTCCATTTTGGCGGAGTGCTCCCGCACCATCCCTGTGATGGCCTGCTCCAGCCGCCCGAGTGCTTCCACCTGTCTGCTGTGCTCCCGGCGCTCCCGCCTCCACTCCAGGCGCACCTCGGCCTGGAGCAGCATGTCCCATGCCTCCGCCCGCTCCAGGGACCGCTCGATGGCCGCCTCCATCCGGTCCACGTTCGCTATCATCCTCTCCCCCTGTTCCGCCGAGGTCCAGATGATATCCTCCGCCTGGTCCTCCCTCTGCTGGCGGACCCATGCCCAGTGCTCCCTCATGCACTGTGCTGGGGGCACGGGCCCTGGAGACAGTGGCTGTTGGGGTTGCCCTGTAGGGTACATGAAGGCGGGATGGGACTGGGGCTCCGTGGTCCTCTGGGTGTGTCACCCGGCCCCTTCTCACTCCCCTCCCCGGCCCCTCCCACCACCTCAGACTGTCCTGGGACCTCCTCTTGGCACCCAGTGGGCCCTCCCAACCGAATTGCGTGCCTCACCTGGTTCATCCACCTGCTGCCCGGGCTCCTTGGCGCCTGCCTGCTCACCTGCCTGGGTGTGGTGCCGGGGTGTTCTGTGCCCTGTGGGCAAAGAGGGGGGGTTATTGGTGTAGGGGTGTGCAGTTGGGCAGCCGGGCCCCGGGCCCCCTTCCCGCCTTGCTTGTGGGGGTCTGGGGCAGGCCCTGGCCCGTCCATCCCTCCCTTGTCCCCTGCCCCCATGGGCCCAGACCCTCTCCCCTCCCGGTCACCCGCTTACCCTCAATGTCGGTCTCTGATCCTTTCGAGGATGGGCCCTCAGTGTGGGAATGCTCCCCCATGGACCACTGGCTGAGGGTGATGAGTGTGCCAGCCTTGGACTCCGCCTGTCTGGCCTGGGGGTGGGTGCTCTCCCGGCTGCTGTCTGGGGGGGCCTGCAGGTGCCGGAGGTCCTGGGGCGTTCCTCCTGGGGGTCTGGGGCTCTGGGCTTGTGTCTACCAGGGGGGCGGCGAGGGGAGGGGGTATCTCAGCCCATTCCCTGCCCTGGACCACTGTGCTCCCCACGAGCCATAGGGCGACTATCGAGCCCTTCATGTGCAGGATTCGGTCCAGGGCATCATAGAAGGGGGCGTTCCGGGCTCCGTGTCCGGACCGCCTATTGTTGTCCCTTATGGCCTTGTACCCCCCCTTCAGCTCCTTGGCCTTGGAGCGGCACGGTGCGATGGTGCCCCACCGCCTCCATTTCCCGCACTATGTCCTGGTAGACGTGCTTGTTCTGCTAGTTGAACGCAAGCTCCAACTGGTACTACAGGGTCTCCCAGATCCGTATGAAGTCCTGGGTCTCCTGTAGCCCCCACTGGCCTCCTCTGTGGTAGAACTTCCTCCATCATCTCCCCTGTGGGTCCTCCTCCTGGGCTGGGCCGGTGTCCTCTGAGGGCTTGTCCACCTAGGCCCTTTTCCATGTCTGAGGGACGCGGGGGGGGGGAGTTATGGTTGGGTGCAGTTCTGGCCCCTCTTGTGGGCCACCCCCTTCCCCTCCCTCCCTGCCGGGAGCCCGGGCTGGCCCCCTGACCCCCCTTGGTGCCCCTGTGCTCCCTGTTCCCCTCTCTTGTTTCCCCTTACCCATTTCCAGGGTGCTTCCTCCCCTGGTCTGGCTGATGTCCCCGGGGCATCCTGTCCCGACTGCTGTGTGTGTTGTCCCTCCGCCTCCTCCATTCTCAGCATGACTCCCGCCTTCCCCTCCTCTGCCTGCGCTCCCTCCACCACTGCCACTGCCGCCTCCTCCTCTCGCCCACCGCTCTGGTCCACCTCCCTCCTTGCTCCGTCCCACTACGCTTCCCTGCTGCGGTTTGCCCTTTAAATCTCCCTCCGGTGGCTGTGTTGTTGCTGGTTGCCTGGCAGCGACATTGCATGCTTTGTCCCCAGCTGGGGATCATTTTCTTTGGTTCCGGACGGTGATTGCCATCCAGATGTTACTTTTTGTTGTTTCCCTGTGGGAATCTCTTTGACCACACTTTCAGAGATTGTCTGGCGGGGAGCCCCGGAAGCGTGGTTGATTTTGACCCCATGTGGGTATTGGCCGTGGTGAGCATCTGGCGACCGTCGAACAGATGTTCAGGGCACTTTGGCCCCGCCGCGGAATTGACCGTGGTTCACTGTGGTTGAGCGTGATCTCGTTACATCTGAAAATACCCCTTGATACCATGTCAGGGTGTTCATGGTATCATGATGTTCAAGGTGTGCGTTGCTTGAGCTTTATTTTGAATAATATTATGATAAGAAATCTCTGGGATTTGAACTACAAAATTAGGAATTTTTTAACCATCACATATACATGGTATCTTGTACTTTATGTAGGAACTCTGTGTTCTTTCTAAAATGCTTTGTTGGTGGGTGCGGGGAGTCATTTAGGGTACTTAAACTCTTCTGTGAATGCAATCCACTTAACTTCAGTAGAACTACAGATTCAGAAGTGTTTTCAAGGTCACTAGGCCAGGGTCTCTAAGCTGGAATGTAAGATGTTGACCATGCTGTTGTGGGTCCAGTTTGGAGATATGAATTTAAAATGTGTCCATTTGTGAAATTTTAAAAATAAATTTATGTAAAATGATGATCAAGAAGTTTTTTATTCAGTTAGAAAATACAATTAGAATGCTAATACAATGCTAATACAATTAGAAAACAAATTAATTTTGATATTTTCAAGAAATTGTTAAGAACAACTTGGAAGTTATGCAGTGGTAAATTAAGAATGTCAGAATATTGAAAAAAACTGAAATGTTTGATATGGACATAATAATCTGGTACTTATAAGAATAATGGATGAGTAGAAGAGTACAAAAACAATCTCCTCTCTGAGGGCCCTTAGGGCTGTGTGTGCGCACCAGCTGGGGGGAAGCCTGGAGGGGTGTGTCTGGAGGAAGAGTTGCCCGCCACTCAACCCTGTCCCCTCCTCCCTCTGCAGGTATTTCCCCTAGGGCTGGGGTCCTTGGCCATCAGCCCTTGGGTGCCAACCGAAGGGTGACACCTAAGGGTGTCAGCGGCTGGTTGGGGCTGTTTGCGGGCCATGGAGGTCCTCCGGTAGAAACTTGTTGGGGAGTGTCCCTGGGAGAGAGTTGCTGGGCAGGATGGACTGAAGCCAGGGCTTCTTCCCATATTGAGGACTCCCCCAGAACCTGATTCCTGCCAGACGGTGCTAGCTGAACAAGGACTATACACCTCCAGGAGGAAGTACAGGGCCGCACATCTAAGGGCCACACCTAAGGGCCCTTGTGTGTGGCCCTTAGGTGAGGGCGGAGGGAGGCTGGCTACGGGATAGGATGGTTGTTTTATAGGGCAGTTGGTTAGGGTATATGTTGATGGGGATGGGGGGTTGGGGGAGGATTGAGGGGAACATGACTCCTCCCCTGCACATGTGGGGACTGGGTTGGGGAGGGTTGGGCATGTCCCCCCCATGAGAGAGGGGGGGTTCGACCTAATAAGATTGCGGGGTTCTGGTCTCCTGGTGAGAGGGGGGGACCAGGGGAGGGGGGAGGATGTCCCCCACTGCCAGTGTGGGACAGCCAGGGGGCAGGGCTGGGCGGCGACTGGAGGGGAGAGGATGTGGCTATTTGGGGTCGTGATGGGATGGGGGAGATATGGTCCTAAGAGGGGGGAGGTGAGACCGGTGAGGCAGGATAGATGCTTGTTGCATGTCCCAAGTAGTTGAGCAGGTGGTTCTTGGTCAGACGGTTCTTGGTCAGGGTGTTGAGCCGATTCGGATGGTTCTCCACCGAAGGATGATGGAACTGGAACGGTTCTGGAATGCTCTGGGGGAAATACCTTCTGACCTTGACGACCGTCTCATCGATGACCTCATTGTGCTGTGGAACACCTTGCTGATGGAGACCATTGATCAGATGGCTCCTAGGCATCCACGGCCCAGGCAGCAACTCCGCAGATTAGGGCTGTAGCGGAAAGTTGCAGCGGTCGCTATTTCCGCCGGAAACAGCATTTCCGCAATTAGTGGTACAGCATGACAGAGGCTTTCATTCCGCTAGTTTCATTCCACTACTTCCACAGTTCTGCTAATTTCATTCCGCTACTTCCACAGGCTTCACAAATAGCAGAAACATGCAATTTTCGCTACTTCCGCCATTCCGCCAGCGCCACAAAATAGTGGAACAGCGGTTTTCCGACAGTTTCTGACAATTCCGCAATTTTTCCAAAAGTTTCAGAATTTGCAGAATGCCAGCGGAATTAGCAGAATGTTGGCAGAAAAGCTGTGGTGTGGCGCGGGCAATTCCGAAATGGCAGAATGGAATTGTGGCATGGTAAAAGCTGCTGCCGCTTCAGCCCTACCGCAGACCACCTTGGGTTTTCCGAGGAGCTGCGGTTGCTGAAGCAAGATGGGTGGCGGTTGGAGCGATGGTGACGTTTTTTACGTGCTGAAGCCAATAGATTGTGGCATAGAGCCAGTTTACGAGCCTGTGCCATAGCTATGCGGGCAGCAAAGAGGGAGTTCTTTTCTGCCCTCATAGTGTCTGCAAAGTCCCGTCCAGCAGAGATGTTCTGGGTAGTGCAGGGGCTGGTCAGTCCAGCCTCTCTCAACCTTGGAGTAGAGTCATCTACTGCCCGCTGTGACATGTTTGCGGATTATTTTGTGGACAAAATCGCTCGTATTCACCACAATTTTGACGTAGCATTTATTACACTAGGGGAACCAGAGGTTATGGAAGCCCCATCATGTCCAGTTTTCTGGAATCAGTTTTAATCAGTGACAGCTGCTGATGTGGTGGATGTTCTCGGGGTGGTCAGGGCCACTTCTTGTGAATTAGATCCCTGCTCATCCTGGTTGGTTAAGACCTACCAGGAGACAATGGGGCCATTTCTGGCTGAGGTGGTTAATGCCTCCCCGTGGAAGGGCAGAATGCCGGGCTGTCTCAAGGAGGCAGTGGTATGGCCTCTGCTCAAGAAACCATCTCTTCTTGATGCTGGCTCCCCTGCCAGCTATTGGCCAGTCTCTAATGTACCCTTTTTAGGGAAGGTTATTGAATGGGTAGTGTCTCAGCAGCTGCAGGGGCACCTTGATTGCATAATTTTTCTTGATCCCTCTCAATCTGGCTATCATCCGGGTTATGGCACCGAGACTGCGCTTGTGGGTTTGGTAGATGACCTGCACCGAGATATGGATTGGGGTCGCTCGACCCTGCTGATCCTGTTAGATCTGTTGGCTGCATTTGATACCGTTGATCATAAGATATTGGTGGCGAGACTGTGCAGGAGTGGGCGGGACTGTTCTTGAATGGTTCCACTAGTTCCTGACTGGAAGAAACCAACGGGTGGTTCTTGGGCATTGTTGTTCATCATACCAGTACCTCTCGTGTGGAGTTCCACAGGGTTCTGTTCTGTCCCCTCTCCTGTTCAACGTGTATATGCAACCACTCAGTGAGGTAATTAGGGGGTTCGGTGTATGGTGTCATCAATATGCTGTGACACTCAACTGTACCTCTCTTTTTCAACAGACTCAGACCCGGCAGTCTCTGTGCTTATTCGGTGCCTGGCGGCTGTGATGGATTGGATGAGGGCAAATCGACTGTGGCTGAATCCTTACAAGACAGAGGTGATGTTAGTGGGTAAGGCGATGGAACTGGTGGCCCCCATCATTGATGGGGTCTGTCCTCCATTGACCTCCCAGGTACGGAGTCTAGGGGTGCTTCTCGGTGCACATCTCCTCCTGGATCTCCAGGTGGAGGCTGTGGCGAGAAGTGCTTTCCGCCAGTTGCATCTGGTGCCACGGCTTCAGCCCTTTTTCTTCAGACTATGACCTGGGCACAGTCATCCATGCTTTCATCGTCTCCGACTAGACTACTGTAATGCACTCTACATGGGGCTACCCATGGTGACGGCTTGGAAATTGCAGCTAGTCAAGAATGCAGTGGCCCATTTCCTAATGGGACTGGGTCGCCAGGAGCATATTACACCAGTGCTCCGCTCTCTGCACTGGCTGCCGATGGCTTTCTGGGCCCAATTCAAGGTGTTGGTTTTAACCTATAAAGCCCTTTTAGCGTGCCCCCTCCAGAAGGGGAAGGGACCAGTTAGGATGGTCCGCCCTCGGAGGCTGATGGAACCCCAGCGGTTCCAGGAGGTCCTGAGGGAGCTTACCCTGGATGTGGACGGTCACTCTGTGGATGAGCTGGTCCGGCATTGGAACATCTTGCTGGAGGAGGCCATTGACAGGGTGGCTCCGAGGCGCCTTCTGCCTCGGTCTCGTCACCGCAGGACCCCTTGGTTTACTGAGGGGCTGCGGTGTATGAAGCGTGTGGGCAGGAGGCTAGAGCGACGCTGGCGTCGGACTCGGTCTGTCTCCGATCGTCTTCTCCATAGGGCCCATTTGCGGTCCTATGTGGAGGCTGTGAGGACGGCGAGGAAGGAATTCCTCGCCGTCCTCATAGCGTCTGCGAAGTCGCGTCCAGCGGAGCTGTTTCGGGTGGTGCGGGGGCTGGTTAGTCCGGCCTCCCTCCGCCTGGATGGGGACTTGTCCCGGGCCCGCTGTGAGGAGTTTGTCATCTACTTCGCAGACAAGATCGCTCGGATTCAGGCCGATTTCGACGCTGGGTTGATAGCAGTAGGGGAAGAGCGCGGGGGGGCGGAGGGTCCGTCTGGTCCATCTTTATGGGGTGAGTTTCAGGAAGTGACGCCAGCCGATGTGGTGGATGTCCTGGGGTCTGTGAGGGCCACGTGTTGTCAACTAGATCCGTGCCCGTCCTGGTTAATAAAAGCTTCCGGGGAGACGTTGGGGACGGTGCTGGCGAGGGTGGTGAATGCGTCCCTTCGGCAGGGGAGGTTGTCGCCTTGCTTAAAAGAGGCTGTGGTGCGCCCCCTGCTGAAAAAACCATCGTTGGACGTAGACGCGCTCGCCAGCTACCGACCTGTCTCTAACCTTCCCTTTTTAGGGAAGGTTATTGAGCGGGCAGTGGCGCTCCAGCTCCAGGGTCATCTAGATAATATCGGGCTCCTTGACCCGTTTCAATCTGGGTTCCGCCCCGGCTATGGCACCGAGACGGCGTTGGTGGCCTTGGTGGACGACCTCCGCCGGGAGATGGATGCGGGATGTTCGACATTTCTCATCCTGCTCGATCTCTCGGCCGCTTTTGACACCGTGGACCATGGGCTGCTGTTGAGACGACTGCGTGACCGGGGGGGTCTGGACGGGACTGTTCTTGAATGGTTCCGTTCATTCCTCTCGGGGAGGAGCCAGCGGGTGGTGTTGGGGGAGGAAACATCGAGCCCCCGCGCCTTACCGTGTGGCGTTCCGCAGGGATCGATCTTGTCTCCATTATTATTTAACATCTATATGCAGCCCTTGGGGGAGGTCGTGAGAGGGTTCGGGGTGCGATGTCACCAGTATGCTGATGATACTCAGCTGTACCTCTCGTTTTCTACCGACCCAGACCCTGCTGTCTCGGTGCTATCCCAATGTTTGGAGGCCGTGGCGGATTGGATGCGGCGGAGCAGACTGAAGCTCAACCCAGATAAGACGGAGGTGATGGTGGTGGGGAGGGCGAAGGGGGTGGTGGCCCCCCTGATTGGGGGGGTTTGCCCCCCTGTAGCTCAGCAGGTCCGGAGTCTGGGGGTCATATTGGACGCAGACCTGCGGCTGGAGCGGCAGGTGGAGGCAGTCGCTAAGGCTGCCTTCCGCCAGCTTTATCTGGTACGTAGGCTGCGTCCGTATGTCTCTGGCCCGGACCTGGCCTCCCTCATCCATGCCTTCGTCACCTCGCGGCTCGACTACTGTAACGCGCTCTACGTGGGGCTTCCCTTGTTCTTGGCCCGGAGGCTGCAGCTGGTGCAGAATGCGGCGGCCCGTCTTCTTACGGGGACGGGTCGCCGGGAGCACATTACACCGGTGCTCCGAGCGCTGCACTGGCTGCCGATAGTGTGCCGGGCCAAGTTCAAGGTCCTAGTAATGATCTATAAAGCCCTATACGGCCTTGGCCCCTCTTACCTTAGGGACCGCCTCGCCCTTCGCGCCCCGGAACGACTCCTGCGGTCTGCCGGGGGTGCCCTCCTGGAGGTCCCCCGTGTTAAGCGGGGGGCCACGATGGAGCGGGCATTCTCGGTGGTAGGGCCGCGGCTGTGGAACTCCCTTCCGGAGGAAGCTCGCCTGGCCCCAAGCCTTTTGACATTTCGGCGGAACTGTAAGACCTGGCTGTTTGCCCAGGCCTTTGGGGGGGGGGGGGGTGATTTTTAATCCCCCACCTATATATTTATTTATGATTATATACTGCCCTGTTTTATTGATATATTTTATATTTGTATTTTAAATGTTTTAAAACTGTTTTTATTGTTGTTAACCGCCCCGAGCTGCATGGCAGGATGGGGCGGTATAAAAATCTACAAAATAAAATCTACAAAATAAATGGTCTGGGCCCTTCCTATCTACGAGACCGCCTCACTCCCCGTGTTCTCGATCAGCCCCTGTGGTCTTCTGGGGATACCCTGCTTGAGGGTTTCTCAGGTGGCCACGCAGGAGATGGCATTCTCGTTGGCTGTGCCATGCCTATGGAACTCCCTTCTGGTGGAGGCCTGGCTGGCCACAGACCTTCCCTCTATTCAGAAACGTTGCAAGACCTGGCTGTTCTGCCAGGCATTTGACGGCGGAAAGGGGTGTTGGGTGGGGGTAAGGGAGTGAGGGGTGTTTTCTCTGTTTCCTCCTTTTTATGTGTTTTAATTTTTAATTCTTTTTTGATTGTTGTAAGCTGCCCCGAGCTGCCTGTGGCAGGAGGGGTGGGGTAATACATTTTAAAAATAAATACAAATAAATAAATAAGCATTCCATACTGTGTCAGGCTCCGGGGCAAGGAGCCGTGGGGAAGGTGGGACGGAGAAGGGCAGATCAATGGGTAAGGGTTGGAGGGAGCAGGGAATGTTCCACCGAGGCCACACGGAAACCCCTCAGCCGTTCTCTGGTATCAGGGAGACTGCACGCTCAGCAGGAATGCCAGGCAAGCTGGCCTAAGAAGGTGTAGTAGTAAGAAAAGTTTATTGTAGCACAAGGCTATTACAATATTATTAGAGTAGTACCATTTTAAAAAGTTGCAAAAAATAATAATAAATAATACAGCTTGTAGAAGAGAAGACATACAGGTCTACTTTAACAAAAGGTTCAAAACCTATACACTGCCCGAAGGGGAGGGATTACAAAGATAAAATTCCCATAAGTTGCCACACCAGAGGAAAAACTAATAATTATTCAGTGCACGTTGGAATGAGACAAAGCTCAGGGTAAGCACAAAGTCCAGCTGACCCTAAACCAGATAAAATTGGATTTTCCAATCCTCTTAGGGCTAAGTGGCCAGATTCCTAGAAGAGACTATTAGTCTGGATTCGTGTGGCAGCCTCACAGAAATCTGCAGCCCTCTTTGTTACCCCAGAATCTGTCGGACTGAGAAATGTAAACAGCAACGACTAAGTGGGGGTTAAAGGGTCGTCAGTCCAGATACTCAGATATTTCTTTCTGGGGATTTCATAGGCAGGACAAACAAAGAAAACATGAAAAATGGACTCCACAGCTGGGGTACAACAGAGAGGACAAAGCCTCTCCTCTTTAGGAATGTTATTATACCTCCCTTCCAGAAGGGCTGAGGTAAACATGTTACAGCAAAATTTGTTAAAAATAGCTCTGCGGTGGAAATTTGACCAACTCTCTAAATAGCTTGAGCCCCCACTGGCCAAGCTAACCCTGACAGGGGCTACCAGTTGAGCAGACAGCAAGGAGGATTCTAGTAGAAATTCTTGGTCTGTGATTCTCCTCTTGATCAGAGCTATTGCACCATTAAGATCGAGGGGAATTCAAACTTCCCTAGAGAACCCCAGCTTGGTGACTTTAGAAACTACCTGGGATTCCTACTGGGAAAAAAGAGCCCCCCCCCTTTAATGTCATAGAAAAAAGAGATTGCTCCTGTGTAGGGAATACAAAGTTTTTCAGCCAATATTTGAAAAGATACAGTAGCATACTGGATTTATTTATTTATTTATTTATAAATATTTGTTAGTCGCCCCCTCATGCCTGCGGCATCTCGGGGTGGCTTACAGCATAAAAACACACAATCAAATTAATTAAAACAATGTTTTAAAAATACAGCCCCTCTTAATATAAAAACTCTTCAAAAAATCCCCCCCTACCCCACCTTCTCCTCCGAAGGCCTGGACGAACAGCCAGGTCTTGCAGGCTTGCTGGAACATCAACAGACCTGAGGCCAGATGGACTTCCTCCGGGAGGGAATTTCAGAGCCTCGGCCCGGCTACCGAGAACACCCTCTTCATTGTGGTCCCCCGCTTTACACGGGGGACCTCCAAAAAGGCGCCCCTGGTGGACCACAGGAATCACTCTGAGGCACGGAGGGCAAGGCGGTCCCCAAGGTATGAGGGGCCCAGACCGTGTAGGGATTTATAGATCAACACTAAGAGGGGAACAAGATGTCTCATTTCGCAAAATTACCTGGGGTGTACCCTTGCGGACACCCAAGATAGAGCGCAAAAAACTGTTCTGTACCACCTCCAAGTCGTCCAAAAAACGAATAGCTCAAACAGGGAAAGCATATGAGATTTGTGCAATCACCTTCGCTTGAAAAAGGCGGAGTGTCGCGGTGGCTATCTTGCCCCCAGCCTTAAAATAAAAACTCGAGATGGCTGCTGAAGTCCTTCGGGCCAAACTGAGTGAGGCCTCAAAATGATGTTTCCAACTGAGGGAAGATGAAAGAATGACCCTTAGATATTTGAAGCTCTTCACCTGTTATATCAGATGATCATCTATAAACCATCGGTGAGGAGCACGGGCTCTATTTGACCCCACAATCAATACTTTAATTTTAGAAAAATGGATGGTTAATTTTTCAAAGCGACAATACTCACTGAACGATTGCATAGCCCTCCGTAACCCGATAAGGGTTTGGGAGATCAGGACTGTATCATCTGTGTAAAGAAGTGTGCGGCATCTAAGAAGGTGTATGGCTCATCATCGTGGTTCACAGACCTGGGAACATGGTGTACCAGGAGCGGGAAGGGAATCAACAGTGACGGGAGCTGGAAGGGACTCAACAGCAATAGGGAAGCTGGAAGGGAATCAACAGCGGCAGAGGAGTGGGAAGGGGATAACCAGAGGAACTGGAGGGGAATAAACAGAGGCAGGGGAAGGGGAACTAAAGGGGGGTCAACCGCAGGATACTAGGGGAAGTAACCAATGAGAGGGAGCAACAAGAAGGAACCAGCAACAGAATCCTCAGGGGAAAGCTGGAAAGGGGGACCAGCAGCAAGACCCTCAGAGGGGGAGCACACAGGAAGGGGCAGGAATGGGGAACCAACAGCAAGACCCTTGGAGGGAGATTACACAGAAGGGGGCTGGAATGGGAAACCAGCAACAAGACCCTCAGAGGGGGAGCACACTAGAGGGGGGACTAAAGGGGGTAAGGCCAGAAGGTCTTGCCACACAAAGGGAGCAAGAGCCCCAGCAGCACCAAAGGATAGGAAGGGCCACTCACACACAAACACATGTGCGTCACCAGACACACGGCTCAAACAAAGAGGACAACAACACGATGATAAGGCAAAAGGCGAAGCAGTGCTGCACCAGCTACAAGGGATGCATACGAACCAACCCTCGGGAAGAGCAGTTGCTCTTCCAGCTCCCTAGGGCCACCAGAAGGCCTTAAATACTTCCTGGTGGCCAATTAGGAAGTCAGGAGGCAGGCACCCAAAATGGCTGACAGGTGAACAGGGACAGGACACACACAACCAGCAGAACTGGGGAAGGGAACATGAGGAGGAGGGGCAGGCCCCGGGTATCAAGGCATCCCGCGGTGCAAGCCGCTACCGTGACGTCCCCCAGGGTCAGCGGTTCAAGGCCGGGCTCTGACATACTCACAAATACTGTAGACCCCCTCTTGTCCCTGCTGTGCCTCCCACAAATATAAGTAAATTAGTAAGTAAATTAAAATATAGTTTGATTAAGTTTAATATGTTCATATTGAGTTACTGTTGCATGTAATGTAATTTGTAGCAAAAAGGAAAATATAATGTTTAAACTAGAATTCCATGTATATAATTTAATATACTGTTTATTATGATGTACATGTGCATGCTAGCATCTTGTAAATCGAGTATTCTTTTTTTATTAACATGATTTATGAATGAATAAATCTCTTTTTTTTTAAAAAAAAGTCAGAGCCATCTATCATGATGTTCCAGAACCTGAGGTTTCATATTAACTATTTATTGTTTGTTTGTTTGTTTATTTGTTTGTTTTCTTACATTTATACCCCGCCCCTCTCTCACACAGGCGACTCGGGGCGAACGTAGACCCTTTTCACACGAGGCACCCCCACCCATCTCCAGGCAGTTTCACTGCCTGGAGATGGGTGGAGGCGCTTGTGTGAAAACCATGGGTGATGGGTGGGGGTGCGTGTGTGCGAAAGGACGCACACCTGCCTCCACCCACCGCAGCTGCACACCCATCCCCCCACCCACCGCAGTCCATTTAAAAATGGCCATAGACATAATAAAAACAATATATTATAAACATAAAAATAGAATCTAAATAAGAGTATAAATATATATACAAATATTCATAAACCCCATAGCAGCAGTAAAAAATTTAATCCTGGTCTGTGAAAAACATAACCCTCCCCCTCACCACCAAAGGCCTGATGGAAAAGTCAGCTTTTACAGCTCTGTTGGAAAGCCAGGCGATCTGGGCTGAGGCGAACTTCCACTGGGAGGGAATTCCGTAGCGATGGTATAGCCGCTGACAATGCCTGCCTGTTAGTGCGAACCTGCCAATAATGCAGAACTTCCAGGAGGGCACCCCCGGACTACCCCAGGGGGCCACTTGAGATCCTGGGGGAAAGGCAATCCTTCAGGTAAGCAGGGCCCAGGCCATGAAGGGCTTTAAAGGTTAAAACCAGCACCTTGAGTCGGGCCCAGAAGACAATAGAACCAGTGCTCTGAGGAATTCATGGGCTGATAGGGATGTGAGAACAGGACAGAGTTCGGATGTTCGGCCATTCGGCCGTTTGGACTAAAAACTTAGTTTGGGTTCATGGGTTCGGTCCTACCTGGTGTGAAGGCTGCTGCAATCATCCTTTTTCAGATTTGAACCTGGCCACTGTCATCAGTGCCTTCATAACCTCAGGGCTAGATTACTGCAATGTGCTCTTGAAGACTGTTTGGGGAATGCAGCTGGTGCAAAATGCAGTGGCTTGGGCCCTGATATCCAAAGGGCTCCTCCCCTTTGCTCGCTCATGTTTCTTAAGGGGCAACCTCTTGCAAGATCTATCACTAAAGCAGACCCATACGGCAAGGGCGCATAGAGTGTGTTCTTGGAGGCTACTCCACAGCTGTGAACTCCCCTCCCTTGGAGGTTCACCAAAGATGGAGTGGGAGTATTTTCCCAGAGGCGATACAAGACCTACAAACCATTTTGAACCTTTGAGCTGGGCAGGGCAGATTAAAAATCCAATAAATAAAACAAAATGTCAATTTGTTGTAATGTGTGAACAAGTCCTTATTCAACCTCATCCCACATCTTGTTTCCTGGCTCCTCAATCTGATGGTTTCATAGTTCATGGCCCTGTTCTCTAATACTGAACCAGCTGCGGCTTCTTGACTCCAGCTGTCCTACTGGCTTCCTGATCCTGACTTGTCTTCCAAATTGTGTAAAGGAAACGTTAGCAAGTTTTGTCCCATAGCATCAGAAAATGGCGCACAGCACCAAAAAGGAATATAATCAGACCCTTCTTTTGAAGAAGGAAAAAAAAAAGTGATATGACTAATACCCTGAGAGAAGAATCCATGATCTACCTACTAGCATTCTGTCAGCAAACTACAATATGGCATGCAAAATTGGTACAGCAGCAGAGGCCCGGCCCGGGCTTGGTGGCTGGCACCCCTACTAGGCCGGGCATTGCAGGCTGGCAGGCCTCCAGTTCTGCTTGCTCTATGCTGGGTTCTCCATTTCTAGTCGCCATCATGGCAGGCGGTGGCTGGCTGGCCATGTGAGTCACGACCGGGCAAGGCTACTTGACCAATTGGAGGAATTATGGGCAGGCCCCTTAAGGAAGTCTTTTATCTCTATAGTTTCTCTGAACATTTCAAGTTGGAAAACCAAATTAATAGATAATGATTTTGGTTGTTTCATCAGATCCTTTGACATTATTTTGCTCCAAGAAACGTGGCATGCGGGGCAATTGGACTTGGATGAGTATGTGTCCTTTGTTGTGGACATTACCCCATCTGAAGTGAAAGGTAGGCCTAGCGGGGGTTTGGGTTGTTTAATATCTTAAACAGACACACTGGCAGGCCTTCAGTTCTGCTTGCTGTATGCTGGATTCTCCAGTTCTAGTCACCATCACGGCTAGGCGTTGCAGGCTGCCAGGCATTGGCAGAGCAGCGGCAGAGGACTGGCCAGGGCTTGGTGGCTAGCACCCCTACTTGGCTGGGCGCTGCAGGCTGCCTGGCATCAGTGGTAGCCTGACTCAGAGTGGTGTACGAGGGCAGCTTAAACTGGGGGGGCCAGGAAGCCAATCAGGTGCCTAAACCCCATGTCTCTGACCACCGAGAAGGGTTGCCCATTGAGCGCAATCATTTCCCCAAACATGCGCATGGCTTTCAACGCCACCCTCTACGTCCTGCAGCTGCCGATGGACTTGGAAGCTGCCCCCACCCCAGCTCTTGATGACATGGATGGACAGCCCTCCCTGTCTGTAAAGTAGGCCCCAGAACCCTGATGGTGGGTCCTGGGGCTGGAGTGGCTGTTACTTGGTGCAGTGGAACGATGGCTCTCTGTGAGCAGAATGATGGCCCCAGAACCCTGATGGTGAGTTCTGTGACAGGAGTGACAACTTCTGGATGACATGGATGGACAGCCCTCCCTGCCTGTAATGTAGGCCCCAGAACCCTGATGGTGGGTCCTGGGACTGAAGTGGCTGCTTCTTGATGTCATGAAATGGCAGCTCCCCGTGAGTGGAATGACGGCCCCAGAACCCTGACGGTGGGTCCTGGGAGTAGAGTGGAAGCTTCTGGATGAAGTGGAACAACAGCCCTCCCTGCCTGGAATGTAGGCCCCAGAACCCTGATGGTGAGTTCTGTGACAGGAGTGGCACCTTCTGGATGAAATGGATGGACAGCCCTCCCTGCCTGTAATGTAGGCCCCAGAACACTGATGGTGGGACCTCAGGCTGGAGTGGCTGCTTCTTGATGCCGGGTATAACACCTAAATCTATCTAATCTAACCTAAATAAATGAATCTATGGCAGTAAATGTGTGGAAATGGGTGAAATAGGAGGAGGATGGCAATGGATTGAGAGGAACACAAACTGCTGGGAGAGGGAAAGTTCTGAAAATGCCTGTTGACAGGATCAGTGGCTAGCTCAGAAGGAATTGGAAGGGGGGGAGGGCAATGACTTTTGTTACTTGGTGCGCCCGCCTTACCACAAGCCACATTGGCTGTGTGCAGTCTAGCCCTATGCCAATCGCAGACTGCGAAGCCAGTGGTCTGAGGAAAAGAGGGATGGTGATTGGGCAGGCTGGCTGCTAGTCCAAGCCTCTCTCCACCCCTCCTCAACTGACCCTCTCCTCCCTGGGCCTGCCAGTCCCGTTTTTCCCACCCAAACTCATCCGAACGCGGCCGAACTGTTTGGGGTTTTTGGCGTTCTGTTCAGCCATTCTGTTCAGCCATCCGAACTGGCTGAGCTCGGGCCGAACCCCAAACTTCCAAACCTCATTCACACATCCCTACTGGCTGACTATGTGCTTCCTGTGGCCCTTATGAACCTTCTTAGTTTGTACTAATTCACTGCATTTCACAAGACTATTAGAAATTTTCAAACTACATTTTGGGTCTTGGTAGCAGAGGCTTAATAGTCTGCTCTGCAGATATCGCATTAAACCGTCCTACCTTGCAACACCTATCAGAAATGTCAAGCCTTGGAGCATGACCTCCAACTGTTGTTGATAATAAGGAATTAACAGAAAATAAGTGGGAGGTAGTGGGAAGACAAGCTACTCGAAGGGTGTTTTTAAATGAGACATGTCCACGCATGTCCCCCTACCATTCATGTGTCCAACTACTTGTGTGATGGTAGTGCCTTTGTGGCCAGGGTAGTCACCTCTTTGGATAGGGCAGCTTTGCTGGTAGCCGCTTGTAGTGCTCCCCATGCACATTGGCTGTGTAGGCAGCCTGCAGCCACACCACTCAGCAGCCACGGACCCCGCTCCCGTGGCACTCTATTTAAAAGCACCATAAGAGAGGAGAGATGTTTGTTTGCTTTTTCATTCTCTAATGGAATTGGTATCTTAAGACCTGATGGCTACAACAGGGCTTCTATGGACAAAGAGAGCCTGAGTCAGGAAAATCGGGGAAATGCTGTTCTCATGAGGATTGGGGGGGTGGGGTGGGGAGAGGGAGCAGTAAATATCTTCTAATGCTTACCTCCCCTATATTTCCATGAGAAGGGAGATTAAAGTGCAGAGAAAAGGGGAGTGGTATTTACCTCCTGAAACAATTTATGTGGGAAGGGAGGCTCTTTCTCTAGAGGGTTTGATTGCCTGTACTGGAGAGAGGTCAGGTAATTACAACTCGGAAGCTGCAGCTGGTGCAGAATGCGGCAACCCATCTCCTGATAGGGATGGGCCATAGGGAGCACATTACACCATTGCTCCGGGCCCTGCACTGGCTGCCTATAGTGTTCTGGGCCCGATTCAAGGTTCTGTTTTTGACCTTCAAAGCCCTACAGAGTCTGGGCCCCTCCTATCTGAGAGACTGCCTCACTCAACCTCTGCGGTCTACCGGTGGCACCTTCTTGGAAGTCCCCCGGGTAAACCAGGGGGGCCACAATGGAGAGAGAGTTTTCGGTGACCACATCATGTCTGTGGAACCCCCTCCCAGCCTGGCTCCCAACCTGTTGGTCTTTCGTCGGGCCTGTAAGACCTGGCTGTTCATCCAGGCCTTTGATGGAGGAAAGGAATAAGGGTGGGTTTTTTACCAGTGGTTTTACCTCCTTCTTGTTGTCTTTATTGTTTTAGAAAT
The DNA here is from genome assembly GCA_003113815.1 of Sphenodon punctatus. Lineage (NCBI taxonomy): Eukaryota > Metazoa > Chordata > Lepidosauria > Sphenodontia > Sphenodontidae > Sphenodon > Sphenodon punctatus. Next base: position 3,574,518 of record QEPC01001394.1, read on the forward strand.
CCCTTTTATGTATTGTTTTTATATATTGTTTTAAATATTTTGTGAGCTGCCCTGAGCTGCCATAGGGCTGGAGGGAGTGGGATACAAGTTAAATAAATAAATAACTTTCCCCATTTCCCAGAAAGTCCCAGTATTTCTTCTTTTTCTGATTTCCTCACAATATGTCTGCTTCACTGACTGCATAATCCTTCCATGTCTGGCAATTTCCTGCAAGTTCTCAAGCAGGGGAATCCGAGGTAGGATAGAACTATTTAACTCCTGCTTCACTCTGCTTCTGGAAACCATATCAGAGGGGTTCCCTGGAATAACTTACCTTGCTTGTGTTAACTTGCCATCCATGAGCTCACTGCCAGGAATGTAAAGGGAAATAGCAAATAATTAAATATCATCTCATTCTTCCATAAGGAACAGTCTATTTCTCTGTTACATTAATCAGGATCACAATTCCCAGATCCTGGCTTGGAGAAAAGGCAATCCTGATCATTGGGAATTTTATAACTTGATCATTTACTATATTGTCCTTGTGTAGATGCCTCCTGTACTTATGTATACTAACAGTCTGGTTTCACCATTTCTGCAGCAATCCGTAGCCTTTTGATTTGAATTCCTATTCTATCAGGAGATTACATGGATTACCAAAAGCTAGCCAGATGCCAAAATTAGATCATTATCCACAGCAAAATCTTGGGTGGTACTATGTTAGTTTTTATTATTTCAGAAAGCATTGAGGATATTCCTACCTTGAGTAATCTATTTTTAAAAATTGATAATTGCTTGATATTCTGTCCCCACTGGAATCTAAAAGTTTCCTTTTTCCTTTTAAATGAGCAACTTCTGAATGAAGAACAGATTATCTGGGTTCATGTGGGACACTGAATAAAATCAAGGGAATTTTCAGTAATTAACAAGCCATATGGGATATAACTTATTTAGATTAAAGGGAGTTCTGACTAGTTAAAGCTTGGATAATTGAAGCTGAAATGTGTTTATCTCTTCAAGACCTATGCAATAAATACTGTTGGGTCTGCCAGTATTCACATTTTGAAGTTTAATTGGTAGAGTAATGGATCTTCAAAAATGATACACCCAATAAATTATTAATTCTGATTCTAAATTGGTCACATAGGAACCCTAGTTTATGTCTAGCTAATGAACTGTACCAAATAGCATGCAATCTGGATGCTGTTTGGAAACTAGGAAGAAAAACAGTAGGGGTATAAAAGAGGAAAGGAACTGAAAAAAACAAAACAAAAAACACTCTTTTGAGCTACATGATTACTTTATACAAAAGGAAATTATACACCAGACACATTAAACAGTGGGAAACCAATAGCGTATGGAAGCAGCATCAAACATTGTTACATTGCCAGAGATGCCATCACCCTGGAGGACAGCTAATACATATGCTGTGGGAGTGTCCTGTAGTGTGTGTGGACAATTGAAAATGGATAAAAGGAAATCCTTTTTCATACAAGCCACAAGAAGCCTGTGCAATAATTCATTGCTACAAAATATATTTGAGGCCAAGAGCTTAGCAGAGTTTAAAAAGTAATTAGGCATGCCTATGAACAACAAGAGCACCCAGTAACAAATGCCTAAAAAGAGAATTTTGAAAGGAGTATAAGTCCCTGTGAATCATGGCATAAGGAATATTATAGAATTTCGGGGAGAGCTTTCTCTGGGAATAGTGTATCCAATTATTTATACAATGCTAGCAATGTGCCTTTTTTGAGCAGTTAAGATTAGAAACATGTCCATGCCCCAATTACAAAAAGCTAGGATGAACAAATAGGGTTACCATACCTCCCATTTAAAAGAGGACACTTATGAGAAATACATGGTGCAGGTTTGCATTGGTTCCAGTGCAGACCTGCAACATGTTTTTTCCATAAACGTCCTCTTTTAAAGGGAAGGCATGATAACCGATGGACAAGAGGGTAGACAAGGCAAAAGAAAACAGAGAGAGACAGGAAATGGACACGCTGAAGAATTTATTTCACTTTTCAGTGTCTGCTGCTGGAATCTGTCAGAGGCTGTATGCTGGACTACATTCAATGGGAATTCCCATTTTTCAGAGTCCCCATTTCAGCCCTTGTCACTAGGTATTAGTTGGGTAGACTAATATAGAGATGTGGCAACTTTGAGATGCCACTCTAATTCTGATCTCCATGATTAATCACAGATATAGGTATGTTTACTTTGTGCTTGTCATATTCAAGAGGGGCGGGGTCAAAACTTGTCAGTTTTATTGCCAGGATGTATGTGTGTCAGTTTCACTGTAGGCTTTCCTGTTTGCAGTGCAGGACTTTCTGGCTTGTCAATTTCAGCGTGGGGGCATGCGGGTTATTTATCCCAATTTATGCTGCCACCCAATAGGTTCCCCCTGGGTACACATAGGGTGACAGTAGAAACCTGGAGCAACTTGAATGTTCATTCACGCTGTTCTGCTTTAAGATAATATTGGGTGCTTTTAGACAGAGGGTTTACATGGAGCCCGGCACCACTCACAGTCTGCCCAGGCACCTCCCACATGCCTCCCTTGCCATAGAACTACAGGTGGAGCAGCTGCTGCCCACAGCTATATGGCTGTTGCTGGGACAACTCGCAGCTGGGAATAGATCTGTGGTGGCTGTCTGTCCTATAGATGAACTGCTGCTCCACCTCGGCCAGTGCTCTGGGTTCAGCCGGCCGACTCCTCTTTCAGAACACTGCTTGTCCCACGCAGGCTGCCGCTGCTCTCCGCCACCAGCATCCTCAGTCACGCCTCAGCAGACGTCACCTCAGCCTGGCCTAAGGAAACTGTTCCTCACAGGCTGCTGCAGATCCCTGGTGAGGGTCTTCAGAAGACCCTGGAAGCCTGCCTCCTGATCCAGCAAGTGAGTTCAGTAAGGGGCTGGATCAGAGGGGCTTACCAGGTGCAGTCGTGCTGCACAGGCTGCTCTCTCCGGCCATCCCACACACTAGCTGCTTTCTCTGGTGCCAACCTCTGGAGGCCATGGGAGCCCACTTCCTGACCCAGCGAGTGATTTCAGCTAAGGGTAACACAAATTAATAAAACTGAATCCTTTCCCACTTATAATTTCAGGGCTGGGTTAGAGGGGCTTAACAGGTCCAGTCTTCTCAAGCAGGCTGTTCTCTCTTCGGCCATCCCACACTAGCTGCTTTCTCTGATACCATCTTCTGGAGACTGTGAGAGGCAAGCCCACTTCCTGACCCAGCAAGTGATCTCAGTTAAGGGCTGGGTCAGAGGAGCTTACCAGGTCCAGTTGTCCAACGCTGCTCTCTCTGGCACTGTTCACTGGAGATCCTGGGAGCCTGTCTCTGACCCAGCAAGTGATTTCAGCAAAGGGATGCTGGGTCAGAGGAACTCCCAGGTCCCTAACCGTTCTGGTGCTCTCCAATATCAGCACTCCAGAGATCTTTGGAGGTCTCACAATGAAAGGCAACTTTGGAAACACTGCCAGAGTACTCAAATTGTCCCCCAAATTGTCCTCTGTGGTCTCCCATCATGCACCTGGAATATGCATGCAAATGGCATACACTCAGGGAGGGCACACACATGGAGCAGATTGCTTTCCCTTATGAGGGGCTTTCACACACACCCGAGGAGAACACGCCCAGGAAGTTTTCCCTTTCAATGAGCTGCTCCAAAGTCCTGGGCTACATATATTAGCTCTTGATCTCTTAATGTTTGTCATTCAGATATACCTTACAGAATATCTCCATGCAAAAATGGATAAACTGCAATCCTAAAATCTCTGTCAAACTGGGTACAATATTAATTCTGTTTTAAAACCTCTTTGAATTTATAACTGTATTTGTGATATATTATCCTCTCAGTACCTAGGACTCTGCATGTGTATAATTGAATAGTGATACATTTTTAAAAGCACACAAAGTGCATTACAAAAATTTTGAATACTTTTTTCTATGTTTTAGCAATGTTTTTTTATATATATTAAACATTCCAAAGATAAAATTTCACATTACCAATAAAAGTTACATAGGTGAATTAAATGAAAGAGGCCAGTATCTTCCCAATTAAAACACATTGTATCCAATCCTAAACACAGTTGCTCATGAATATGTCTCATTGGGCATTTCCGGATTTTTTAATCTTCTGGGTTTACAAGTCCACAAGTACATTCCGGATTCATTTTTCACACACACACTGCCCTGAAGCAGTTCCTGGATGCATTCTTCACGCGAACGTTGCCCTGAGTCAGCCTAAAGTAGCCACAGCTGTAGACGTGACAGGCTGCCATGGAAACCAAGTGACCACAGCTGCCTGGAGCAAAGCAGTTTACCAGGAGAACATTTTACACACAAACGTTCTGGGAGAAGTTCTACACAGAGGTTCAAACAGCCGGATGTTTAAGATCTGGGTGAGTGGTTTAGACACACAGAAAGTTCAGAATGTAACAGCAAATATCCAGGAGAAATGTGTGTGTAAAACACCCAGAGTAATCAATGGGACTTACTCCTGCGCAAGTACAGCATCGAGCCCAGTGTATGTATGAGAAAATAATATAAACATAGCTCAATAAATATATCCTTTGAGGTATTTTTTTTAGGTCTCATAAAAGGCTTCAGAATACTGATTCATTTGTTTCGGATGTCTAGTTGTCTAGTTGTTCTCATACTGCCTAAAAAATATTTCCCAGATAAGGAAAGGAATGAAAAACTTACTGTTGAACTTGAACGATGCATAAAATTTACCATAAAAATCAATACTAATTGCAAGACAAATGAATAAAACTGAATCCTTTCCCACTTATAATTTCAGTGCCCAATACAACATCTTTTTATGAGACTCACTCTCCATAATTAAGGATGAAACTAATCTTGCATTTTAAAGGGTTTAAAATGCTTTTTCCTCAGTCTCCTCCAGACAGTTTTGAAATCCCTCTTGAAATGTGAAAAAGTGGATTCTGATGTGATTTTTTAAAATTATTATTTCACTAGCAAATATTTCAATCATATTTGTGTTTTTGCATTTACACTGATGCCTCGTTCTGTTTTGCTATTTTTTTTATTTTTACTGTGACTGTTTTGTTGTATAATGAACACATGAAGTAACTCCACTCACCTGCAGTTCAAAAAGACACACACTGTACAAACTGCAATGAAACAAAAAACAAAGGACCTGATACACACTGTCACAGTGACGGGCTAGAATGATTTGTGATCCACTATGTATGTTGCATATGCTCTTTTAAACTACATTTAACAGTTATCCAGTTTAGTTTTTCAACATTGTTTTCAAGCATAGATTTTTAAAAATGCAATCTTTACATGTACGAAATCAAATGTCTGCATTTCTGTAAGTATATAATATAATAAACATATCTAGATGCTTGTTGCAAAGTTATCTTCAATGCACCCTTCTTCTCTGAGACATTCGATGAGTGTTTTAGGCGCCAGTGTGGCCCTGCAACTGCATCATGGGGGGTGGGTGGGGAGGCGCTTGTCTAAAAACGCCCTTTATCATCCCGTCTTGGGATGATGTTGTTAGATGATTAGCATGTAGCTACAGTGTGCAGAGACCTGATGGGAAATTGTTCTGGAACTGTTCTTTTCAGCAGTGCTGCTTTGTGGCAGAGCCTGACTGTGTTGCAGCAGTTTTGCAACTCTTTTGCAACTCTGTAGACTGCTTTATGGTAAGGACCTCAGAAGCCTCCAGACTCTCAGAATGCACACATGCTGAACAGGTTCTCTCTCCTTCTGGACCTGAAACCTCATGGACCAGGCCACACCAGGGTTTGCTTTCTTGGATCACAGTTAAGTGTTCTTTAGATGTATGGCAATTGAAGGTAGTAATGATTAAGAGCCCACAGGAATTCTCGTTCGTGTGTGTGTGTGTTGTGGAACAGTTATAATAAACCTCATCAGTTCAGCATAGTGGTGTCTCATTTACCTATTCTGCACTCTGGCGATGAGGATAGAATTCTGGTGTTAGCAGGATAGGAAGAAAACTGCAGACTGAGGACAGACTGCTTACAGGGGTTCTAGAAGTTCTGTGGAGCTGCCTGTGACTGAACATGGCTGTCTTGGGCCACATAGGGCATCTTTAGACATAACAAAGATTGAGTGACAAAACCCCTAAGCACATGTCACCCCCCTCCAGAAGGGGAAGGGACCACTTAGGATGGTCCGCCCTCGGAGGCTGATGGAACCCCAGCAGTTCCAGGAGGTCCTGAGGGAGTTACCCCTGGACATGGACGGCCACTCTGTGGATGAGCTGGTCCGGCATTGGAACAACTTGCTGGAGGAGGCCATTGACAGGGTGGCTCCGAGACGCCTTCTGCCTTGGTCTCGTCACCGCAGGACCCCTTGGTTTACTGAGGGGCTG
>QEPC01001394.1:3583849-3600271 GCA_003113815.1 Sphenodon punctatus
AAGATGAAGCCTAGGCTACGGGCTTGGGGGACAGGCAGGATGGTGACTCCATCAATAGTTATTGACAGTGAGGAAGGAGAGGAAGGATGAGGGGGGAAGATAAGGACATTATAATAATAATAATAATAATAATAATAATAATAATAATGTTTGGCAGTTGTGTGTAAACACCATAACCATTCCAACACCAATTTGGCCCCCCGTTGAATATCCGTTGAACCCACGATGTGAACACTATTGCATCACAAGGACAATTTGCGTGTTCTGGCTGAACACGTGGCCAACGTTGTATCTAATGATATTGACAGAAGAATTTTATGTTAGCTAGCCTGCTTCTTGGGACTCTTAAATTGAAAAGCTATCCTACTACTTAGAATCAAATAAGATTGTGAGTCCAGAACAGAAGTGTGCAGTCGTCTTAACTCCATTCTATGGAGCCAAAACCTTTATGATTGTTTGTTCCCTTGCTGCACCTGCATTGCCGAGCACGAAGAGCTATGATGAACTTACTGCCCTACTGATGGTGCACTTTTGCCCAAGCCCATCAGTCACTCTCCAAGGATTTCATTTTTTAAAATAGGGATCAGTGAGAGAATGAAGGCATCACAGATTATATAGCTGCTTTCCAAAGACTTGTGGAGTTTTGTGAATTTGGGGACCTTCTGGATGACCTACTGAGAGATTGTCTTGTCTGTGGGGTTTATGATGAGGGAATCCAATGCCAGCTCCTCAGTCAGCCTAAGATGGCCTTTGCCTTGGCCCAAGAAAAGGCTGAAGCTGCATCTCGTAAAATGAGGAAAATTCACTGCACGCACTCTATTGAAAATTATTCTGTTACAACTGATCAAAGGTCAGAGCATCAAGGGGAACGTTCGGCAGGTTGCAACCTCATCACTCAAGACCAACTACCCACATGCCTGTGCTGGATGTGGGGGGCAACATAAGCAGAGTAACTGCAGATTTAGAGATGCACTATGCCACACCTGCAAAAAGGTGGGCCACATACAGAGAGTCTGCTTGGATAAGGTTAGTTCTGGAAAGCAAAGGAGTTAAGCATAGGGGTTATTCCCACACTGCTCATAAACGTGATGTTTCCCCTGGAAATGAGGTGCAAAAACTGTATTTTATTCAGACTGTTCAAATTATGTGAATCATGGCTCTGAAATGTTGGTGTCTGTGTTAATTAGCAGTTAGAAATGTGAAATGGAAGTTGACTCAGGGTCGGGCATGTCTCTCATCAATGAAGTCACGTTCCATAAATTGTTCCCTCATCACCCTCCAAAATTATTGCATCCATCATGTCACCGTCGTGATTATAATGGACAGGATGTTGAAATTGTGGGAAGCTGCAATGTAAATGTGTGCTATCAATCTGCTGAAGATTGCCTACCCCTTATAATTACTAAGGGTCATCACAAAAGCCTTCTGGGAAGAAATTGGTTCACACCATTGGGAATCCGCTTTCAAGGAATACATAACATTAACCCAGAGAGACTGAGCCAAGTTGTGGAGGAGTTCCCACTTGTCTTCTCAGAGGAACTGAGGCACGCCTGTGACCTTCCAGCTGGATCCTTCAATTGCACCCATCTGTATGAAGGCTAGGAATGTGCCATTTGCGCTGCGCCCAAAGATTAATGCAGAGCTTGACTGGCTGCTCACACAGGGTGTCATAGAGCCAGTCACATATGCAATATGGGCCACATAGATTGTTCCTGTCTTAAAATCGAATGGGAACATTCATATTTGTGGAGACTATAAATGCACTGTAACAAGGTACGGCAACAGGATCCATTCCCTGTGACTGCTATCAACCGCTTGCTTGCTGGAGGAATGATTTTAGCCAAATTCGATCTTGCCCAAGCTTATCAACAGTTAATCATGGATGATAACGCTGCAGATGCCCAACCCATCATCACACATCGAGGAGCTTTTCATGTCAAGCGCCTCCAATTTGGAAGCTCAGTAGCTCCAGGAATCTTTCAGAGACTAATGGAAACCCTACTTGCAGGTATGCCTGGTGTTGTGCCTTATTTCGATGATGTGTTAATCATGGGCTCATCTGAAGAGCAACTCGTTGACCGGTTCAGGGAAGTTTTACACAGATTCAAGCAATCAGGCATCCAAGTCAAGAAAGAAAAGTGTCAAATTGGAGCCACTAGCATTACCTTCTTGGGGTACAAAATTGATGCCATCTGCATTCATCCTACAGAGGACAAAGTAAGGGCAATACACAATACCCCTAGGCCAAAATCCAGACTAGAACTACATGCCTGCTTAATGTTTATCATATCTTCTTGAAAGACAAGGGTACTGTGGCTGAGCCTCTCCATCGGCTACTCAATAAGGGAGCCCAATGGAAATGGACTTCCCAGCATGAAGAGGCATTTCAGAACAGAAAAAAGCTTACTAACCTCTGATGCTGTACTTGTCCACTACGATGAGAAGAGGCCACTGGCCCTTACATGCAATACATCACAATATGGAATTGGGGCTGTTTTCTGCCATACCTTACCTGTTGGCACTGATGCTCCTATTGCATTTTACTCAAGGACGATGGCATCAGCTGAGTGGAACTATGGCCAAATAGACAGGGAGGCACTTCCTATCATTGCAGGAGTAAAGAAATTTCACAATTACAACTGTATGTTTGAGATCCGAACTGACCTCAAGCCACACCTATTTTATCTCCTTGTATGCTATGCTGGAGTATCATGCTTATTGCATATGACTACACTTTAGTCTACAAACCTGGGAAATCAATTGCTAATGCTGATGCACTAAGATGGCTCCCACTAAAAACACCAGACTGTGTGACTCCCCATCAGCTCAGGTCTTAATGCCTGAATTGATGCCAGAACCACCCTTTTAAACTGACCAAATAGCACAGAGGACTCTGCCAAAGACACAACGCTAGCACGTGTTCTTAACTGGGTGCGGAGGGGGTGGCCTTCAGAGAGACCGGATGAAGAATTCAGACCATTTTCATTAGATCAGCTTGAGTTGTCAGCCCATAAGTGTTGTTCAATGTGGGGAAACCGTGTAGTTATTTTTAAAGCTGGTCACCAAATCATCCTTGCTACACTACATGCAACACACCCAGGAATCATGAGGATGAAAGCACTGGCCAGGTCATATGTCTGGTGTCCAGGAATGGACAATGACATAGAAAAAGTTGTGAAAGAGTGTAACGTGTCAGGTCACTTGCCACAACCAACTAAAGGCTCCAGTATTTCCCTGGGAAGTGACCAAGAAGCCATGGTCATGAATTCATGTAGACTTTGCAGGACCTCTTCAAGGTAAGAACTTTATAATTGTAGTGGGCTCTTACTCAAAATGGCTTGAGGTGCTGGTCATTACAACCCTTACCTCAGCTGCAACCATAATTGCTCTTTGGCAATTGTTTGCAACCCATTACCTGATACTATCATGTCAGGTAATGGAGCTGAATTCACCTCAGAGGAATTTAAAGACTTTGTTAGTCGCAACCTTATTTGAGATGTCACCATTGCCCCCCGTAGACCAAGGAAATGGGTTAGCTGAGAGAATGGTAGTCAACAAAAGTGTCTTGAAGAGGATTGTTCTGGGGAATTGGTCAACAAGGCTTACAAGATTCCTCCTTGCTCAACATGTAATACTTTGCCCAACTACAGGAGCTAGACCAGCAGAACTTCTGAGGGGTCATCGTTTAAAGACCTGTTTAGACAGCCTTCATCCTGATCGTACAGAGGATTTACAGAGCAAGAGAGAGTAGGAACTGGGCTCTGCAATGACATCATGAGTGCGGCACTCTTTCTCTCTAGAGGAACCTGTATTAGCTTGAAACGATTGAACTGGTCCTTTGTGGGTTCCTTCAGAAGTCACTAAGGTCACAGGACCTGTGTCATATAGTATCCAGACTGCTGAAGGACAGAATTGGCATCATCATGTAGACCAACTGGGTGGGGGCATTCTCCTTCAGATGATGCAGCAACCGATTAATTCCATTAATTCCATTAATCACTGCCACAAACATCTAACTTAAACTTACCTGGAGAATCAACGTCAGAGTCTACCTACCTAAATTTTCCAGCATCTTTGCAAGAAGGAAACAAACACAATTGGCCCATCTGATCAACAGACCAGGCCATTTTCTCAGGAGTCCTCTCCCCTGCCAGTGTCATGGCAAGACCTTAGCAAAATCAATGTCTGTCACAGCAGTGGGATGACTACACTGTCTAGGAGGGAGGGGTGTTATGTCTGGAACTGTCTAGGAGGAAGGGGTGTTATGCCAGGGTTTCCTTTCTTGAAGCACAGTTAAGTTAAGTGTTCTTTAGATGTACTATAATTGAAGGTAATAAGAAGTAAGAGCCCACCTCAATTATGAGGTATTTAATTCGCGCACTTAAAAAATGCGCCTCCGCCATAATATGCGCATATTAAGCCACTTCCGTCTCGTCTAGTTAGACCAGGCGGAAGTTTCAAAATATGCGCGCCGCCGATGCGAAACGGACCGCCGCTCGTCTAAAAGCGGCCTTTGTCTCTTTAGCTGAGAGAAACAACTCTTTTCCTTTCATTTAACAGTGGGAATGGGTGCCAGTCAGGTGAGAAAAGAGTGATGGAGAAGGAAGATGGAATGAAGAAAGAAACCAAAGAGTGTGTGCCAAAGGGAATATGAAGAAGCATTGAAAGAGATGTAGGTGTGGGGTGATAAAGGGAGTAAGAGATGGAGACAAAGGGCATTTTTACCCAAGGGGGGGAATTCTGGAGTTTAAAAAACCTTTGTATTCCCCCCCCAGACATGTGAGATAGGGGGCATGCTTTTAAACCAGAAGCCCTCTTGGGAAACAATGATGGAGAGCATGGAGGCCCAGAGCATCACATGCTCTCCCTGGCTGCCCTGACAAACAGCTGATAAGGGGAGGGGCCCTGGGGCACTTCAGTGCTTTCCCCAGCTCTCCCATCAAACAGCTGATGGGGACGGGGGTCCAGAGCAGTGCACACACTCTCTCTGCCTGCCCAAACACAGCTGGGGAGAGTGTGCGCACTACACTGGGCCCCCTGTCCCCATCAGCTGTTTGCTGGAGCAGCCAGGAAAAGCGTGTGAGGCTCCAGCCCACTCTCCCCATCAGCTGTTTGTCGAGGCAGCTGGGAAGGCTCCTGGACTTTTAAAATGCAGATTAGTAAAACCTCCCATATCGAGGTTTTAATAATCTGGGCTTTTTTACAGAGGGCTCGCAGGAGAAGCATTTGAACATGCAGGTAATACTGCAGTCTCCCTATCCCCTTCATGTAACTATGGCTGCAAAAACCACATTTCACCTGTGGGTAAAAATAGATGTGCAAGCTGTATGGCCGCTCTCTGGTGTGGCCTGGGGCAAAAAACTGTGACCATTGCCCCCCGGCTTAGGGGGGGGGCACCAAACTAATGTGTCCACAGTTGGAGAGCTGTCCTGCTACCCACATGCTCTAGGCAGGACAGGGAGCTCAATAAATTTTCAGGTGGGCGACCCTGCCCTGCTCCCAGTGCCGCTACCACCACCACCACCACGATGGACAGCCAGGACAACAAGCCTTGACACTTGGCTATGCCAGTCCATGCCATAAGGTAGGGATGGCAGGGACGAAAAACATGCTAGCCCCCATTGGCCCACATGGGCAGCCCTTGGCCTGGGCTGCATCCTCAGAAATTGTCCAAAGTTGTAGCCGGGGCTAGTCACCTACCCACTCTGGGGCAGCCTTGGGCCAACATGTGGCAACATGTGAACACATGTGCCGGTGGGCCCCAGGCCACAGCAGGCTACCATCCTGTCTGTGTTTACGCAGTGTTTGGAGACTGACAGAACAAGGAGTTTGTAGGTGTGTTATCTTGGTAAGATCCACTATCAAAACATGCCCTTTTAGACTGAGCCTGCTATTCTAGTTCATGTATTCCTACACCATGAGTTATGTAAGAGTTTTGTTAAATGTACAAAGGAAATCACCAATCACCTGATTACTTGTGGCTTTAACAAGGATTTAAAATGAAGTAACCACAGGGGAGACTAAATGTGCTGAATGCAAATACCACTCAACTATCTTGCTAGATATCCTAATTGGAGTTATCCTATGTTGACTGAGTATTCAGAATACTATTTTTTCTTAGAGAAATGAAAGCCTCTTTTGACGTTTGTTCTGTACAGCAAAATGCAGACAATTGGTATATAAAGGGAAAATAAGTCACCAAAGACACAAGTGCATCTTAAAATTCAGAATGCCCATGATAATGCTGGCTAATATCCTTGCAAGGTGATGTCACATTGGTTGTTAACAAACGAAATGTTAGCCCACACCAGGTGAGTGCCTACCTGCCCATTTATTAGGTGTTTGCCCCCACGGCCATTTGGCCTCTTCCAGACCTGCAGCCCCCACTCATGGCAGGGTCTTAAAGAATGTGGAGCCCGCCATACTGGTGAATGCAGGCAAATGTGTGCCCATGTGTCCATGTCCCATCAATTAGGCTGTGTGCAGCAGGTCCATGTCTGCACACACCATAGAGTTGTAGGTAGCAATCTTAGAGCATCCAATTAACAATGGCTTTCTGCCCCTCTCTGCATTCTTGCGCTCACTGGTGCTGCAAGTGGGGCATGCCTGCAAGCTCATGAAATATACACATGGGGCTTCCTATTTGTTAGGATGGATATGTTAACCATGAGACTGGGGGCTGACCGAACCTGGACTGCAGCAGGCTATTTTCTTGTTGTTTACACCCAGTGATATGATAATTTTTGACATTTCAGAAATGTGTGTTCAGAATCTGTGGCAGAGTGATGCCACAAGATGGCGCCTGCCATATAATTAGACTGAGTTAAAATGGTTGCCACAGGAAGGCCGTTTTCACCCAGACGGCGCAGCAGCGCCAATGGGTGTGGATGGGTGGGTGAGCACACCCAGCGAACACCCGGCGGTGCTGAGCAGGGAGACAGTTACATGGACAATGCCGCAGGAGGTTGTGGGAAGGAAAGGGGAGGGACAGGCAAACACCCAGCGGCCAAACACCCATCCCGGGAAGCACCCAGCAAACACCCGTGAAAGTACAAGGACAGCTGGGACCGACAGGGAAGCCCAGCCCGGCACAGTGACAGCACAACATGGCCGACCGAGGGCAAATGAAGCCGCGCAACGTGGCCCCAGCCGCAAACCATCAGGACCTGCGCAGGCGGGGTGGGAGGGAGATGGGATGACAGCTGCTACAAAGAAGCCGGCGCCATACAGCCCCGGCACAGAGCCCGAACAGCCCGGCGCCAGCCCCCCCCACAGCAGAGCGCCCCCCCACAGCAGGCAACAGAAGCACACAAGGGCCCATGGGGGGGGGCAGAGCAGGTAAGGCACCCACACAACACAGGCAACCCCGCAACACAACATGCCCCAGAGGCACCCGCACAAGGGGCGAGGTCAAAGCAAAGCACAACACAGACACACCGGAAAGGAACACAAACACCTTTAATGAAAGGGGGAACCGGCAACAACAACAGGCCAGGGAAGGGGGATGGGGCAACAGAAGGGGGGGCAGCACCAGCAGTGGCAGGCCTGGGACAACACCTGGTCAATAGGGCCAGTGACCCCGTGCCTAGCGCCAGCGCTTGACCTGTGTGCGGTCCAACCGGTGCAGCCGCTCCAGGACATGCAGGAGGAGCTCCAACAATTCCCCCTGCTCCCGGGTCCGCTCCGCGATTATGGCTTGCACTGAATGGGACAGAGGGAGAGGAGCAGCCATCAGAGCCGGCCCCAGGCACCAAGGAACAGAACCCCCCATGGAGGGACACAGGCACAGGGCTCAAAACCAGGCAGCACACTCATGGATGACATCGAACAGCTGGCCCACTGCCTGCATGTCCCGTGCCGCACACTCCAGCTGCTGCACCATCATGCCCAGGCGCAAGATTACTAGCAGCATGACAACAGTAGCTGCAGGAGAGATGGGACAGGGCAATGGGGACCACCCACACCAATGGGCCCTGGGAGGGCCGGGGGCAGCAACAGCACCAGGGGCACACCCCGAACGCCGGCAGTCACCACCCGGAAGAGCACCCGGACCCCTGTACAAAGGGGGATCGGAGGGGCCAAAGCCCGGGTCCAGCACAACCCCTACTCATGCTCAACCAACCAGTGCCCATGGTACCGCCGCCGATCCATTGCCACCACCAAAGACGGCCCGCACTAACGGGGCGACAGCAGAGGGGTGGAGGGGAGGTGCAGGGCCACACCAACGCACAGGCAAGCCCAGGGAGTGCCCAGTTGACTGCCCACCACCAATACCACCCCTTGAGCAAGCCCAGGCAGCAGCGCCCAGCAAGAAAGCCACCAGGGGAACACACACCACACAACCGGCGCACACCCCACAGGCCCAGAGCCCACCAGTACACACCAAGCACACCCCCTTCACACAACCACACAGATGGGGGCAGGAGGGCCACCAAGGGGAAGGGGCACCCAGCTACCACAGCAGCAAGAGAAGCAAGGCAGGACAGACCATCACAGAACAGCATTTTATTGGCGTCTGGGGAATGGGGTCCCCCAAACAGTGAGAGGCAGAGCAGGGAGGTGCAGGTGGACCTATGGCCGGGCAACAGAAGCACAACAGGAGGGCACAGGTGCGCCCATGAATAGCGGGCGAGGGCACCAGGGAAGCCCCAGCAGGAAGGAGCAGTGGTCACCCAGAGGGGGCGATGGGGTCCAGTGAACCAGGCGGCAGCCATCAGCGAAGCAGACGTCAGCGCACAGCCCACTCGGCAGCACGGGGGGGCGGGGCAGGCAATGCACCGTCCAGGGCACTGGGGTGGCTGAGAGTGGGTGGCGGTGAGGGGCCGCTCATGGACGGTCCGGTGAGCACTCCCTCAGCAGTGACCCCTGCGCTAGACTCTCCCAGGTGAACAGGCCCCTTTAGAAGCCTCGGGATCGCATATGAGCATCCACCAGGAAGCAGGGAAGGAGCAGATCTGCTCCGGCGGCTGCAGCCCGCACAGCTTTAAGGTCCCTCACCGATCGAAGGGTAGCAAGCTCTGCAGTGGGAGGGGCTCCCAGTCTGGAGTGGGTCACCAACCTCAGGGGACAGCAAGCACAGGTCCCATAAGAGGGCCCCCACGTCAGAAGGTGCACGCGGGATGCCACGGGCATGCAGGAGGCTGCCGGTGTACAGGGCAGCAACAGGTGGACCCCCGGACAGCAAGGTGAGGCTGGACCCAGGTCGCTTCTTCAGCAGGCGAGCCGACGTTAACTCCGCAGCGGTCCATGGCACGACAACGGCGGGCAGGTGCCCCCAAGGAGGTTCACCCCCAAGGAGGAGGGTGAAACTGAGCTCAAGGGAATTGCCCTGGCACGCTGGGGCACCGACCTGGTGACCCATCGTCCACATGTACCGTGACAGGAGCTGAAAGCCATCCTCCACCGACGGGGTCGCCCACCAACAGCTGAACGTTGGGGCTCAACCAGAGGGCCGCCAACAGCATGTCTGCACTGGGCAACCACTCCTCCCGTACATCCCCAACGGAAGGCTCTGCAGAAAGACAGGCCATGGCTGGAGTGGAGCCCGCTCGGGCGAAGCAACAGGCGGGAGACAGAGGTCTTCAGTGACTGGGACGAGCACGTAATGAGTGGCTACCCTCGCCCACAGGCGGCCTTGTATGCCAGAGATAGGCTGGCCTGCTGGTGCCGTGGTGCCGCAACCCACACGCAGGACAGAAGGGATGCAGCACAGGTGACGAGAGATGAGAGAGGCCATGGCCGGGCACCACACCAGACTAAGGAGCTGAGCCAGGCATTGTATCCACACCGCGCACAGCTGCAGCATGCAAAGGCGGGCCATTGCAGGGGATACTGTAGTGCGGGTATGGAGTCAGCGGTACCCTGGGGTGCACACAGTCCCATTCCCCCTGGCAGGCATGCGGCTGGCACACTCGCGAGGATGATCAGCCAGGATTGGCAACCGGTGGCATCCCCAGCACCCCCCCCAGTGCAGTGCAGTGCTAATCGGTGTCCTGCCCCCACTGGCCTACACAGTACATAAGTGACCCAATGCAGGCAGTTGGGTGTGGGATGGAGTGGGTGTAGCATGTGGTCGAGCAGCATACAGAGAATAGCAACACTGAACTGGGTTGACACAGAGGAGTACCTGTGATACCAGGGGAGAGTGGGCCGGGGGCACAGGCCACACAATGGAGCACGCTGTAGCCAGGGCACATGCCAGCAGGGGTGGCTGGGAGTGGGGAACTGTGGAACCATGCTGCCAGGGGACGAGTACCCACAGCCCAGGGATATGCTTCTGCGACTCCGGGGCACAGTCCTCCTGTTGGGCTCCGCGGTGTCCCAGCAATGCCAGCTTGTCATGGCCCGACGGACCCGATGGACCCTCAACGTGTACGCCCACCGTGTGACCCTATTGACCCTGCAACGGCACTGGTTGTGCTCCCACACCAGTGACTTGTGGGAGAACATGTTGGCCACCTGGACAGACGGGGTATGGACAGACCACTTCTGGATGCCCCACTCCCTCCTGACCCTCTTGGGGGAGCTCCTCAATCCCCACCTCCGGAGGCGGGAGATGAACATGCGCTTCCCGCTGCCACCAGGGATGCGCGTGGCCATGGCGGTGTGGTGGCTGGTCACCCCCGATTCCTGTAGGAGCGTGGGGGAGCAGTTCGGGGTGGGCACTGCCACCATGATGTGTGTGACCTGCTCGTGTGTGAGCTCCTCTTGGACTGGGTCATCCAGCTCCATGACCCCGAGGAGGTGATGTGTGGGTTTGAGGAAATGGGGTTCCCCCATTACATCGAGGTCATTGACAGCACCCACATCCCCATCATATGCCCCCCTCATGCAAAGATCGACTACATGAACTGAAAACAGGCCCTCTCCATCAATCTGCAGGCCGTGGTGGATCATAGGGGCCTGTTTATAGATGTGTACACAGGCCAGTCGGTTTGACGGGGGAGATCACCCCCAATCTGTACCGCATGATAGCAGAGGTTCCCATGGCCCCTGTTGTGATAGGGGACCCTGCCTACCCGCTCAGCCCATGGCCCATGCGGACCTATCTAGTGGCGCGCAACCCTGACCACTGCCTGTTCAATGAGCGCTTGTCTGCACGCAGTGTGGTAGAATGGGCCTTCGGGCTTCTGAAGACGCGCTGGTGCCTCCTGATGAACAGGAGCCAATTCAACCTGGACCACACCCCCATCGTCATCCTGGCAGCGTGCTTCCTGCACAATGTATGCGAGACATGTGGCACTGCCCTGGACAACCCACCATCAGTGCTCAGGACCAGCCCCATGCCCCTGTACCAACATGCCCAGGGAGGGACGCTCCGGCACATCTCAGAGGAAAACAGGGACGCCATCTGCTGCCGCATCATTGCCCAGGCAGCCGAACACCAGACAGTGCCCGACCCACACCCATGTCCATAGTCCTGTGAACCCCTTCAGTAAAGCTGGGTAGTACCCATGAACCATAGCCCTGCCTCCGTGCTGTGTGTGGGTGACTGGAGTCCAGGGACTGGGTACCAGGGGCTGCCGGGTTGCGTGCACACTTCCCTCGCTGTCTGCCATGGAGTGCTTGGGCCTCACGGTGCCCTGCCTGCCGCCCCTCACCAGCCCACCAGTGACGGGTCTGTGTACACCGCAACTTACAGCTGCCTCACTGGGCTGGGCCCCGGCGGCCGCTCAGGAACTGTACAGTACCCCTCCATCCCCCNGTTAACTCCGCAGCGGTCCATGGCACGACAACGGCGGGCAGGTGCCCCCAAGGAGGTTCACCCCCAAGGAGGAGGGTGAAACTGAGCTCAAGGGAATTGCCCTGGCACGCTGGGGCACCGACCTGGTGACCCATCGTCCACATGTACCGTGACAGGAGCTGAAAGCCATCCTCCACCGACGGGGTCGCCCACCAACAGCTGAACGTTGGGGCTCAACCAGAGGGCCGCCAACAGCATGTCTGCACTGGGCAACCACTCCTCCCGTACATCCCCAACGGAAGGCTCTGCAGAAAGACAGGCCATGGCTGGAGTGGAGCCCGCTCGGGCGAAGCAACAGGCGGGAGACAGAGGTCTTCAGTGACTGGGACGAGCACGTAATGAGTGGCTACCCTCGCCCACAGGCGGCCTTGTATGCCAGAGATAGGCTGGCCTGCTGGTGCCGTGGTGCCGCAACCCACACGCAGGACAGAAGGGATGCAGCACAGGTGACGAGAGATGAGAGAGGCCATGGCCGGGCACCACACCAGACTAAGGAGCTGAGCCAGGCATTGTATCCACACCGCGCACAGCTGCAGCATGCAAAGGCGGGCCATTGCAGGGGATACTGTAGTGCGGGTATGGAGTCAGCGGTACCCTGGGGTGCACACAGTCCCATTCCCCCTGGCAGGCATGCGGCTGGCACACTCGCGAGGATGATCAGCCAGGATTGGCAACCGGTGGCATCCCCAGCACCCCCCCCAGTGCAGTGCAGTGCTAATCGGTGTCCTGCCCCCACTGGCCTACACAGTACATAAGTGACCCAATGCAGGCAGTTGGGTGTGGGATGGAGTGGGTGTAGCATGTGGTCGAGCAGCATACAGAGAATAGCAACACTGAACTGGGTTGACACAGAGGAGTACCTGTGATACCAGGGGAGAGTGGGCCGGGGGCACAGGCCACACAATGGAGCACGCTGTAGCCAGGGCACATGCCAGCAGGGGTGGCTGGGAGTGGGGAACTGTGGAACCATGCTGCCAGGGGACGAGTACCCACAGCCCAGGGATATGCTTCTGCGACTCCGGGGCACAGTCCTCCTGTTGGGCTCCGCGGTGTCCCAGCAATGCCAGCTTGTCATGGCCCGACGGACCCGATGGACCCTCAACGTGTACGCCCACCGTGTGACCCTATTGACCCTGCAACGGCACTGGTTGTGCTCCCACACCAGTGACTTGTGGGAGAACATGTTGGCCACCTGGACAGACGGGGTATGGACAGACCACTTCTGGATGCCCCACTCCCTCCTGACCCTCTTGGGGGAGCTCCTCAATCCCCACCTCCGGAGGCGGGAGATGAACATGCGCTTCCCGCTGCCACCAGGGATGCGCGTGGCCATGGCGGTGTGGTGGCTGGTCACCCCCGATTCCTGTAGGAGCGTGGGGGAGCAGTTCGGGGTGGGCACTGCCACCATGATGTGTGTGACCTGCTCGTGTGTGAGCTCCTCTTGGACTGGGTCATCCAGCTCCATGACCCCGAGGAGGTGATGTGTGGGTTTGAGGAAATGGGGTTCCCCCATTACATCGAGGTCATTGACAGCACCCACATCCCCATCATATGCCCCCCTCATGCAAAGATCGACTACATGAACTGAAAACAGGCCCTCTCCATCAATCTGCAGGCCGTGGTGGATCATAGGGGCCTGTTTATAGATGTGTACACAGGCCAGTCGGTTTGACGGGGGAGATCACCCCCAATCTGTACCGCATGATAGCAGAGGTTCCCATGGCCCCTGTTGTGATAGGGGACCCTGCCTACCCGCTCAGCCCATGGCCCATGCGGACCTATCTAGTGGCGCGCAACCCTGACCACTGCCTGTTCAATGAGCGCTTGTCTGCACGCAGTGTGGTAGAATGGGCCTTCGGGCTTCTGAAGACGCGCTGGTGCCTCCTGATGAACAGGAGCCAATTCAACCTGGACCACACCCCCATCGTCATCCTGGCAGCGTGCTTCCTGCACAATGTATGCGAGACATGTGGCACTGCCCTGGACAACCCACCATCAGTGCTCAGGACCAGCCCCATGCCCCTGTACCAACATGCCCAGGGAGGGACGCTCCGGCACATCTCAGAGGAAAACAGGGACGCCATCTGCTGCCGCATCATTGCCCAGGCAGCCGAACACCAGACAGTGCCCGACCCACACCCATGTCCATAGTCCTGTGAACCCCTTCAGTAAAGCTGGGTAGTACCCATGAACCATAGCCCTGCCTCCGTGCTGTGTGTGGGTGACTGGAGTCCAGGGACTGGGTACCAGGGGCTGCCGGGTTGCGTGCACACTTCCCTCGCTGTCTGCCATGGAGTGCTTGGGCCTCACGGTGCCCTGCCTGCCGCCCCTCACCAGCCCACCAGTGACGGGTCTGTGTACACCGCAACTTACAGCTGCCTCACTGGGCTGGGCCCCGGCGGCCGCTCAGGAACTGTACAGTACCCCTCCATCCCCCCCAGGATTCCCACCACCACCACCTGTCCTGGGACAGAGGAAGTGACAGCGAGGTGTACGTTCAACAGCTCTTTATTGGTGGGGGGTGCGTACACTGGGAGGGGGTAGTTAACTTCGGGGGTGCCCACGCCGCCTCTTGGCTGCACCACCAGGGGTCGCAGGCCGGAGAGCCCTAGCCGCAGCCAACTGCAGGGATCGCTGACTGGATGGTCTGGCCCCACCATCATCCACTGGCTGCTCCATCCTGGCCTCCGTGGACAGCCCCTGTGGGCAGGAACAAGAATGGGGTAAGCGATCGTCATGTGCACCTATCTCTGTCCCACGCCGGGGCCCCTGCCACTGGGGGCGCAGTGGTCACCCAGGGAGCCCCCTACGCCCCACACAAGCATAACACGTAACGTGGAGAAACCCCCTATGAAGGGGACCCTTGTACTGACCCTCCTATGGTAGTACAGACCCTACGCAGGCCAGACCTGCTTGCCGGAGGTGGCTCCATGGCTCCTGTGGTGTGTGTGCTCGGTGCAGGTTCTATACTGGGTTTCCTACCGGGGCGGTGCCCTGTGCGGTGCCTCTTCGTCCCCGTCCAGCCCCCCTCGTAGCGCCCCCCACCCCACAGGTCCCCAGGGTGCTGCATCCTTACCGGAGGGGCTGGAACGGCCACCATGGGCAGTTGGTTGTCCCAGGGTGCATGGTCCTGGGGTGGGGGTGTAGCTTTCCCGTGGAGGGGTCAGGGTGGCAGCGGGGGTGGGACCACGGGGTGGCCATGTCAGCAGGTCCTGTTGCCCTATGTGGGGGAGGGGGACCTTGTGGACCAGGCCTGGGAAGGGTTGCTGCTTGGGGAACCACGGGTGGCTGAGGTGTGTGGGTGGGCACCTGAACCAGTGGGATGCTTCTATGGTGCTGGTCGGCCACCAACCCTCCTTCAGACAGGGACTGTCATGCTGGGGGTCATGCAGCAGGGCCTCCATGGCCTCCCCCATGAGGTCCATGAGCCATGTGGCCTGATCCTCCAGCCCGTCACAGGCACGCCACTGCTCTCGTTGGAGGGCAGCAGCCTGGCGCGTGTCCCAGAGGTGCTCGGTGCGGGACCGGGCCATCATGAGGTGAGACTCACCTTTCCATCTACCTAGGAGCCCATGGGATCCGCCTATGATGTTGCTGCTGCCGCCGATCCTATTGGGCTGTTCCCTGTGCCGCTGCTCCCGATCCCTCACTAACCACCTGCGGGGAGAAAAACAACAAGACAGTACTAGGGGTTGGGGGAGTCAGGCAGCTGGTGCACCCGAGTTAGGGTGCCCTGGCATGACCCCCCCTCAAGTTGACTGGGACCCAGAAGTGGACTGGGGGGGCATAAAAGGGAGCCACCTGGACTCACCTTTCCATCTGGCTTGGAGCCCTTGGAAGCCGCCTGTGATGCTGCTCCTGCCGCCTATCCTGTTGAGCTGTTCCCCATGCCGCTGCCGTTGCTCTGGATCCCCCGCTGATCACCTTCGGGGAGAAAAACAACAAGACAGTTAGTACCGGGGGTTGAGGGAGCCAGGAAGCTGGTGCGCCCGAGTTAGGGTGCCCTGGTATGACCCCCGCCAACTTGACTGGAACCCGGAAGTGGACCGGGGGGGGGGATAACATGAGCCAAAGGGTCGCGGCCAGGGACCATAGGGGACCCAGGGGGGCCACTATCTTGGTGAACTGTGGTTGCTGAGGGGTAAAAGGGGGGGGAGTGGGGGTTGGTATAGGGTAATAGGATATTTATTAAGGGGGCAATTATGAGGTAGGGGGAGGTTTCCCCTAGTACTGACCTCTGGTGGCAGCAGGGGAAGGAATGGGGGAGAAATTACTGTGGTGGGAGTGGGTTGTCTTTGTATTGATAGATATGTGAGTTATTGTTATCCACTGAATATTGAATATTGTTCTGTGCTACTGTAAACTGGAATGAGGATGGGCCCCTTCTCCTGGTGAGAGCAGGAGACTGGGCTGGAATTGTTTGGTTCTTCCCTGGTGGCAGCAGGGATAGAACAATCGGAAAGGGACATGATGAAAGTTTGTGTTATAATGTGATAAATTGAGGGGTTATTTGGGTGATGTTGTTTTTGTATTGAATTATAGTTGTTATTGTTATTTTGTATGCTTCTACCAGGGGCGGATTGGCCATTGAATGCACCGGGAGGATTCCCGGTGGGCCGGGGGCCGGGCTGGGGGCCGGTCATGCTGTCTTTTTAAAAATTATTCTTAACAAACAAACC
>QEPC01001394.1:3602095-3627043 GCA_003113815.1 Sphenodon punctatus
GGAATGAAGAAGCCTTACTGTAGGATGCATAGCAAGGGACAGAGTGATTTTTTTGGTTGGGGGCCACTGAGCACTGAAACGGAGTGATTTGGGGAGCCAGAGCACTGAAATGAGGGCCAGTACCCCCACCAGTGGCAGTCTCCCCCCTGCCATCCCCCCATAACCTCCTGCTCACCCCTGCCAGGCTGCTGAGGATCTGAGTCTGGGGACTCAGCTCCGATAGGCCCCAAATCTGGTACACTCTGCCCACCCCAAGCCACGCCCCCAAGTCATGCCCCCTTAGCCCATTTCCGGCATGCCGGCGGCTTTGCCGCTGGCACAGGGCCACTAACGCTATATTTTCCCGGGCCACTTTGATTTCCCAATCCGCCCCTGGCTTCTACCTTTGTTGTTAGCTGTCTCGAGTCTCCATAGGCGAGAGAGAGCGGGATATAAATAAAAGGTGAAATGAAGGTGAAATGAAATCATGGCAGCCAGGATCTCCCTGTCCCTTTCCCCCTTCCCTCTGATGAGCTCCCTGGTGAGCACGAGCTCCCAAGAGTGCACTGCAGCTAACCATTGCAATTCCCCCACTAGCTCCCTGCCGAGGTCCTCCCTCCAGCCCCGGTTCCTGGCCCGCATCTCCTGGTTCCATTCCACACTGTCGGCAGCTGCACCCCTCGCGTGAGTGGGTGCCTGGTCTGTGAACGGGAGGTTGGACACCACATTAATGCTTGCATCCTGTGTGCCCCGCTGCCCGCTACCACATGACCCGGGGTGCCCGGTGGGGTGCCCCCCATATTGTGGCACCTCCCCTCAGTCCTCCCCTGTGGGGTCCCCCTGCCCTGCCCTCTCGTGGGATGGCCCCCCGGAAGCTACTCACCATGGGTGGGGCCCGTGACAGTCAGGTGTGCTGTCGGGGCTGCTGTGGGCCCACCGGCCCCTCCTGCCTTTCCTCGACCCCCCGACCCCCGTTGGGCTCTGCTGGTTGTGGTTGCACGCCCCCGTGCGCTCCCCCCCCATACCTTCATCCCCCTCCTCACCCGGCCCCCCTGTGGATTGTGCTGTGTCGAGAGGGAGCACCCAGAAAGAGACTAAAGAGACAGAGTGCGTGCAAAGGAGCTAACCCAGGACAGAGGTTCGAACAGGGCTGGGACCAGGAGATTTGCCCCAATCCAAAAGGAGGGATGTGGGTTCTGGTGGTGAGAGGCAAGATGGCAGCAAGGGAATTATGCCCTCAGAGAAACCAACAGTAACACTATGGAACTGGGTTGAGCCTGAACTACAGCGACATGGTATGGACTGGAGAGAGCCGCAAACCCCATCATCGAGAGACAGTGGTAGAAAGCAAGTACTGGGCTTTCCCAGCTGGCGAACCCTGAACCAAGGTTATAGATGTGGACAAGAGGAACACTTATAAAAATTGTACCCTTATATAATTGGGAAAACTGCCAAGACTTTGGGTTCCCAGAGAGAGACCTTGGATGGGACTTTGAGCCCAACTAATAGAGGGCCAAATTACTGTTGGGTTTGTGGGGTTGTGGGGCATATAAAAAGAGACTGCCCCAGTCAAAGCATTAGGAGGTGCTGGACTTGTGATAGCCAAGGACACCTGCAAAGAGACTGCTGTGAAGGAGAGGGCCAAAAGGCTGGAAATGGGAGTATAAAAATGTGAATTGGGACAGCTGTGAAGGAACAGGCTGAGGAAAAGTGGTGACAGTAAAGAGCAGGTCTGGAAAAAGACATGCTGGGGTTGCAATAAGATAGGGCACCTGAAGAGAGCTTGCTCAGGTAGGAAAAAACCCCAAAGAGAGAGGAAACAAGCCAGGAGAGAAGTAATAGAGAGAGAAACTCCAACAGGCTTAATGATGGAGGCCTTGGAGAAATGGAGAAGGATAGTGAAGTATAGTGCTAAGGATTTCCCTGGCCAAGGAAAAATGCATCCGAGCACACAGACTGACCTGACTAAAGAGCACATGGAGGGTTTAAGCCAAGAGAGGGTAAAAATGACTGAAACAATGAGAGAAATGATACAGGCGAATGAGACCCTAAAATAAGAGGCTAAAAGGTTAAAAGAAAAACTAGACTGGAAGACAGAAAGAAGGAAGGTACATGCGATAGAGATAAATAGGCTTAGAGCAATGATAAAAGAATATGAAGCCTCAGAAGAGTCAGGCAGTAAAGAGTCAGTCAGTGAGAAAGAAGTAGAAGGTCTAATGGGAAAAGAGACAACAGTAAGAGAGAAAGCTGAAGGTTTGGCAACAACAGGAGAAAGAGAAACCAATAATGGTACTTTTGAGAAGGGTTACCAAGTATGGAAAACAGCTGACGACATGACCGAGGAAGAGTTTAAAGAAATGATAAAAAGGGCACAAAGATGGTGCAGGTAAAGTCCTAAGAAAAGGGAGGGGGACCATGGCCAGACAGGGCATGGCAGTGCTAAAAGGTTGAAGAAAACCTAAGAGTGCAAATGAAGCCCTGGGAAAATGTTATGTTGGTAATTTTGTTGAAGATACTGGGATTGCAAAGACAGGAACAATCCTGTTCAAAGGATCCCAAGGCTGGGCGTTATGGAAGGAAAGCGTGGGCTTGCCTCCCACCCCGGAAGGGGATTGTACAAAATTAACAGTATTAGCTGGATGAAGCTCTTGGTTAAGATAGGAGGAATCTGCAATGTGGAAGATCCTACTGCAGATTCTTTAAAGAGGAAATAGATAAAGATAAACTGAAGAAAGCTTTATCTTATTGGGAATGTATAGGTTGAAGGAAGCCTAACTAAAGATTGTGCACTAGGTGGAGGATAACCTCCCTGGCAAGGAGTTTATACTGTAACTGAGACCGCTTTTAAACGAGGTGCTGTAACTGAGCATCTCCAGCTACTGCCGCTGCCGGCAAAGGGGAGCACATCCCTTCTGGCAGCGCGGGGAGCATGTAAACGCTCCCCGTGCGGCTTTTCTCTCAGCGTTTAAAAGCGGCCTTAGCTGAAGGGAGCTTATACCTGAAGACTGTGAATCAGGTGGGGGATTCCTCCCCGATAGGATCAATTCATAGCCCTACAACCAATGGGAAGGGGATGATGATGATAATATTGGTGTTATGTACACTACACTGACCTGACAAGATCTTGAGGGTCCGGGGGGGGGGGGAGTGTCTGGAATGGTTGGGTGTGCTGGCCTCCCAACCTCATGAGGGTTAAATGAATGATGTGGCTTCAGAAGCCTAACAAGACTGTGAGCCGGGTGGTGGATTGCCTCCCTGGCAGGACAAAGAACATGGATTGAAGGTAACTCTGACTAATAATTACCCAGTGGTACGGGCCTGGCTAAAAGGGGTGACGTGTAGGCCAAGGGCGCCAAAGCCCAATTTGGGGTCCTAGACCCCTGAATAATATTGTTTGACTGTGTACTAGCTTGAAGGAAAGCTTTATGGTAGGAATGTGATTATTGTGAATTAGGTGTGGGAGTGTGTCGAAGGACTTGGTAAGCCAGTCATATCTGAAGTAAGAGTGTGTGAAGGGGGAGGTGTGTGGCAGAGTGATGCCACAAGATGGTGCCTGCCATATAATTAGACTGAGTTAAAATGGTCACCACAGAAAGTGTCTAAGTTGGGGGTGTAGCCTGGAGTATAAAAGGAGGCCAGCCCAGGAAGAAGGGGAACTCTGCTCCTGACCGTCGTGGAGGATGCATCTCCTGGAGAGACTGGCTGATCTAGATGCTTGGAAAAGATGAGGTCTGTACCTGAGGGCCTGAAGAGACTGTGTGAGTTGACAAAGAGCTAGCCTGGGACTGCAGTTGTGGCTAGGCTCTGCTGTGTGGAGTATGGGTGGCCAGAGGTTTGGTGCCTGACCTGGGCTTTGTAAATAAACTGTTGTTGGTGCTTTACCCTGGAGTGCATGTCTTCTTGGGGACCTGATCCTGCATGCACTTACCCCATGGTTAAGTGGGACTCTAATAGAGAGTCTCACTACTACTTGCTTTACCATTAAAAATAAAAGATGTTGGCTACAACTTTTCTAAAGTGTTTTACAATTCGAGTCTCTAAGTTCTGTTTTCAAAAGTGAGTTCGGCTCTTGAGTCTCTTCTCCAAATTATAGCTGGTGTCTTTTAATAATGGAAATTCAGAAACTAAATACACCTTTAAGGACGTACATTGATCAGAATACCTGGTATTTTTTAGTTAGCTTGGGAAATAATTTCCCCCCCCCAAAGCTTTCTGTCAACATGGGTCACATTTAATAAGGTAGTATGCAATATATATAGATTAAGATTGCTATAAGCAGAGTATTGCACACACATTATATCTGCAGATTGAATGAACCAAGCTTTCCCAAGAAGAGCTAAAAAAGGCTGCTACCCACTTGATATTTTTCTCCAAGCTATTACCTGATTGCATCTGAATAACTAATGTTGCAGGCAAATGCATTGGCAGCTTTTTGAATGGGAAGACAGCTTCTTTAAGGAAGTTAGGAGTCTTATATCTGCAGAGAGCTTGCACAACCTACAGATTAGTTATATCAAACCAATTTGGTAAGGCTCAGATTGAAGATGGTCTGCTTTTTGTTTTTGTTTAAAGAAAAACCACTGTGCATGGTTAATATAAAAGATATTAATGGTCTTATTTATTTATTTTTTTAAAAATAGGAATGGAACATATTTAGACAAAATATGGTAATTAGGAACTCTTAAATCCTCTTCACCCAAAATATTTTCGAAAGTATGAAATTTTCCCTAAGAAAAGAGGCATCTATTTGGTAAATCACTAATTTTCAAGCCGTAAAACCTTGCTGTCTTCATGGCACACATAGATGTCGAGGAGTGGGAAGATGGGCAAAGAGAAGACGTGGTCAACGTATGGTTTTGTTGTCTTTGCTGAGAATGAGAGCAGCACTCTTGTACAGATGGTCAGAATAAAATTATCTAACTAGCATGAAGCAGAACCTAGGTTATATTCAGGTGTTGTGCTTGTCCTTTTTCAAGCAACACCCTGAAGGGGAAGGATAAGCAATATGTGCACTACAGCAACATTAGGCGGGTAATGAACTGTGTATGTGTAAAAGGACTAGGGGTATGTACCAGGCCCCCATGTTGTTTTCATTTTTTGTTTTCGTTATTAAGAAATGTTGTTTTCCGACTTCTGGAAAAAGATTTGGCCTTTGATGGTGGAAGTTGCCAACCAGGACATCCCGTTCCAACCAATAATTGCCCTGCTTGGAGTATTCTCAGATCTACACATAACAAAGGAAAGAAAAATGGCATGCCAACAACTAAGACTTGTGGCGGTACATACCATAGTAAGTAACTGGAAATCTAAAACTAAACCATCATTTAATAAATGGATAAACAGACTGTGGTATGTACTGACGATGGAAAGAATACAGGCAGACTTACATCAGGAGTTAGAAGGCTTCTATGCCATCTGGAGAAACATCTGGACTCTGATACAGCAATACTCTATCTCCAATGTGACACAGATGTCAATATGTTTGACAGAAATATGAAAATACTGTTATGTCACATTCTCCGATAGGATATAGGACCGCAACTGTAAGGGTATTTACCCGAAAAGGTCCTATTTTGTTTAACTAGATAATAGTGTTTATTGTTAATGTACTATGAATATAAAAAATAAATTCTTTTTTTTTTTTTTTTTAAAGAAATGTTGTTTTCATTATCATTATTAATGACAATTTTGTTGTCGTCATTGATATAATTTCAAACAAAGATTTTATTATTGGTATTGTTATCGGTATTGATTCCCATGCGCAATATTTATACAATATGCATATCCTATAATCTTAATATATATAATAAAACAGACTAGCCTAAATACCTATATAATATCTAATCTCTCTCTATGTGTACACAACTAATATCTGTCTAAATCTAAGGGAGGCAGGAAAAGGAAAAAGAAAAAACTATCTATTTAATCAATTATCTATATAAGTATTCTAATCTAATCTATATGTGTATAATATATATCTATATCTGTTCTATACTACCTATCTATAATGTACCGGGGAGAGAAGGGCAGGAAAAGGGAGAAGGTAAAATGTAGGGTATGAGGAAGGAAAGGTATTGGTGGTAATACAATGAGGGGTAGGGAGGATTTTTCTGTGTGCAAGCACCATAGTTCTGTAAACGCAACCTGACAAGCAGAGCTCTCACACAATGGAGAGAAAAAACCTGGCCCTCCCATTTTAAAGGGTTGCAGTGCCCTCCCCCAGAGCCCTCTTGATTTGTTGTGGGAGACAGCAGGCATTGAGCAAACACAAAGTGCCATGAGACTGCTGGGTCCTGCTTGCGCTGCTTATTGGCCAGCGATACATCCATCAGATACTGCTGAACTGCTCTCCTTTCCCAACGCAGGCACAGTTCAGCAGTTCACAATTCGGAGTTCAACTCCAAGATGTCTGCTCCCTCCTCCCCTCTCCACATTTTCCCTCCAAAACCCAACTGCCACGGTACTAATAATAACAACAATAACAACATTGTCTTTTTCGTTATCATTGTCATTTTTCTCGGTTGTCATTTTCGTTATTGCAATAATAAAAATGACAATTTTCATTATTGTTATTGTAATAGCAAAAACAACGTGCACACCCCTAAAAAGCATAACTATTGTGACTGTTGGTGTACCAAGCCTTGTTTTGGTGATGCTAACCTCATACAGAAAGGTAACAATTAGAGATGCCAACACATGTGAGCTGTAAAAAGGGCAACTCCAGGACACTTTGGGTTAAAAAAGATGTGTGTCTGGTGGTACCACTCTCCAGGCTGCCCCAAGAGGAAAATCGCAGGCGACATGGCCTAGGTCAGAGGACTAAACTGATGTGCCCGTGGCTGGGGAGCTGTCTCACCACC
Organism: Sphenodon punctatus; assembly: GCA_003113815.1. Taxonomy (NCBI): domain Eukaryota; kingdom Metazoa; phylum Chordata; class Lepidosauria; order Sphenodontia; family Sphenodontidae; genus Sphenodon; species Sphenodon punctatus. Next base: position 3,608,935 of record QEPC01001394.1, read on the forward strand.
CGCATGGCCTGGGTAGAGCCAGGAGCACAATAAATGTGTGGGCAGTCATACCTACCAATGCCCTGCCTCCACCATTACACACAGCCATGGCAGTCAATGAGACATAGCCATGGCGGCCCCTGGTTAGTATGTCATGCGCAAACAGATGTGCTGGCCTGCTATGGCTTACTCTGGCCCATTTTAGCTTGGTCAGGCCAGGTTAGCATGGTAGCTCAGGCTGTGGCCTCAAAGGTTTGCCAGGGTCACAGCCCAGACTAGCCATTAACATTGTCCTGGGCAATCCCAGGCCAAAATCTTGCAGTGCCTGCACACTAATGAAGGTGGGTCTCAGGCGACAGTGTGTCAAAGCAGGCCAAAGTCACATCTGTTTGTACATCTGGAACAGCTGCTGTCATATTTTATTTTAAAAGGTCGCTAGTGACAGGACCTTTACAATTTCTCTTGGCAAATTATTTCACAGCCTAACTGTCTTGGTAATTAGAAAATTCTTCCTAATGGTTAGCTTCAATCTTTGTTAAATGTTAGCCCATTATCTCTCGTCCTATCCTAGGGACCAGTGAGAACAACTCGGCACTGTTTTGCTGTCCAAGGTTTTAGTCTACTACAAGAGGTATAGACCCTGTCCTAAGAAGCTTGCTCAGGCGTGATTATTTTACAAATATACTAATTTTTCTTTGTATATGAAGAAATGCAACAGTTCTCTTCTAATACCTCCATTAGAGTTACCAGTTTGTGGATCAGTAGAAGCTAAATTAATAAAGACACTTCTTCTATAATATGTCTGAGTCATGGACTTAGGATTTTTTAATAGAATGTTGTGGTGGCAGTAAGAAAAGAGCCAGTGCTCTGTCTATCTGTAGGATTATGCCCGGTGCTGGCACAAGACAAATTGCAGGTGCCTTTTTGGTTAAAGATAGTGCCTAATTTCTAATACCTGAGAGTCACATGATAGGAATCCTATTTAGCTAAAAAGCCCTCAGTTGAGAGGGAAGTGAAAATGGAGGCTGCAGGAAGGAGCAGGAACTGAGGGTGATTTCAGACGTTACGGGCGCCCGATTCACCACAGTGGATTCCCAGCTAACCACCCCTCCTGGACAAGAAAGGCCCCAAACAGATGTGACAGGAGCGGGACCATGGCAGGGAATTGGACTGGCAGACCACGGCCCAGGACAGCGCAACAGACATTACGCCAATCCCGGGCCGTGGTCAAAACACCCAGAAGGCACCTGGGCGGCCCGTCCCGGCTGCTGCTGCTGCTGTCCCCCCCCCCACCGCCTCCATGTTCAGCATGACCACTGCCTCCTTCGCCTGTGCCTCCACCACCTCCTCCTCCCTTGCTCGTACACCCTCTGCTCTGCTGTCCTCTCCCTTCCGAATCGCTCCATCCCGCCACATCCCCCTGCTGCCGGGTGCCCTTTAAATCTCCCTCCCTGGTCCGTGTTGTTGCTCGTTGCCTGGCAGCAACGCTGCGTGCTTTGTCCCCGGCTGGGAATCGTTCTGCTTGATTCCGGCCGGTGGTTGCCATTCAGACGTTACTTTTTTTTGTTTCTGGGTGGGAATTGCTTTGACCACACTTTCGGAGATGGTCCGGGCCGGACCTCCGGAAGAGTGGTTAATTTTGACCCCTGGTGGGGATTGACTGTGGTGAACATTGGCGCCCGCGAAACACATTCAGGGTGCTTTGGCCCCGCTGCGTGATTGACTGTGGTTGACTGTGATCTCGTAACATCTGAAAATACCCTGAGTTCTGTAGAGGGCAAGGTTTGGGAAAACCTGCCAGAAACTAGGCAGGAGTGGAATTCTGGACTGCTATCTGGAGGAAAGCTGCAATGTCAGGAGAAACACCACTGTGACTAGACAGAGCCACCGAGTTTGGTAAACTATATAAAGCTTGTGGGGACCCACACTTATTGGGAGAAACCCCTATCTGGAGGACTGGGCTGGCTCTAGGGGAGAACTGGAGGCCAGACAAAATACCCACTACATAGTAAGGCCCTGGAGACTTACCCCTGTCATGGGATTAGTAAGAACAGGGAGGCTTTGTTGGGGCAGTAGCAGTGAGCTATATTCCCCAGAAACTCTGAGAGGGGCACTCTTCCAGAAGGAGTAGCCGGCTACTGCTACAGAGACTATTCCAAGATCATTTTATAACTAAACATATTTTCCTAACCCAATTTGTAATTGTGGAATAGGGAATCCTTATTATTCCAAAATCTACAAAATTCTTAAATTGTATGGAAATCAACTTTTCAAAAGCCATAAAGTGTACACTAATTCTGGATGTATGAGTAGTTATATATATATATATATATATATATATATATATAAAAGAGAGAAGTTTTAGAGGTCTTGTTCAATATTTTTGTTGGAATATTTACAGTCTTACTCCTAAAAAACAATAAAATATAACTTCCTAATAGTAGGATAGGATTGTTGCTTACAGAGTTCCTTTGTATTACTGCTTTGGTAACAGAAGGGTTGTTGGATCAAAACTTCAGAAATAAGGGATATTATGGATCTGTGGGATTCTGAATTAAGGGATGTCCACTATGTTCTATGCAGCTGTTGGGTTCTGGTTACATAATGGGGTTAATGTATGTGGCTGTTTCTACAAGAGCACAACTATCCCGGGATTAGCTGTAATTCTGGTATGACATCCAGGGATGTGTCTACATTTTCAGAGATAAAGCACTATCCTGGGATGGCAGTGTGGATGCTTATCCCGGTATATGAGTCTCAAGGAGGACTGCAACAATCCCATGGTGCAGAGCAGTTGAATTTCAATGCCTTTTTCTGCTCTGATTTCTGGGAATACAATGGATTGGTGGGGATACCAGTGCCCTTGGAGATAGTTGACCCTGTAGAATTTCTGGGAATACAATGGATTGGTGGGGATACCAGTGCCCTTGGAGATAGTTGACCCTGTAGAATTTTGTCTCTGCGATAGGGGAAGGAGGGGAGAAGGGCGCTCCATCCCAGGATAAGTGTCTGCACAAGCACTATCCCGGTATTTTATCCTGAACCCAGGAAAATCAGTTTTTACAATTCTCGGATAAAACCAGGAAGCAGGAATTATTTATACCGGAATATCTGTCTACATGAAAAACTAGGTCCCAGGATTAGAGGGGTTTATCCTGGGGTAATGCTTGTGTAGAAGCAGCCTGTGATCCCTCTGTATTCCAGCTGGAAAGACAAGTTCATACGTCTGGTCTCTACATCCCATACCCACTTCAGTTATAGGCTGGATGGCAAGATATTTAGGTGGAGCATTTCTATATGATTCTCCAAGTGTTTCTGCAATTTGTGTATAAGACTTGCATAATACTTTAGAGATGCTAATGGTTAGCTCTCGGGTGTGGACCATGTCCATCTTGTTTTTTGTAAAGTGCCAGGTACATCGCTTGTGCTATATAAATGTTTGTAATAAATAATAATAATAATAATGGTTTGGACTGATAAGGCATATCTTCCTGGGAGCAGGCCTCAAGTACTTAATGAGTCAGTGCTTTTATAGTTCTGAGTTTGTAAATGTAACAGAGATGGCTTTCAGGAAGCGTTCCACCATCTTTGCATAACCGTGCTGTTATGGACAACATCCATGTGACTGGCTTGTGACCTGTGTGCTGCATTGAGCAAAACCCTTTGTGATCTAGGTATAAAAGCATCCGTGGTGTGTTGAATTCACAGCTCAAGGAACAGAAAGGAGGTCAGGAGGTAGTGATCTTCTCTCTTGTCGCTAATCATTTTTTACTGTCCAATAATCCATTGTAAGACATGCACCAGTGATAATGCTGCCTGCCTGTACTGATAATTATTTTCTTCAGGAGTACCATTCAACTAATTATAATATCATCTATAATCAGGTTTGTGGTATCTTCAGATAGTTGTAATATGAAACATAGGATGTCTGCGGGTGTTGCTACCTATGCTTGTTGCCTGTCTATTATTCAAAACAATATTTCCATCAATGAAAAATTGGCTGACAGCACTGCAAATTCCTCCTATGCAGTTACTATTCCAGAGTCAGTATAATGATCTTCTTGATGTTTCCCATTTTACAGGGGCCATCATTCCATATCAGCAGTAACTTCTGCTGCCTCTCCTTCCATTCAGAGATTCAACTTCAGATATATCCTCCTTTCAATTTTCAGAGACATTAGCCTCCATCCTTGTGTAGATAACTAGATTCCGATTGCCTTCCACACCCGCTTAAATCCAGTTAACTGGACATAAATATCTATACAATATTTCTCTGAGGTATGCAAAATGAGCTTCAGTTTTGAAAAAAAACCAAAATGGGATCCATACTGTGACTCATTACGATCATCTAGCTGTCATCACCTACTAGTGGTAGATCTTCTGAATAAATGGTTCTCACTTTTCCATGCACAACCTCAATTTTTTTTTTGATTGTTAGTCATACAACTGCAGGATTCCTTCAATCTGGGTGAAATATATAGCTTTAGTGCCTCAACTGCACAGAAGAGACCTTTTGGTCTTCCTTGGAATGCTGGGTTACATTTATAAAACTATAACATGAGGCTTAATTATAATGTCAAATAGATGGAAATAAATTCATTTCCCTAGCTATATACAATAGTTAGAGATTTAATAGGAAACTAAGTGGCCTAAATTTAGGAGTGCAGGCCTCCAACTGACTGAAATTCAATTGGTCCCTTGGCTGTATAGTTAAAAGGGGATTAAATAATTTCAGTGCTTCAGATTTATATTGGCACTTGCAACTCAATCATGTAACACAGAGTAAAAATGGCCATGCGGGTGGTGCAGTGGCTCTCTTACCCAACCCAGGGTGGGAAACTGCAGCTGATGCAGCCTGGGTCAGGGAGAGGCACTGAACAAATGTGCCCATGGCTGGAGAGCCGATCTGCTGCCTGCACAGCCCGGGAAGAGTGGGGAGCTAAACAATTTTTTTTATTTATTTATTTATTTATTTATTTATTTTATCGATTTATATCCTGCCCCTCCTGAAAACAGCTCGGGGCAGCTAACAATTTTAAAACATTAAAATACAATCGTATAAAATTTAAAACAATCATAATAATATTAAAACAGGGTTAGGCACACAATAAAACAATAAATAAGGGTAGGAGGAGATTAAAAACCCCTAACCCCCTTCCCCCCAAAGACCTGGGAGAACAGCCAGGTTTTACAAACTTGCCAGAATGTTAAAAGGCTCGGGGCCAGGCGAATTTCCTCTGGGAGGGAATTCCAAAGGTGCTGCCCGGCCACTGAGAATGCCCTCTCTATTGTGACCCCCTGCTTAACACGGGGGACCTTCAAGAAGGCACCCCCAGCAGACCGAAGGAGCTGCTCTGGGGCACGGAGGACGAGGCGGTCCCTGAGGTACGAGGAGCCAAGACGGTGAAGGGCTTTATAGATCAATACCAATACCTTGAACCTGGCTCGGCACGCTATTGGCAACCAGTGCAGAGTCTGGAGCACAGGTGTTATGTGATCCCAGCGACCCGTCCCTGACAGGAGCCGGGCCACCGCATTCTGCACTAGCTGCAGCCTCCGAACCAGGAACAAGGGCAGCCCCACGTAGAGCGCATTGCAGTAGTCCAGCCTCGAGGTAACGAAGACATGGACGAGGGAGGCCAGGTCCGGGACAGAGACGTACGGGCACAGCCTCCACACCAAATATAACTGGCGGAAGGCAACTTTCGCCACCACCTCCACCTGTCAATCCAGGTGGAGGTCTTCGTCCAATATCACCCCCAGACTCCGAACCTGCTGAGCTCTAGGAGGGTGAACCCCCCCCCCAATTAGGGGGGCCGACACCTCCCTCGCTCTCCCCACCACCATCACCTCCGTCTTATTGGGGTTGAGCTTCAGTCTGCTCTGCGGCATCCATTCCACCACAGCCTCCAGACACTGGGATAGCAATGAGACAGCAGGGTCTGGGTCAGCTGAAAAAGAGAGGTACAGCTGAGTATCATCAGCATATTGGTGACATCGCACCCCGAACCCTCTCACGACCTCTCCCAAGGGCTGCATATAAATATTAAATAATAATGGAGACAGAATGGAACCCTGCAGAACGCCGCAGGATAAAGCATGAGGGCAAGATGTTTCAGTTCCCAACACTACTTGCTGGCTTCTCCCCGAGAGGAATGAGCAGAACCATTCAAGAACAGTCCCATCCAGACCCCCCAGGTCACGCAGCCATCTCAACAGCAGCCCATAGTCCACGATGTCAAAAGCAGCTGAGAGATCTAGCAGGATGAGAAATGTCGAACATTCTGCGTCCATCTCCCGGTGGAGATCGTCGACCAAGGCCACCAACGCTGTCTCGGTGCCATAGCCGGGGCGGAACCCAGATTGAAAAGGGTCCAGGAACCAATGCTATCTAGATTATTATTATTATTATTAAACATTTATAAAGCGCCAGTTGCAAGACCTGGCGCTGTACAGAACATACAATCAGACGCGGTCACTGCCTGTGGCTTACAATCTAAAAGACAAGGAGGGGGAGACAAGGAGAGGGGACAGTGGGAGAGACATGGGAGAAGACAAACAAACATTCAGGCGGATGCGAAGTCTCAGGTGCGTGTACTTGGCTTGGTTACAAGGTGGTCGGTAGCAGCAGTCAGCAGAGGAGGGCTGACAGTAAGAGCAAGGGGAAAGACTAGAGGGCATTGGGAAAGGCAGCATGGAAAAGGTGGGTCTTGAGGAGGGATTTGAAGGAGCGGAGGGAGGAGGCAAGGCGGATGTTGGCAGGGAGGGAGTTCCAGGCATGTGGGGCAGCGAGGGAGAAGGGACGAAGGCGGTTGGGCGAGCAGGAGAAGCGAAGATGTGCCTGGAGCTGCATCGCCACCACCCGCTCAATGACCTTCCTTAAAAAGGGAAGGTTAGAGACAGGTCGGTAGCTGGCGAGTACGTCCACATCCAATGATGGTTTCTTCAGCAGCGGGTGCACCACAGCCTCCTTGAGGCTAGGCAACAGCCTCCCCTGCTGCAGGGATGCATTGTCCACCCTCGCCAGCACCATCCCCAATGTCTCCCTGGAGGCTTTCACCAACCAGGACGGGCACGGATCAAGTTCACAACTGTTGGCTCCACCAGGCATGACTTCGCAGATGCTATGAGGACAGCAAGGAACCCCTTCCTTGCTGTCCTCACAGCCTCAACATAGGATCGCAAATGGGCTCTATGGAGAAGTCGGTCGGAGTCAGATCGAGTCCAATGCCAGCATCGCTCCAGCCTCCTGTCTGCTTGTTTCATACACCGCAGCCCTTCAGTAAACCAAGGGGCCCTGCGGTGATGAGACAGAGGCAGAGGGCATCTCGGAGCTACCCTGTCAATGGCCTTCCCCAGCAAGCCTTTCCAATGCTGGACTAGCTCATCGCTCACCGTCCAGGTCCAAGGTTAGTTCCCTCAGGACCTCTTGGAACCGCTGAGGTTCCATCAGCCTCCGAAGGTGGACCAACCGAACTGGTCCATTCCCCTTCTGGAGGTGGTGCACTGAAAGATTGGCCTGGAGGAGATAATGATCCATCATGCGAGCATGCGAGCGGTGGACAGCCCCGCCTCATACCATTGCTGTCAGTCATGCTGGTATGGCAAAACTGGCTCTGGCTGGTATGACCAAATTGAACACACCTGCTAGCCCATGTTGGACCACATGGGTAGCCCTTAGCCTGGGTCGCATCCTCGAAGATTTTCCAAGGACACAGCCTGGGGCAGTCCCAGGCTAACATCTGGTGGTGCATAAACAGATGTGCCAGTGAGTCCTGGGCCACAGTGGATGAAGGAAGATCCTGCAATTTACATAACAAAGTTCCAATGAATTGTGGGACTTGGAGGGAATTTCGTTCGTTTTCTGGGAGTTGGGAAGAGCTCATCTAGATTTTTCAACTGGATTTTTTTTTTTAAAAAATGATGTTTTCAATCTGAAATTGCTAAATTTTCTGGTCTCATTAAAACATTGAGCTTTCAAGAATTTGATGACTGTTTTTTATTTCCAGTACCCAAAATTTAGAGAAATGGAACCTTCTCTAAATGGAACGTTCAGAAAACCAAACCAAAAAAATTCAGTTTCCAGATAATACAAAAAGATTTTAACAAAGTATTTGTTTTCAAAACTTTAAAATGATTTTTTTTCAAGAAAAAAACATTTTTGATCTATTGTATTTAAGAGCTATTCATAGTAACAATTGCCTCCTCTGAGGTTCTCATGTATTGTGTCAGGGATGGCCAATGGACAGCCTTCAGGCAAAATCTGGCCCACAGAAGGTTTCCATCTGGACCATAGTCTTAAAAATCCAGTTTTATTAAATATCAGTTGTGCAATCTGACCCACCAGCAAATTGCTGTAAGGCAATCCAACCTGTAGTGTTCAAGAAGCTGGACAACTCTGTATTATATAGACCCTTGTATTATATGGTCACTTCTGCTGCTAGGAACCCCTGTTACTTCAATCAATTCACTGGGTGATTTTAGACAAGTGCCTTCCCACCCATTATGCATGTTGTAAGGCTGCCCTCCAACATGCATGATGTGTGGGGAGGCACTTGTCTAAAAATACCCTTTGAGTTAGGATAACTTCAGAATGTTTTTAGTCTTGTGATAATTTTGTACCTCTCTTGTCATCTTTGCTTATGAAAGACCATGGACTAACACTCTGGATATACAACCAAAAATTGTTGGCTTTTTCCTGGTTTCCCTACTTCGCTTTAAGCCTTGTAAGGAGTGCAAATTTCATTTATATCATAATGCATGGCTCTAATGCATTGCGTTAGTCTTGAGAATAATATACCAGAGACTGCATTACATATTCTGTGAAAGAGAAGCAAACCATAAAATGCTGACCTTTTTAAAATTCTCCTTTTCGATTGGTTTAGTATTACATCCCTTCACCAGCAGATCAGTGAAGCAGTAAACAAGGCAAGATACCAAAACATTTAAGTCAATAAAACTGTACAGAATATGAAAAAGGTCAAAGCAGTATCTCTATAACTAGCTTTTATGAGGCATTAAAATAGTCATTCTTTGGAACTGGAAAAACCTAAAATAAACATAAAATTGCTGTTAATCTGTTGATGCAATTGTTATTTCAAAGACACATCAAACTGAACTCCAATTTTAGGGGTTAAACTTTGGGGGCGGAGGAGCCCCATCCCTCTCTCATATGCCCCAGGCCACCTGTCCACCTCAGACTTCACAGGATTGTGACTCTGGCCGACAAATGTTGGGACCTCTCTGTCCCAGATCTGCTGTCCATGAAATAGGGGCGTAACAAGTCTGCTTCTCAAAACATGTGGGAGTCGCCAGCCGCTGTTTGCAATGACACCTAGGTAACTTGCGGCTGGTGGAGGGGGAGTGTCTAAACTCCCTGTGCGGGAGTTTGCAGAACCCGGACTCTTATGTCCAGGTAAAAAATCAGTGTGTTTAAAAATGCGGCAAACACACTCCCTCTAAAAATGCCGACAGAGTTGTGTTTCTATTTGGAAGGAGCATCATGTTGGGGTTCAGAGTAAGGTTTAGTAAGAACATTATGTTAATAAAAACTGCAATTCATACTAAGGTCACAATCCTCCCCTAATTGAAGTAAATGACAAAACTCCCATTGACTTTAATGGTGGAGGCATGTGCTACTTACTACTAATCATTTCTATACCACTACTAGGCATCGACAGTGCTTTACAATCACAGATCTTCAGAGACAGATTCCTGCTCAGTGGGATTATAATTTAAGATGGACAAGGATGAGGGGAACACATAGACACACATGTTCCCATTTTACAGGTTGGAAGTTGAGGCTGAGACTTGCCCAAGGCCACCCAGTGAGTTCATTGTCAAGGGTGAGATCTGGACTTGCCCAAGGCCGCCCAGTGAGTTCATTGACAAGGGTGAGACCTGGTCTCCCAGGTCCAAGTTCAGTACTTTATCTACTACACTACCCTGGCTCTCATGTACCCTAAATTAGGATGTGTTGCAAAGACCAATGATGGCAGAGGGGGGAAATGCAACATAACTAAACAATCTGGTCCATGTTTATAACTAAACATAGTAGTCCATACAAAGGACAGAAAATTGGCTTGATTTGCCCAAGGCTTTAAAAGTGAAAGTCACGTCACTGTAAATTTGTATGGTCACTTCCTAATTTGCTCACTATTGTTTCACACCCTGCCCTGTACTGTAGGATTTAGACATATTTTTACATGCTTCTTTTCTAGATAATAATTTAAAGTAAACATTTTACTTTCACTTTAGTCTTTGCTTTTGCCTAGCACAATAAATTAGCTAACTAAAGAAATTCATAAGATGACATATGCACAATATATATTTTCCTTCTAAAAGGAGTTACTGGAACTCTACCAAGATTTCTAATTAGTTTTGTTAGAATTATAGGAGGCCTTAACTAAAGGCTAGGCTGCTTTTTAAAATGTTATACAAATATACCATAGGTGGTTCTTGCCCCAAACAGCTCTTTGAAATGTTTTCCAACAGTTCTGTTTCTTTTTAACAGCATAATCCTCTGAGTGGATAGCACTTAGTGTGGGTGTGAAGTTCCATTCACTTCCCTGGGACTCACACCTGCTCTAAATGCTAGTGCCAGCACCATCCACTTAGAGGGAGTATGCTGTAAAAGTTGTCTTTCAACTCCACAAACCTCCATAGTTATGGGCCTTATTTTTAGCTGCTATAAATTGATGAATCTCTATTGAGACAATGGAGCCATGCGGACTTATACCATTGGGGAATTGAATCCACAATGGACTCATTTTTTGAAGAAAACAATTTTGGGGTGTATGTGTTTAGTTACAAATTACAATTCATTACACCTTAATATAAAAATGTCATTAAGACGGAGTTGTCTTAATGACATTTTTATATTAAGGTGTAATGAATTGTAATTTGTAACTAAACACACAGAATAGATATACTGGTAAGATAATTATGGGAGAATAGTATTGCTTATTAGGCAGAGTGAATTAGTTTCAAGATTAGTGCCCCCAATTGTAGAGATTAAGGCAGCAATCTTAAACCCATTTACTGCATAGTCCCACTGAATTCTCTTGGGTAAGTGGCTTCCAGTATGCATATGGTATGGAGTAAGTGGCTTCCATTATGAAGCATAAGTGTGTCAGGTGAGTCCACTATGAGAAGGAGAGATTTAATCCCAACCAAGCAGAGCCCAGCCAGGCTACATAATTGGCTGATTGACTACCTGCAGCCTAAGGTTCTTTTTTTAGAACTGAAGCCAGCATAATCAGGAGTTGTAGCTGGGAGGGAGTGCAGGAGGGAAATGTTTCTCTAGCCTCCGTGCCCATGGAGAGAGAATATCCAAAGAGGAAAGTAGGAATCTGTCTGGTGTGCAATGGGTCAGTACCCTGTTAACTCCGCAAAGTACAGAGGCCCCACATACCTAGGCATGGAACTGAACGAGACAGGGTTCAGCTTCCCTCCATCATATCCAGCCATGGGTCTAGAGTTCTGGGGAGCGAACAGGATGGAGTGGAGATGCTTGGCTCTATCTTACTCAGACCCAGGGCTAGGTTTGGGAGCAAGCAGACTCTGGGGAACTGACAGGGGACAGAGTCCAGCTGCACTCCCACAGAGCCAGAGCTGACAGAGGATGGAGCTCTAGCCCAATGGCTGAGAATGGGGGTTGATACATTTGGGCTCTGTCCTTGTCAGCTCCCCAGAACTCTAGACCCATTGGGTTTTGGGATGGAGGATGTGGCTTCTGGAGGTAGGGTGGCCATACCTCCCCTTTAAAAGAGGCACATTCTTTTTTTTATTTATATAGCAATGTATCTGGTGCTGTACAATCAGTAGTTATAGACAAGTCCCTACCCCCAAGGGGTTTACAGTGTAATATACAAGGGAGGGGGAGACAAGGGAGAGGCGAACATCGGGAGAGACAAGAATACATTCATAAGGCTGGGAAGCTGCAGGTGCATGTGCTTAACTAGGGGCTGGGAAGCTGCAGGTGCATGTGCTTAACTAGGGGTGAAAACAGACATGACGCTAACCAACCTTTAACCACCCTTGGTGGTTATTTATGCATGTTGCAGGGCTGTATTGGTGCCTATGCAGCCCTGCAAGATGCATAAATAACCACCAAGGGTGGTTAGCGTCATGCCTGTTTTCACCCTTAGTTACAGGGAATTAGATTCTGAGTGAGGGGGAAGAAGATGCAGTTTCACTCATGACAACCTTAAATGCACAAGAGTTTTCTTAAAATACAAAAAAAAAACAAATTCAGTACAATTACAGTTCAAAAAACATTCCACTCCATTACATTGCTACAAAACATAAACACCAAAAAACAGAAATTATTTCAGAATTTGAGCAATATTTAATATTTTATCCTCATCAAAATACATGCTATATATGTACTTACTTCCTTACCATACATACTTTTATTCATTTTTATCAATAAGTAAACTTTCACATTTTTCCATTATTAAACTTTAATTTATCATAATTTGACAAGGAACAATTTTTTCAGAGTGCATTGTCTGTTTCTACAGAACTTCATTCTGTACAACAAATTGTACAATGTTGTCTACACTCACATTCTTAACTTCATTGTATGAACTGAATACAATTTGTATACATGTAAATTACAGACTTAATGTGATGTTGGTGGGTGAGGGCCTGGGGGCCCTGGGAGTGGTTGAATCTCCTCTTGTGGGGGGGTTCGCCCACCCATGGTCTCGCAGGTACGGGGTCTGGGTGTGCTCCTCGATTCATGGCTCAGCCTGGAATATCAGGTTGTGACTATGGTGGGGAGTGCATTTCGGGAGTTACATCTTGTCCGGTGGCTTCAGCCTTATCTCTCAGACTCTGACCTCGCCACTGTCATCCATGCCTTCATCACCTCGAGGCTGGATTACTGCAACACGCTCTACATGGGCTGCCCAAGAAGCTGGTCCGGAGGCTGCAGCTGGTGCAGAATGCCGCGGCCCGTCTCCTTACTGGGGCTGGCCGCAGGGTGCACATGACACCAGTGCTCCGGGCTCTGCACTGGCTGCCTATAAAGCACCAGGCTAGGTTCATGGTGCTGGTTTTGACCTTCAAAGCCCTTCACGGCCTGGACCCTACCTATCTGCGGGATCGCCTCACTCCCCATGTGCCCGGGCGACCCCTGAGATTGCCTTTGGGGGCGTTCCCCGGGCAAGATAGGTGGCCACTGTTGCAAGATCTTTTTTGGTGGCTGTCCCTGTGCTGTGGAATTCACTCCCGGAGGAGGCTCGGTTGGCCCCCATCCTCCTGTTGTTTCGATGTTTGTGTAAAACCTGGCAGGGGGGGGAGGGGGGAGGGTGAGTTTTATGATTTGTTTAAAAATCATTGATTTGTTTTTAAATGTTTTATTGTGAAATCTTGTGTTGTTTGCCACCCCGAGCTGCCTTTGGGTAGGAGGGCCAGGATATAAGTTTTAAATAAATAAATAAAAAGTATTGATGTTTCAGAATCATGAGGACGCTGTGCATTTTGACCACAATCAATTAACGTTTTAACAGTCATACCATTTTATTTTCCTTATGGATCTTCTTCAAACTTTGTGCATATGACGGTCCTCACAACTTATGGCCATGGATAAATTTTCAGCAATGTAGCTCAAGTAGTTTCCTCAAAATCGGGGCTTCAGCAGTCCCCTGTTTATAATGGAGAGTGGTTGTGCATTGGATCTCCAGGTGTTTACACCTTGACCCAGAAAGGAGAAACCTCAACTATTCAAGAGAGTCTGTATAATATCAAAACAGTAAACTCTCTCCTCCACCCCCACCCTCCACTGTAGAATTTTCAAATTGTTCTAACAAGCACTGTCGAGGAAGCCAATTATACTTCATATTCAAAAGTTTCCTCCAGTAACTTTTAAGTCTCAAAATGGCACCCACACGAATGGCAAAGATTCCCACCTCAACCCCCACAATAGAGACTGATGTATATCTAGGCAGGGACAAAAGTTTCTTCAGAAAAATATTTGGGGGAATTTCCATCATATTTAAAGCTTGAATACCCCAAATCTATGCCCCATATAAAAGCTGAGGCAGAACGTAATCTTTAAAATCCAATCGGGTTGGTACCATTAAAACTTCACAATAAGCATAGCACTGCTTCCATACTTCTCCTACCATTTTTTTTGGCATTCAATGTATGTTGGTTCCACCTACCCTTCTGTGCAAAAAACCCACCCAGATATCATAAAAAATCCACCTACTCTATAGTATGACCATCTGTCAGCAATCTGTGCTGTGGCACCCTTGTCCCAAACGCCATCACCTGGGTCTTATTATAGTTAGTTATCAGATTTTGTCTCTTACAATAAAAGGAGAAATTGGAAAGTAGGCTGCATAACCCCACGAGTGTATGCAAAAATAAAACCATATCATCGACATATAACAATAGGGAAATAGCCCTATCATTAATCTTAAACAGAAAATAACTATCCCCTTTCAGGTAATCTATCACATCATTTATTTTCAAAATATTTAACTTAATTTATATAGAAGTTAAATAAGTACTAATCCAGTAAAATAATTGGAAAATCCTTAACAATCAATTGCATCCCCCCCGCTTTTTGAATTGCAACTGTACAAATTTTGTAGCAGAATAATTAAAGTAATTATCTTGCAACATTTTTATCCTTGTTTCTCATCCTTGGAGTGAAACTGATATCCTTTGAAGAAACAGAGTTCTTTAACATAAGTAAGAAATGAAAACCCAACCAATTAGAATGAAGACATTTTGTAGAAAACCTACCAGTTTTAAATTAATACTGAGCACATCCGCCCCCCCCCCCCGTATAGTTAATAGACTGAAGTGAGAAAGCAAAGACTGAAATTGCTTCATGTCTTAATTCTTGGTACCTGTCAGAAACACAAAGGAAAGTTTGATAGAATAGGAGGGCATTGCTTCTAATATCAAATTTGTATTTGCATCAATTTCTTTGAGAACACCGAGTTCTCATGATTCAAATCCTCGGGGGATGCTGTAGAAATGTTAGGTTAATTTCAGACGTTACGAGATCACGCTCAACCACAGTCAATTCCCTGTGGTGGGGAATGGCCTCGTAACGTCTGTTGGGGAACCAGAAGTTCCCCGCCAGATGTTAGCCACGCTCAATCCCCACCGGGAATCACATTCACCACGCGATTGGCTGAATCTGCGGGGCCGGCGCCGATCGCTTGGTGAATGAGATTCCCGGCGGGGATGAAGGGGTCCGTCACGTCTGGACGGCGATCACGGCCCTTAATCCCTGCCGGGATTCCGGACCATGGTCATTTCGGGTGGGCACTGCGGCCACATTGGCCACAGCACCCGCCTGTCTCCCCAGAAGGTGGGCGGTGAGGGAGCGTGGGGGGCAGGGGCGTGCGGCTGCACGTTGCGCCGCACGGCCCCGCCCCCAATTTCCCGCCGGGATCCCCCAGCACGTCTGTTGCCCGTGCCGGAGTGATCCCGGCGGGGAATCCATGGGTTGTTTCCGTGACGGGGCGAATGCCACCCCGTCACATCTGAAAATACCTGTGGTGGCTGTGATCCTGTGCATGTCTATTTGAGTCCTGCCAGATGTTCACCACAGTGAATTCTTGACGGGGCTCAAAGCTAACCATGGTGCCAGCCCCATCTCCAGAACCATGGTTAGTTTGGCCACGATCTGGGACAGGGCTGGGAATGGCCTTGGGTAACGACTGTTACCCAGCCCCGTCCCAGAATCAGGTCCCAACCACGGGACAGGATTGGGTGCAGCGGACTGATTGGCCACTGCGGCCACCCGTCTCCCTGTGGGCAGGCGGCCGAGGGAGCGCGGGGGCAGGGCCAAGTGGCCGCACGTCATGCCGCTCAGCCCCGCCCGCTCCGAGATTCCCAACAGTGATCAGGCCGGCATGTCTGATGGACGGCAGGTCTGATCACGGACCGGGATCCGAGACGGATCCCTGTCCAGGGTTCAGCGTGGCGAACCAAAAGGCCCATCACGTCTGAAATTACCCATACAAAATCTGTTAGTATTTAGCACTTATAGCAAAAGCTAGAAAATCTATTAGTCCAATACAATTTAATTGTTAAACAATGTTATGGGATATGAAAGAACCACATACTATCCTAAGTTGTGATCTTGGCAGAAACCAAACCACAAACTAAGTTTGAGACTTGTCAGTAGCCCATTTGGCAGAGAGATTCACAAGAAAAAATAAAACAGCTGTAGTTGGATCATGATATTGCAGATTCAGTGTGGGGGCATTAATCCCTCTGAGTCAGTACTAAGCTCGTGTACCTGCTTGGAGTTTAAAAAACACTGTGCTCTTTGAAGTCTTTCAGTGAGATATAAAACTGAAGTTATAAGCTTGGTGGGTTATTAAAAATCCCATGTTACTATTTATAATGTAAAGAATATGGGTGTTTCAATGGTCAAATCACATTGTAGATAATTGCATTCTGCAATGCCCAGTTTAATTGCCCGTGTAGTTTCAATGGGATATAGTATTTACACTCTGCCACAGTTTAGGAGAGCCAGTAACTGTATACTGCTGAACAGATGTTTCAGTCTATTTGAGAGATGACTGGTTTTTAGTGGTGGGTAAAATGTTCACGGTTAGCGTGTAATGTAGTGCATCTAACTGAACACCAGGTATTTGTTTGCTCGCTAATATCACTGTATAACTTTGTTTTTGAGAACCTCCCAAATATGAATCTGCCAGCTTGGATTCCTATTTTGAGTTTGTAGATTTGCAAGCTATTTATTATTATTAACTAGCTGTTAATATTTCATGGAATAATTTTAACTAGCTGTTAATATTTCATAGAATAATTTTACATTAATTAAAATTAAATGTGTTGTTAACCACTAGGGATGTGCGAACAGAACAGGGTTCGGATGTTCAGCTGTTCAGCCTGAAGACTTAGTTCGGCTTCATGAGTTTGGTCCCGTGGAGTTCAGACACCCCCCGCCCCAACGTTTGGAAAGTTCGGCCACCTGAAGGCTTGGGGCGCCCCAGGAGGGCCCGTGGGGGTATGGCAGGCCGTCGGAGACACAGCAGCAGCAGAGACCAGAAAGGCTTGGGGCATGGCACCCTGGGTTGCCCGGGCAGGCAGGCAGGCTTGGCGCTTGGCCCCTGGGGATACCCATGGGGGCATGGCTGGCCGTCTGAGACCCAGCGGCAGCAGCAGCAGACATTGGATTGCCCGGGCAAAAAACCCATGACACAGCAGAGGCAATAGAAATGGACACTGGATTTCTGGGGCACAGAACCCATGGCACAGCAGAGGCAACAGAAGCGGACATTGGATTGCCGGGCACAGAACCCATGGGACAGCAGAGGCAACAGAAGCGGACATTGGATTGCCGGGGCACAAAGCCCATGGCACAGCTGAGGCAGCAGAAGCGGACATTGGATTGCCGGGCACAGAACCCATGGGACAACAGCAGCAGCAGCAGACATTGGATTGCCTGGGCACAGAACCCATGGCACAGACAGCAGAGGTAGCAGAAGTGCAGCAGTGGACATTGGATTGCCTGGGCACAGTATCCGTAGCACAGCAGAGGCGGCATCAGCAGCAGCAGCAGCATAAATTGGATGGCATGGGCACAGAGCCTGTGGCACTGCAGAGGTGACATCATCATCAGCAGCAGCAGCAGCAGACATTGGATTGCCAGGGCACTGAACCCGTGGGACAGCAGAGATGGCAGCAGGAGGGTTTGCCTGTGTGCAGCACCCATGGAGCCAGGATGGTAGGATTTGCCATGGAAGAGCTCCCATACAGCAGCAGACGGCAGCATCAGGATTGCGTGGGCACATTTGGATTTGCCAGGGCACAGCACCCATGGACCATCAGACAGCAGCAGCGGGATTACCAGGCCAGTGGGGCACATCACCCAGGGTTGCCAGGGCAGGCAGACAGGCAGCGTGGCATGAGCATCACAAGGCAGACTGAGGCAGGGTTTGATCTTGGCAACCTGGGTGGGCAGAGAGGCAGTGTGGCACAAGCATTGGAAGGCAGACTGAGGCAGAGTTTGAGGTTAGAAACCTGGGCGGGCTGACTGGCAGCATGGCACGAGCATCAGAAGGCAGACTGAGGCAGGGTTTGATCTTAGCAACCTGGGTGAGCAGACAGGCAGCGTGGCATGAGCATC
>QEPC01001394.1:3637755-3678590 GCA_003113815.1 Sphenodon punctatus
TACCTGGCACTTTACAAAGTAATAAAATAGACACGGTCCCTGCCCCTAGGGCTTACAATCTGAGAGACAGGAGCTGGGGGAGAGACATAGGAAGGGGAACAGAGGGAGAGACAAAGGGTCTAACATTCTTGAAGATGCGAGGTCTCAAGTGCATGTACTTGGCTTGGTTACGATGAGAAATATATGAATTGCCTTTGAAGGAAAATGATACTTCTGATTTTATTTTTGTTACAATGTGTGTGGTGACCAGACTCTAAGAAAATAGCCTGAAGACAGAAAACCAAACGAAGGCTAAAATTCCTTCATGTCTTACTCTTGGTACTTGTCAGAATTAAGTTGTTTAAATGAAATAGGGTGACTGAATTACAGGATCAGCCCCTGCTACTGTTTACAATTATTAGATGTAAATAGTGGAGAGAGAAATTTAAATTGATTAAAACCTTCACTTTAACATAGGGAAAACTCATCAGAACACGTTTATGTGAATAGCAGCTACACGTTACAGAACATCTTTGCAGCACAAACAAGACTTACTAATTACTACATCAAGGATGTTACATCAGTGATGTAAAATTTAAAGTGACAATGGCACATGTCCACAAAATGTATTAGATTTTGGTAATACCAGGTTCTGACCTCTATTCCTAAATTATTCATGATTGATTTTTAAAAATATACATTGTGCCAGCACTATCCACCAACCAGACCAGACCAGACCAGACACGTATATGGATTAAAGGCATTGTCCATAACGTTATGCAAAACATAGGTAAGCCCACCTTGTGTTCATAACAGCAGTGAACCATGTTCAATAATGTGTGTGGAGGGGGACAGGCTACCCCTGGCACCCCAACCTGGGTGCCCCGACCCTTCGATGTAATCCTCCCTGTGGGTCAGGATGGGGTTGCGCGCTGGTCTAGCTATCTCGAGCCTTGAACTGGGCCCCCACCCTTAAGACTATTCCTTGCTCCCCAGGTGTTAAAGGGACACAGCAGTGTCCCCCTAACTCATAGGGAGCCTCACCACAGCATGGTTCCTAAGCTGCTAACTGCCATGTAGTTGTGATATTGCAACATCGAAACATAGCATAGAAAAAAACCTAAAAACCCCTTAACTGCTGTGAAGAAGGCAAAAAACCATCTGCCCTAGAGTCCAATTAAGCAGATTGGAAAAGATTCCTTCTCAGGCCATTTTTACACGAGGTTTGTTAGTAGCATGTTTCTAAATTCCCAGAGAAAAAAACTTGGGGTGGGGTTCGATGTTCCTCCCCGCTACTGGAAGTGAGCCTGGTGCCATTGAAAACAGCAGGTGCCACGAACTAGCGCAGGCTTGGAGATGTTGAGTTGTAAAAGCCTCCATATGGTTTTTTTTACAACTCCGCATCTCTTAAGCCTGCACTTCTTGTGGCACCCACTGTTTTCAATGGCATCCAGATCACTTCTGGTAGCGGGGAGGAACATCTATCCCGTCCCTGAGTTTATTTCTCCAGGAATTTAGAAATATGTTGCTAACAAGCCTCATGTAAAAATGACCTCAGTCCTGAAAACAGTGCCTAGCTGCTGCCCACAGCAGTTGTCCCTAAATAAACCAGAGGGAAACCCATGATCCAATTAACTCTACATGATGGGAGGGCCAGGATGGAAAATCTTTCGGAGCCATGAAGGTGAGGTAGCGGCCAGTGCAGGTATTTACCTGCCCAGTTAGTGCTTAATTTAGTAAAGAAATTGAATTGCCTAGACCCAAGCCTGCCTCAGAAGCCACCCACCCTGCCTTGGAACTTGTCAGAGGGAATCCTATTTTCCAGCTAGCAGTCCAGCCTCTGGACTAACCTGTCTCCTTACAGCTTACTATAAAACAGGAATTCTTGTGATTTAATCTATGTGGTGTCCAACATGGGATGGGGCAGAAAAGTCATTAATAAAAGCCAAATAAACCATTCCGTTTTTTCTGGCTTTAGTTTCTAACTCTGAAATAGCCAATATTAGCCTTTTTCTGGTGTTTCACATTTTGGGATGCAAACTGCTACTAGGAATATTTCCTGGAACTTAGCCCCTTCCCTTGAATTGAACCCTGGTTAACCCCCCCCCCCCCCCCAATACACAAATTAAGTCTTGGGTACCCTGCCCCCAAGGTGTATCCCACCTGGCCTAATTGGCCAGGCAGCTGACCTCTTGTATCAGAGGAGGAGTGTGGGCTTCCCCCCCCCCCCAAATCCCTTCTACGACCCGTGAACCTGGTTCAGGAACAGGCTGCAGACACACATCTCCCCTCTTCTGAAATCAGGGCATTCTCTTTTTGTGCACTTCTCTCTGCTGATTTTGGCCAGTACTAGAAATGCAGGTATCTAAGGAATCTGATATAACTTGGCATCCAGTCCATGAAAGTATATTACTGTAAAACTTATGACTATCTAATCTTGGTTAAATCTGCAGCTTGAATTCATTGTCAGGTATTTGACATTGTACCTTTCATTGTTCTTCCAAAAGGAAACTTTGGAGTTCACATCATTATTAATAACCTACTTCATTTTGTGCTTACAGCTCCTTCAAGACAGACCACTTCTTAAATATGAAAAATGGGATCTACTACAGACAAGCAGTGGTGGAGGTATGGATGAACAAGTTAGTGGAGACTGTGATGATGAGGATGGTTTTGGAGGATCAGGAACTGGAGAAGTAAAGAGAGTCCTGAAAATAGCAAACTGTAAGTCCACAGTTCTAACTTCACATTCTTTTTGGTAGTGTGAACATTTGACAATAAATGTAAATGTTCTGTTTGGGAAATATTGCCGTATAACTCTGCAATTACATAAGGGATTGAAAAACTGAAAAATACATTTGTAAACCTTTGAAGGAGTCTGTCAGTTTTGTGTAGCTGTAGCAATAGCCTTTTAAAATTTTCTCTGAGGAAATTGGGATTCCTGAAAACTTTGACCAGCAATGTGGAAGGAGAGAGAGATGATAGGGAAACGGAATTGAGTAAGGAATTTGAAAGTGATGATAGTAAACCCCTTATTACCTTTCCAGTAGGGGTGGGACTCCAGGGGGAATTTCAGATTTGGATTTTTCGATTTCAGTTCTTTAGTAATTTTAGATCTCTATTTGAATTTTTTGGCATGCATTTTTCCCCATTGAAGTCAATGGGAACAAACCACAGTGCTGAAGATCTAAATTTTAAAAATCAGTGTAAAAGATCTGAATTGCCTGAAACTGACAAAGACTTTAATTTTTGGATAGAACCGAATTGGCCATTTTGAGGTTGATTCAGTTCTATCCAAAATTCCCATCTCTACTTTCCAGTCCTATTCATATCTGAAATGAGAAAGAGTGAGAGGAAACACATCCTTAGCTTCTCTTAGCCACTGTCTTTAGTATCTTTGAACATGTCTCTTAATTTGTACATTTTCCTCTAAGAAATACAACTGATGGACAATATTACATGAAATGTATAACCCAGATTTCTGAGATTCTTGTGCTGGATTACGTTATGAATTGGTAACATTTTATGCCAGACCTAAATTTATTTCAAGTATTTATTTATTTTTTAAGGAGATATTGTTCTTCCATGACGTTTTCATTGATAAATGCAATAACTTGTTTTCTTGTAGTGGATATAATGAATTAGTGCTCTGTGAAAGGCACACCAGGAATATTATCTATAGATCTAGATATAATATTATTGGAGTATGAGGGCAGGATGGAGGACTGTGGGACTCTGTTAGGTGAAGGGTAAGGGAGAGGGCATGGGTGGAATGGAGCAAGGTTTTATTGTACTGTATTGTTCTGTTTGTACTATGGGGCATAAAAAGGGGTCAGGGTGGGGAATCCTTTGAGTGGGCGTGGGTGGTTTGAGGGATGTGTGCGATTAACTGTTGTATTAATTTTTATCATATTGTGGGCAGGAAAGGGGTGTGTGGGTTTGTTGTATTTTCTGGTCAATATGACTTCTTAAGTATATGTAGTTTTTAAATACTGTCCCATTCAAGTCAAAGGAACTAGGCATGGAATATAAAGTTTTTATGCAAAGAAATCTTTGAAGGAACAGAGCTTATTGTAGCATCTTTGTATAATATAAAATCTTAATTTTCATACTAATATAGTTGTCAGTCCCTGTAGAAGTGGGTAGGAAGATGATATAGAAGCAGCACTGTAATGGAGAGCTGGTTATATATGGATTTCAGCAGCTCCAGCTTGAATTAAAAAATATTCCACATGAGCTATCAGTGGGCTGCCTATTAGCTACCTAACATTTCACTGCTGTTGACTTTGAATTTTTGATACACAGGCAGGGAACTACTGAGGACTGCATGAAGAAATGATGTAGGGTAAAAAGCATGGAAGGGGGGGGGGGGTCACATGTCTATTTCTGTATAATTCAGTGACTTAATTCCCAGTTTTAATATGTATTGATATATGGATGAAACTAACTATAAAGCAGCTTTAAAGGATGTGAATAACTCAAAGATTGAGCTGAGGCACCAAATAGTTTTAATATTTTAATAAGAAGTAGGACACTAGTATAGCATTTCTAAATGCATGCTCTGGTTACAGATCACATTTCTCAAGAGGGATCTCAATTTAGCTTAGCAATATGAACACTAAACTATGTTGTTCTTATTACAATACTGGCCCAGAAATCTGGGTGTTCATGCGTGGGTGCCACCTGTGTAAATCCCGCGGCAGGTGAGTGTGCGTGTGTGCGTGCTCGTGTGTACAGTCACCTCCACGCATCCTCTACGCACGGAGCAACCAGTGAAAACGGCAGTTGCTCCATGCGTGTTGATGGTTGGAGGTGGGTGTAGATGGGTTTGCGCTCATCTACACCCTCCCCCCATGCACCGTGCATGGACCGCAGTGCTAGGGATGTGCGAACGCGCTTCCGAGTTCGGGCCAAACTCGGCCTGTTCAGATGACCGAACCGAACGTTCAAATGGCCGAACAGTTTGGAAAATAGGGATGTGCGAACAGAACCGAGTTCGGAAATTTGGTTCAGTTCGAAAATTGAGTTCGGTTCAAAAGTTTGGTTTGGTTGACCGAACTATTCGAGTTCGTACATTCAGTACCAGGTTTTTTAGCCTTCCGAAATGGTTCGGATTCAACCAAACGGCTCGGGCGAATTTGAGTTTGGTTCGAAAGTTCGGTTCAGTCAACCGAACTATTTGAGTTTGCTCTGAACTTCCGAACCGTGTTCGCACATCCCTATCGGAAAAGTTTGGATGAGTTCGGGGGTGGGAAAAACGTGACTTTGGGTGGGAAAAACGTGTCTGGAAGAGCGAGGCAGCTGAGGAGCAGACTTCCTGGCTCCAGGGGTGGAGAGCAGGGGTGGTTTCAGGGCCAAATGATACTGATACAAAATGTTTCGATTTTGGTATCGGTATCGATATCGATAGCTCTATTTTCGGATGTTCGGCCAAGTTCGGCTGAACCGAACTCTGCCGAACCGAACAACCGAACCCGAACTCAGGTTTCGTACCGAACGACCTGTTCGCACATCCCTACGCGGTGCACACTGACCCCACCATGCCACAGCCCGTGTAAGAAGGGCCATAGTCTTTCTGTTTGTCTTACATCTATTGTCTATCTTCTATCTGATATAAAAACATAATATTTTGAAGACTAAAGTGGTATTGCGTGGAAAATTAATTTGCAAGAGATGTGTAATTTTTACATGGATATCTTAAACCCATGAATATAGTATAGCAGATTTAGGGATATGATTTAACAGCATTTCACTTGTTAACCTAACGTGAGGATTTTTATCTATTATTAATAGAGCACCCACCATGTGCCCTGAACTAAACAATAATGAATTAGAGAATTGTCGTTGCTCCAAGAGGATTGTATTCACATTCTGGGCTCGTATGATCTTGCTAGCATATGTTATGGTGTAGATTATAAAATTTTGCAGTCTTAGCCTCCAATTAATAGAAATATCATTTTGGGGAGGTACATTTTACCTCCTTGCAGACTATGACAATGAAAGAAATTATAATTTGTTTCACAACTGAACCTTCAACAAAGCTCCCATCAAAATAATTTTATTCAGTACTTCTCAGACAAATTAATTTTTCAGGACAGGTAAGATAGAAGAGGTATGGGGGAAATTATCCCCATTTTTGTACCTGATTTACACATTTAGAATTCTTTTTTAAAAAATCAGAAATTTCTCTTCTGATCATACTTGAGGGAAATTGAGTGCCCTTGTCATATGAATTTCATTAATCATTATTTTTAAAAAGCAAAAACAAAACTCTTATAGCTTATTGTTGACCTATAGGCCCAGAAACTGTTGTTCAGTGTTTGATGGTGGAAACACAGGAAATTCACTCATTTGGTTTCAGACTAACAAATGTATATGGCAATAAATTTTAGCTGTTAGAAAGTAAGCCTAAAGCTTTCCTGAACCCTTGCTGTTCAAAAAAACATAATTAAATTAAGAGGTTATGAGAGGGTTTGGGATTAGGTGTCATCAGTATGCTGATGACACTCAGTTCTACCTCTCATTTTCATCTACCCATACCTGGCCATCCCGGTGCTTGCTTGGTGTTTGGCAGCTGTGGGGGACAGGACGAGGACGAGCCATCTGAATTTGAATCTTGGCAAGATGGAGGTGATGCTGGTGGTTGGGATGGGGGGACGGGTGAGGGAGAAGTCCCCATCACTGATGGGGTCCGCACATCCTTGGGTGATTTCAGATGTTACGGCCGCCGGGATTGACCACGGGCTGTGGTGTGGTTCAGACCACGGGCGTGGGTGAAGGGGGAGGCGAACAGACATTCCCCCCTTCACCCCTGCCCGTGGGGAATGAGACACCACGGCCCACGATCAATCCTGGCAGCTGTAACGTCTGTTGTGCAAACCCACCGCGGAGGGGGTGGGGCCGTGCGGCACTGCGTGCGGCCGCACGGACCCGCCCCCTGCGCGCCGCCATCAGCCCGCCCCCCAGCGCGACGGGCAGGAAGTGCGGCCTATCCAGCCGCACCACCCGCCCAGGACTGGGAATGCAGACCCCAACCGTGGTGAAGGGTGAGTCAACAGACGTGATGAACCCTTCACCATGGCCGTGGTGGCCATTCACCACACTTCTGGATCCGCTTGCGTCCTTGGGTCCAGAAGTGTGGTGAATGCAAATGCGTTCCGCGTTTGACTGTGGTGAACATCTGGCGGGTAGCAAACAGACATTCACCACAGTCAAACGCTGCCCGCGTTTGACTGTGGTCGTAGCGGGGTGAATATTCACCCCAACATGTCTGAAATCACCCCTTGGTCCCTAAGGTTCACAGTCTGGGGGTACTCCTCGATTCACAGCTCCGTCTCGATGCTCAGGTGGTGGCTATGGCAAGGAGTGGTTTTTACCAGTTACATCTTATGCGATGACTTTGGCCGTATATCTCTGGCTCCGACCTTGCCACCTTCATCCATGCCTCCTTCACCTTGAGATTGGACTGCTGCAACACACTCTACGTGAGGCTACCCTTGGTGAAGGTCCAGAGACTGTAGCTGGTGCAGAACATGGTGGCCTGTCTCCTTACAGGGACAGGTCATTGTCCACATATTACAATCAGTGCTCCGTTTGTTGCATTGGCTACCCATAGTCTTCCAGGATCAATTTGACGTGTTGAGTTAAAACCATAAACTGATTGGGCTTGACTTATCTGTGGGACTGCTTCACCCCCTGAGCCCTAGACCAGCCCCTGCAGTCATCAGAGGGCACCCCTCCTGAAGCCTCCCATGTCCGTTGGATGGGGATGATGGAGAGGGCGTTCTCGGTGGCCTATATAAACGTTGTATCTATGTATGTATGTATGTATGTATGTGTGTATATATATATATGACCTGTTTATTTGAAATGTTTATTATACAAAACAAATAAAACAAGGTATACCTGACACTTCATTTGCTGGTTTTGTTCTTCCCTAATGCTACTTCTCCCATAGGACTGTTTTAACTATTGCAATGAATTGCCGTCTCTGGAAATGGTGAGTGGGGCAGATAACAATAACACTAATCACCAGTATATCGATTTCCATCCGTTTTAAAATTGCTGTGCAATCATGACCTTATCCTTAGAACACCCTTGTGAGTTAAGTAACATCCTCTGTAAAAATGCTCATGTTATACGATTCCCTGCAGAGCCACTTATTTTCTGAACACTGGGTTAAATTTTTATTCAGCTACTTCTGTTGCTGGCTCACATTTTTGTCACATGCATCAATTAAGAAATCAGACAATAAAAAAACGTAGCTTTTACATTCTCTTTTAACCTATGAGATTTTTCCCAAAACATTTCTGTCATCAAACTGCTACTAGATATTGTGTCTCAATTGTTTAACTATGGGTGTTTTTACATGAGATGCCCCCACGCATGACCATCCACATGGGGGAGCGCTCATGTGAATTCAGTGCATGGGGGTGCACGCTCCCATGACCCACTCACCACCACGCACAATGCCCCCCACCTCACACACCGACCACGCCCCCCCCACCAGTCTCATGCAAAACACCCTACATTTTCATACCAGAGCCATGTTCATTGAACAGAGACATCACAGACGTTAGGTGCTTCCCCCCCTTTTTTTTTTTAAAAAAGAACAAAGCACTCATAAGTGTTCTGTCTTTAGATTAAGTCTGAATGGATGAACAGAGACCATTGCAAAGAAAAGGATCACATGGTCTCTTCTCTTGGAAAAAAAAGCAAAGCCATGCCAGGGTTAACCAAGGAAACTCACATTTAAACTTTAGCTGTTGTTACATACTCTCTAATTGCTCCTTTTAGCACCATTGTCCATTTGTAGATTTGCACCTCATTCAATGCACCCTATTCCTCCCATTTCCTATGGACAAGTCCCCCCCCCCCCCAACTCCTTCAGCTTTAATGTTTGTTTGTTTGTTTGTTTTGGTGTAACCCCACATCATCATTCTGCAAAAAACACATTGTACCAGAGTGTGCAAAAGCCAAAGTGAGGGTGGATCCTTGTTTGGTCTCATGTCTTGTACCAGGGCAGGACATGTTTTAGCACTAGATTAGACGGAGAACAAGAAAAGAGAATGGATCAGGATAATCAGGAAAGAAAGTAGTCAGAAAGTCACAGCAGCAAGGATGAATGCTACTTCAATGTGCAGAAGCAAGAGGATGGGAAGGAGCAAGCCTGTTTCTTCCTATGTAAGTATATATATTTTGGACCCATGACCGAGAAGCCAGAGTTTATCCCAGAGTTTATCAAAAGTATCCTGCTTAACAAGAAATGGATATACCTAGCACTACCAGGTGGGTTATTGTTGACAGGGCTTCATGGAAGAAGTGTATTGTCAGAGGAAAGTAACTGACTAGTAAATAGCAATTAACTGGCATACCGGAAGTGTTAGATTGCATCTGATATACAGGTATGGTGGCCACTCCTCCCCTTTAAAAGAGGATGCTTATGAAAAATACATGGTGCAGGGCTGCACTGGAACCAATGCAGCCCTGCAACATGTATTTTTTGCAAGCATCCTCTTTTAAAGGGGAGGTACAACCACCCTATATAAGGGCCTCTTGTCGAGGGAAGGGTGTGTGAAGTGAGGATGATTTTTTCCCTCAGAGTGCTAAAATGGTTTTGTAGTAGTAACTCCACCAATGCGGATGCACCTGCTGGCTGTATCAATCCACTTTGCCTTGGCACCTAGAATTAAGCAGATAAAAGTTACATGGGTGATTGATTTCAATTGAAATTAATTCACTGAGTGAATGGGAATAAGAAGAATGGTGTCTTCTTTTTTCTTTCTCCCAGAATGAGCAGAGCCTGGAGTGCTACTGGCCTTAATCCACATTGTGTAAAACAAATGACTCCTGAAAGAGAGCATGTGTGCTGTGTGGCTTCTAGGGTAAGCAGCTAATGGAAAAGCATTCGTAAATGTATCGGCACAACAGATACACCCTGGGCCAACTGCATCAATAGCTGATTCAATTCAGATGCTTAATCAGAGACTTCTCCAAAAGATAGTTTAGTCATTTCTCTTTCATTGTAGCTCCAGTCCCTGCTCCGCCACTGCAGGCTTGTTAGCCTGCTCTCCCCGCACTGCTCGCAGTCCGCTGCTCCTAGAGACCTGCCAATGTCTGCCTATCAATCTGAAGCTCCCAACTGAGTGGAAGCATTCCCCAGCACTTGGTGACCTGATGATGTCTGGGCAGGATCTGCACCCCTTGCTTCCTACCACCCAAGCTTCAGAGCTGGCCTCAGGATTTGTGGGGCCATTTGCAAAGTCTTGGTGCAGGGCCTAATTTGCATCATTTAAATAATTTGCTGAGGCTGCCACCCCAAGACATGGGGCGTAGGCTAGCATAGGGCCATGTGCGACCACACATGTTGTACATCCCTAGGACTGGCCTTGCCAAGCTTCTAGCAACATGCCAGCTACTATGTGCAGCTTTCTAGCTTGCACTCATTGCCCTGCTACAGTTG
The DNA here is from genome assembly GCA_003113815.1 of Sphenodon punctatus. Taxonomy (NCBI): domain Eukaryota; kingdom Metazoa; phylum Chordata; class Lepidosauria; order Sphenodontia; family Sphenodontidae; genus Sphenodon; species Sphenodon punctatus. Next base: position 3,648,197 of record QEPC01001394.1, read on the forward strand.
TTGCAGCCTTCTCTCTGCCACCGCACTGGTGAGAAAAACAGGGACCAATCAGTCCCAAAGAAATCACCCCATCCACACGCAGTGGTGGTGAAAGGCAATTTTTGGAAATAATTGGACCAGACATCTATGGGGAACCACCGTAGAAATCACTGCCGGGACGCTGAGGACAGCGGGGCTGGCCGGCAGGGTGAGCGAGTGGAACCCTACCTCTCTGAACCTTGTGCTGCCCACCCATAGCTACTGTCTCCCTTTCCTGAGGGGCTCTGGACTCGCCACCCTCACCCCTTGTTGACAGCGTGGAGGGGAGGAGCATTGCGGCACTTCTGGGTTGGGGCTAGAAGATCTCCCCCACACCTACGGCGGAGCCTTGGTAGGAGCCATAGTGCAACGTGCCTAAGGGCTGTATGCGCAAGGCCTTAGGCACCTGCTGTGGAAGGCTGCCCAAAGGATTTTTGGAGTACGTCCAGAGCCATGGTAGACGAACTAAACCTGATACTGGACCCATCCTGCGAGTTGCTTACTTTTGAGAGAAATGTAGAGGATCAGGTTCTGGGTTGAGGTTGCTGGACATTTGGTTGCTCTACCTTGAATACGCTTAGGGGTATAACAGTGTCAGCTGTGGGAATGGTGAGAGACTTCTCAATGATGCTGAAGAGTGGGTGGACATATTGACAAGGGGCAATTTGAACCTATCCAACTTACGCGTAGGACGGGGGTGGGAATCTGGAAAGTCGGGGAGGGGGGTTCAACCATTTTTACATCAATTATATCAATGAAAACCTGTTTTGGAGGTAGTACCGAAGACGCATGATCCAGGACTCTATCATAAAGGCTTTCCCACATACACCAGGGGAGGGTGAGAGCCTCCCAGGGAATATCAGGGGCTTCCTGCTGATGGAAGCTGGGCGAGGCCCATCAGTATGGGAATTCCAAAGGAACAAACTACCTGCCGTCAGTAAGAGTCAGTGTAAATGATCTGCCCCACCTTTCCAACCTTCTCATCCAGGATAAACTGCAAGGAAGTCTTTACTCCCTAGTAGAGTGAGAGTCTCCTTGGGGTAAAGGCCTTGCAGGTTTAGAGGGCAGTCCCTACAAGTTATTTAGCGGTCCCAGAACCTAGAACCCTGAGATACAAAGGATGCCTAGGAGGACATTCATGTCTCAGGAAAAAGGAGCTAGATCCCTAGGACAGCTGGATGCAGCAAGGATCCTTAACACTCAGGGTGATTTCAGATGTGACGGGGGCCCTATTGGCCCCATCATGGAATCACCCTATTGATTCGCCAACGGAATCTGACCGGCCCGTCAACAGACGAGCGGGTAGATTCTGCCGGGGAATCGGGGAGGGGGCAGGGCTGTGCGGCACAACATGCGGCAGCACAGCCCCACCCCCCCATGCTCCCGAGGCTGCCCGCCCTCAGGGAGATGGGTAGGTGTAGTGGCCAATGTGACCGCAGCGCCCGTCCGCCCCCCGGGGTATTGACCATGGCCCGGAATCAGCAGCGAGCATGGCCGCCGATTCTGGGCTGTGATCAGGAGCCAGACGAGACGTCACCATGCTCAACCACGGTGAATCCCATCATGGTTGAGCATGGTAACATCATGTCTGTTGGCTCAAAAAGTGATTTCCACCGGGAGTTCACCCCCGGCGGGAATCACTTTGACCACGTTTTCAGAGATGGTGCTCGGACCATCCTCGAAAGCATGATTATTTTGCTCACCGCAGGTGGTTCACCATGGCGAACATCTGGCAGTGTGCAAACACACATTACGGGACCATCCACCACCACGGGGGATTCACCGTGGTTGAGTGTGGTACCATAATGTCTGAAAATACCCTCAGTTAAAAATAACAAGATTTATAACAAGGAGAGGGAGGACAGAAGGAGGGAGAGTTGGTGATATGTCCCACTCTTGCCAGGATGCAAGTTCCCGTCAGTTTGCAGGGAATTTGGGTACAACATGGAGTGATAAGGAGTACTATGAAAATTTAGGAAAAGATGGAAAGGCAGAAATAACAAGTACCCATCCCCCACTTGCCTCCTTATCAACCTATAAGGAACTGGCAAACAGATTACCCATCGATATGAATATAATGTCTGGGGGCAGTTCGATCTCTCTAGACTCAAATTTGGGTAACAGCTTCTTCACCTTCTTAGACAGCTACCAGTCCCCCCCGCCGCAGTCCAACAGATAGGTACAGAGAGGAACAGATTTAAAACTGTCAACTCTGTTATTCATGAGAACTGTTGTTGTAAGCAACTCAGAATCTCAATTGATAATTTAACTGCAGAAGTGAAAAATAAGATCTCTGCCCTGGCACAGGATATGACCAGAGTAAAAGAACTATGTGAGAGCCTAAAGGATGAACAGAAAAAGATAGCAAAGGCTTAGACCCCAGAAGAACTGATTAGTTCTGTGGACAGGAGAGCCAAGCCTGGAAAAGTAATAGGCAGGAGAGGGAGGGAGGAAGCCTTCCCCTTAACAGAACAGCGTAAAGAAAATGGATCAGACAGGAGGTATATTAGGGAAAACCATTTCTCCAAACAAAATATCATCATATATGTCCTTAAAATGTCAGCTTACGAACCTAAGGAACAACTAAAAGACCAGTTAGTTCGATATTGTGCAGCGAAGTTGAGGATATCAAAACAAAAGTTAGTGAAGGGTATTATCTTTGTAAGCAGGCTTCACCAAGCCAAAGGGGCCTACCACTTTCCCCCTGTAAGGACAGGATTCAGAGACTTATGTCTGAGAAACCTGATCCTGAACAGCGCAGAAAACTCCATGCTGGGCTTAGAAATAGGGGAGGATTCCTTTCCTTTTTATGGAAGTAGAACAAGATCTTTTCTGTCTACACAGAGGCAATCAGGGCAGAGAAGTTTGGAGGACACCAGTACAAGCAGAGATTGGGTGGTAGAGAATGATAGAGGAGGAAGAGGAAACAGGAGAAGAAGAGGGGACCCCAGCCATCATAGGGATAGATGACTAGAGGTGGGAGAAAAGGTGGAAAAGGGGAGGGAGATGGCAGTTATTGCATGGAATATAGCAGGATTAAAAGACAGAACAATGGACCTCCTTTATAAGTAAATTTCAAATTATCATGCTGTAAGAAACATGGATGGAAGGGAATTTTTACCTAAATTGGTATCAAACCTACATAGTGGCGGCCCAAAAGAAATTCAAACAGGGCAGACATAGTGGTGAACTGCTCATGTTGATAGACACAACTTTAAATCATACTACTAAAGATTTTTTTTTAGATTCTCCCTATACGCAGGCAATACAGATAAATCTAGCAGAAGGGAAAATTATAATAATAATTAATGTCTATCTGTCTCCAAAGAAGACGGGAGCTTCATCAGGTGGGTGGATACGCCTTGTGGAAAATAAGATTGAATACATCAAACTCTTATTCTCATAAGCTATGCTTTTTATGATGGGCGATTTCAATGCCAGGATTGGAAACTATCAGGGCAGGGTAATCAGCCAGGTGGTGGAGAATCGCATCTTAGAACATCCCTGAATCCTAGATGGAAGAACAAACTTTGCTGGCAAACAATTACCGCATTTTCTTCAAAATTATAACTGGAGAAAGCTGAATGGAGAATTACCCCCAGATTTGCCCGGCCAGTTTACATTCCACTCTAGTCGAGGTTCAAGTACAATTGACTACATGTTAATAGAGCATATCTGCCAAGAGTTCCAAGTTATTCCGAGACCGGAAAGTGATCACTATCCTATAGCTAAGTTACAAGGGAGGAGAAAAGGCAGCGAAGCTGGAGATAGAGATACCACCATTGAGGGTGAAATGGTCTGAAGAATTAGGGGAAAAAACAAGTGAAATCTGTAATAGATTTGATCAGGAAGCAGAGCAGATACTAGAAACTGAAGATGGGGTGGTAAGAAGACTGGAAGACTATAATAAATTAATAAACAGCCTGCAGTCAGTATTGACAGCCCCCCAGAATAAGGGGAAGAAACTGTACTTTCATAAAGAATGGTTCGATGAAGAATGTGTAAAAGGAAAAAAGGATTTGCTAGAACAAATGGGGGAAAGATTGGAGATTGGTAAGGAGCAAGAGTATAAGCTAAGTCAGGCTAAAAGAAAACACAAATTGTTATTAGCACAAAAGAAAATTGCTTTCCCAAAACTGAGTTGATATCGGTTGAGGCAGGCTGCTGAAAGAAAGGACTCGCGTGCCTTTTGGCAAATTGTGGCTGGGGAACACAGTTGTAGATATTATAAACCAGATGCCCACATAACGGCCCCTGTTTGGAGGAAGTTCTACAGTGAGAAATTTGGGGAAGATAAGGGAAGGGAAGGTGTCCCAGCTGGAGATAAGGGAGATAAGTGGAAAAGCATGGGAAGAATATAAGGTTTCATATGAGCAGGTACAACAACTTATAATGGACCTGAGGGTGGGAAAGGCGCCTGGCCCTGATTTGCTGCCAGCCGAATTGTTCAAATCGGCTCAGAGCGTCTGGGCCTTAGCCCTAAGAGATGTTATAAATAGTGTGATGGAATTTAATATCTTTCCGGCCACTTGGAAACATAACATATTAGTCCCCATATTTAAAAAGGGAGACAGGAACAATCCTGAAGCATACAGACCTATCAGCCTAATCGATCTGCCCTCAAAAATTTATGGGAAACACCTCTTAGGGCACTTTCAGCTCTGAATGGAGCAAGAGAACATAATGGGAGAGAAACAGGCTGGATTCAGGCATGGATATTCATGCATGGATCAATGTTTCTCTCTTTTTCATTTACTTAAAAAATATACCCAGAAGAAACAGGCAGTGTATGTTGCCTTTATTGATCTGCAAGGAGCCTTTGATACAGTTGATAGGCGGATGCTGTGGTCAAAGCTTGACAAGATGGGGATGGATCCAACACTGTTAAAATTGATTCAGGCTTATTATAGTGATACTACTTCAAGTGTGAGGTTTGGGACAAAGGGAGAAAGTACCGAACCTTTCTCTACCGTGAGGGGAGTTAAACAGGGCTGTGTCATCACCCCAATACTTTTAAATCTCTTTATAAATGACATAACGCCAAAACTCTTGGAGTAAGTCCCATCACCACCCAACAAAATAGGGAGTGAGATGTATTCTTTTTTATACGCGGATAATATGGCTTTCCTTTCCCTATCTAAAATCGGTTTACAGAGAATGCTAAATGCATTGGAGGCATATGCTGAGGAAAATTCCCTGAGAATAAATGAAGCTAAGATGAAGGTAATGAGTTTTGGACTGAGCAAATTGAAAGGTTGGGTAATAAGGAAAGAAAATCTAGAAGTAGTTAGGTCCTTTACCTACCTAGGTTTTACTTTCAATAACTCCCTAATGTGGGGAAATCATGTGAAAAGGGTAACATCAAAAGCGGTGCAAGTAGGGGGAGGGATTTTTGCCTTTTATAATCGCTGTGGAAAGAGATCTTGCGTAGAGACGCTAAAGGTTGCGGAAGCAAAGTTAGAAACTACCCTCCTTTATGGTGCAGAGCTATGGGGCCTCGATCCTAGAACTTGTGAGGCTATAAGAAAAAGCCAAGCCTCTTTTCTGAAGAAATTGTTGGGTGTGCAAAGATCTTCTAGTCATGCCACAGTCAGGATTGAAGCAGGTTCTACAAATGTAGCTACAAGAGCAAGGACAAGGGCTCTGACTTACTGGTTGAAGGTTAGATCCCTCCCTCCAACTCGTTTTCCCAAGAGAATCTATCTGGAGATGGTGGGCTCAATGATGGGGAGGAAAACTTGGCTAGGGGAAGTTAAAAAGGCAATTGCAGAATTAGGTTTGGGACACCTTCTTGTAAGCCCGGACTCGATCCCCACTTTGTCAGATAAAGAATTTATTATACAATGCTTCTTGGATGTCTCTCTGCAGGCCGATAGGGCCAAGAGGGGGGAGCAAAGGCACATTCTTTTAAACCAATACGGATTTCCAGTGGAATTGCAGGCTGCATACCTGAAGATTCCACAACAGCATCTAAGACAAACAATCACTAGGATGTGCTTTTCCCAGCTGGAATCTAAAGTTCAGGAAGGAAGATGGTCCAAGATTCCGATGTCGCAAAGGCTGTGTACCTGTAACATGAATATAATTGAGGATATTGTTCATATCATGTGGGAGTGCCCCTTCTATATTAAAGAAAGGGGGAAATGATTGGTTCCCTTGGAGGATTCAAACAAATTTATTTATCTTATTTTAAAAAATTATTTTAATCAATTTATACCCCGCCCCTCCTGTAAAAACAGCTCAGGGTGGCTAACAATTTTAAAACAGTAAAAAATACAATAATATAAATATAAAACAATCATAATAATATAAACAATTTAAAACAGGGTTAGGATAACTAAAATAAATAAATAAATAAATAAATAAATAAATAAGGGTAGGGTAGAGCTAAAAACCCTAACCCCCCCTCCCCCAAGGCCTGGGCGAACAGCCAGGTTTTACAATCCCATGGGAATATTAAAAGGCTTGAGGCCAGGCCAGCTTCCTCCGGGGGTACAGTCTATAAGAAAACAGTAAATATCCTCCTGAACCCATCAATTGACAATGTGGTTGTTCTGGCAAAGTTTTTGTATGCGGCGCAGGGGGTAAGGAAGAAAATGGTTGGAAACTCTAAATGTAAGGGGACAGGTGCCTGACTAAATGCGGTTATCTAAGAAGCAGTCTGAAAACCAAAGGGTAAAATTGGGGGGGCAAGTTGAAACATCAGTAAGGCGACATGTGTATAGCCCTTATGTATATTTGTTTGATAGTATATATCGTATTTTTTTGGTAAATATATAATTTTATTATTTGGCCTCGGCCGTAAATAAACTATTCTATTCTATAAGAAAAATTCTTATGTCTGGAACTACTACCAGGCTTATAAACCAGTAGAAGAAAAATATATTAGAAGAGTAAAATGAAAAAATGTATTATAAATATATTTTATCATGCAAAATTTCACATCCGTGGGGGACATTGCTCTGTTCCATTTCATAAATTATGCAGTAAACCTATTAACCAGTAAAAAGCCCAGCATTCAAGTGTTTGCTAATTTCCACCCAAACATCAGTCTCTGAGCCACAAACAAGAGTTTTAAAGATCAGTTTGTGCCAGATATTGTCAACAATGAACTGTGAATGAAGGGAAGATTTCTAAAACCAGGAGGAGATGAAAATTTGCTATGGGGAAATGAGCTAGGTCCTTCATGGAATCAGATTTTTCCAAGTTTGTTATTAAGCTTTTGTATATTTGTGCAAATCATGGCAAACTCCCAGCCTTTTAAAATTTCACCATTAGAAGGTAAATTATTTTCCCATAACAGTTTGAAATTCATGTATATTTTGAGGTTTCTGGCAAGGCAATTCAATTTTCTGATCTAAAGTAAATAATGTTGTACTGAAATGAAGACATTTCAGTAAAACCATATTAACTAAAATTTTGATTCACAATTATTTGAATTGTTGTGTACTTAATTCAAATCTTAAGCTCAATACAGTGATGATCAGTATATTAGGTTATAAACATCCCCACTTCCACAGGCCTCTAACACAATGTAGGTGTTTGCTTGTCACTTGGAAATGTAGCAGCAGAGTCAGGAATTTAATTGAGCAAGCATAGAACACATGTACCCACTGTTCCTGAGGACTGGAGGGTGGCAAATGTAACCCCGATATTTAAAAAGGGATCCAGAGGTGATCCTGGAAACTACAGACCGGTAAGCTTGACGTCTGTGCCAGGCAAAATGGTGGAAACTAAACTATTATTAAGAACAGAATCACTGGGCATGTTGATAAATATGGCTTGATGGGGGGAAAGTCAACATGGATTTAGCAAAGATATGTCATGCCTCACTAATCTGTTGGAATTCTTTGAGAGTGTAAATATGCATGTGTACAAAGGAGACCCAGTAGATATAGTGTACCTGGATTTCCAGAAAGCATTTGATAAGGTCCCAAATAAGACTCCTGAGAAAATTAAAAAGTCATGGGATAGGAGGTAGTGTCTTTCTATGGATCAGTAACTGGTTAAACGATAGGAAGCAAAGAGTAGAACTAAATGGTCAGTTTTCACAAAGGAGAGATGTAAAAAGTGGTGTGCCTCCGGGATCTGTATTGGGACTGGTGCGGTTTAATGTATTCATTAATGATCTTAAAAGGGCGTTAAGAGTGAGGAGATCAAATTTGCAGATGACACCAAGTTGTTAAAGGTAGTTAAAACACGACCAGACTGTGAAGAACTGCAACAGGATCTTACAAGACTGGGTGCCTGGACATCTAAATGGCAGATGAGATTTAATGTGGATAAGTGCAAAGTGATGCACGTAGGGAAAAATAATCGAAACTATGAGTACACAATGCTAGGTACTAAGCTAGGAGATACCACTGAGGAAAAGGATCTGGGAGTGATTATGGACAATACACTGAAATCCTCAGCCCAGTGTGCAACAACAGTCAAAAAAGCAATCAGAATGTTAGGAATTGTCGACGTATCCCCAAGGAAGACGAGGACACCTCCGTGGGTTTTAATGGCCGCACTCTTTATTAATTGTTTCCAAAGGGGGAAGGGGTACCCCTCCCGCTTCCCCCCTTGAACCGGGATCCTCCCTTTTAACTGTCCCTAACTGTTTTCCCAACCACAGAGGTGCCCAACACCCTCTACTAGGCGCCTCCCTGTCCACCTGGTGCCCTTCTTCCCCACATTCTCAGGTTAAGCCCGAGGGGAATCCTCCTGTGCCCTACCTTGTGAACTTCTTTAACTTACACCCTGCCCCAATCACCAGGTTTCCCTGGGCCAGAGCGTGTTGCTCGTACCTACCCCCTGCCCTTCGGGGGTGGGGGGGGTTAACAAACAAGGGTGAGAACACTGTAACCGCTTGTTTGGCACATGGTCCGCCCTGCGGGTTCAGCCATTCAGCTCTCACCCTTGGGCTGACCATGCAGTGGGCCGCACTGTGTGGCTATGTATGGCCTTGCCCATCTCTTAAGGAGATGTTCCTAATCATGCTATGCTATCAACTTAACTTTATTCAACCATTTATTAAACAATTGGCCATAACTCAGCCCACCGCCAAAGAATACAACAATTACAACCTACCACCAGCAAATTTGCGCCCTCAACCCTTAAGTCGAATCAGCAAGTCACTCTGGGAAAGGCGAAAAACCCCTCACCACTATTTAGCTAATTGGGCTCGGGGAAAATTCCTTTCCGGTCCTAAATGGCGACCAGTATTACTCGGAGTGGTGCAATAAAAAAGGGTGGGTGGGTGGGTGCGAGTCCTTCCCTGCTCCGCGCCCAGCCACAAGTGAGGTAAGTGAGCAGGGAACCTAAAATGGCGCCTGGGAGTCCCAACTCTTGTGAGAGTCCCATGCGCCCATCCTCAGTTGCCAGGCGACTGCTCCGACCCTCCCGTACTTCCCAACAGCCCTACGGCCTCCCCACCTCCGTCCTCGCTGTCTTCTCCCCGGGGGGGGGGCGCCGCTGTCAAACCCCTGCTGCGATGAGCATGGAGGGGACTTATTCACAAAGGGATAGAGAATAAAACTGAGGATGTCATAATGCCTCTACAAATCGATGGTGTGACCGCACCTGGAATATTGTGTGCAGTTCTGGTCGGCTCATCTCAAAAAAGACATAGCTGAACTAGAAAAGGTACAGAGAAGGGCAACAAGAATGATAAAGGTTATGGAAGGGCTTCTGTACAAAGAGAGTCGTGACAAGCTGGGTTTCTTAAGCTTAGAGAAGAGAAGACTAAGAGGAGACATGATAGAGGTTTATAAAATCTTGAGTGGTGTGGAATGAGTTGATAGGAAATGGTTATTTATTTATTTATTTATTTATTTCTACACATTTCTATCCCGCCCCTCCTGCCACGCAGCTTGGGGCGGCTTCCAACAATCAGAACAATAATAAAATACAATAAAAACAATTTAAAAACAGTAATAAATATTTTACAATAACAGGGCTAAACNAATTTGCTATGGGGAAATGAGCTAGGTCCTTCATGGAATCAGATTTTTCCAAGTTTGTTATTAAGCTTTTGTATATTTGTGCAAATCATGGCAAACTCCCAGCCTTTTAAAATTTCACCATTAGAAGGTAAATTATTTTCCCATAACAGTTTGAAATTCATGTATATTCAATTTGCTATGGGGAAATGAGCTAGGTCCTTCATGGAATCAGATTTTTCCAAGTTTGTTATTAAGCTTTTGTATATTTGTGCAAATCATGGCAAACTCCCAGCCTTTTAAAATTTCACCATTAGAAGGTAAATTATTTTCCCATAACAGTTTGAAATTCATGTATATTTTGAGGTTTCTGGCAAGGCAATTCAATTTTCTGATCTAAAGTAAATAATGTTGTACTGAAATGAAGACATTTCAGTAAAACCATATTAACTAAAATTTTGATTCACAATTATTTGAATTGTTGTGTACTTAATTCAAATCTTAAGCTCAATACAGTGATGATCAGTATATTAGGTTATAAACATCCCCACTTCCACAGGCCTCTAACACAATGTAGGTGTTTGCTTGTCACTTGGAAATGTAGCAGCAGAGTCAGGAATTTAATTGAGCAAGCATAGAACACATGTACCCACTGTTCCTGAGGACTGGAGGGTGGCAAATGTAACCCCGATATTTAAAAAGGGATCCAGAGGTGATCCTGGAAACTACAGACCGGTAAGCTTGACGTCTGTGCCAGGCAAAATGGTGGAAACTAAACTATTATTAAGAACAGAATCACTGGGCATGTTGATAAATATGGCTTGATGGGGGGAAAGTCAACATGGATTTAGCAAAGATATGTCATGCCTCACTAATCTGTTGGAATTCTTTGAGAGTGTAAATATGCATGTGTACAAAGGAGACCCAGTAGATATAGTGTACCTGGATTTCCAGAAAGCATTTGATAAGGTCCCAAATAAGACTCCTGAGAAAATTAAAAAGTCATGGGATAGGAGGTAGTGTCTTTCTATGGATCAGTAACTGGTTAAACGATAGGAAGCAAAGAGTAGAACTAAATGGTCAGTTTTCACAAAGGAGAGATGTAAAAAGTGGTGTGCCTCCGGGATCTGTATTGGGACTGGTGCGGTTTAATGTATTCATTAATGATCTTAAAAGGGCGTTAAGAGTGAGGAGATCAAATTTGCAGATGACACCAAGTTGTTAAAGGTAGTTAAAACACGACCAGACTGTGAAGAACTGCAACAGGATCTTACAAGACTGGGTGCCTGGACATCTAAATGGCAGATGAGATTTAATGTGGATAAGTGCAAAGTGATGCACGTAGGGAAAAATAATCGAAACTATGAGTACACAATGCTAGGTACTAAGCTAGGAGATACCACTGAGGAAAAGGATCTGGGAGTGATTATGGACAATACACTGAAATCCTCAGCCCAGTGTGCAACAACAGTCAAAAAAGCAATCAGAATGTTAGGAATTGTCGACGTATCCCCAAGGAAGACGAGGACACCTCCGTGGGTTTTAATGGCCGCACTCTTTATTAATTGTTTCCAAAGGGGGAAGGGGTACCCCTCCCGCTTCCCCCCTTGAACCGGGATCCTCCCTTTTAACTGTCCCTAACTGTTTTCCCAACCACAGAGGTGCCCAACACCCTCTACTAGGCGCCTCCCTTTCCACCTGGTGCCCTTCTTCCCCACATTCTCAGGTTAAGCCCGAGGGGAATCCTCCTGTGCCCTACCTTGTGAACTTCTTTAACTTACACCCTGCCCCAATCACCAGGTTTCCCTGGGCCAGAGCGTGTTGCTCGTACCTACCCCCTGCCCTTCGGGGGTGGGGGGGGTTAACAAACAAGGGTGAGAACACTGTAACCGCTTGTTTGGCACATGGTCCGCCCTGCGGGTTCAGCCATTCAGCTCTCACCCTTGGGCTGACCATGCAGTGGGCCGCACTGTGTGGCTATGTATGGCCTTGCCCATCTCTTAAGGAGATGTTCCTAATCATGCTATGCTATCAACTTAACTTTATTCAACCATTTATTAAACAATTGGCCATAACTCAGCCCACCGCCAAAGAATACAACAATTACAACCTACCACCAGCAAATTTGCGCCCTCAACCCTTAAGTCGAATCAGCAAGTCACTCTGGGAAAGGCGAAAAACCCCTCACCACTATTTAGCTAATTGGGCTCGGGGAAAATTCCTTTCCGGTCCTAAATGGCGACCAGTATTACTCGGAGTGGTGCAATAAAAAAGGGTGGGTGGGTGGGTGCGAGTCCTTCCCTGCTCCGCGCCCAGCCACAAGTGAGGTAAGTGAGCAGGGAACCTAAAATGGCGCCTGGGAGTCCCAACTCTTGTGAGAGTCCCATGCGCCCATCCTCAGTTGCCAGGCGACTGCTCCGACCCTCCCGTACTTCCCAACAGCCCTACGGCCTCCCCACCTCCGTCCTCGCTGTCTTCTCCCCGGGGGGGGGGCGCCGCTGTCAAACCCCTGCTGCGATGAGCATGGAGGGGACTTATTCACAAAGGGATAGAGAATAAAACTGAGGATGTCATAATGCCTCTACAAATCGATGGTGTGACCGCACCTGGAATATTGTGTGCAGTTCTGGTCGGCTCATCTCAAAAAAGACATAGCTGAACTAGAAAAGGTACAGAGAAGGGCAACAAGAATGATAAAGGTTATGGAAGGGCTTCTGTACAAAGAGAGTCGTGACAAGCTGGGTTTCTTAAGCTTAGAGAAGAGAAGACTAAGAGGAGACATGATAGAGGTTTATAAAATCTTGAGTGGTGTGGAATGAGTTGATAGGAAATGGTTATTTATTTATTTATTTATTTATTTCTACACATTTCTATCCCGCCCCTCCTGCCACGCAGCTTGGGGCGGCTTCCAACAATCAGAACAATAATAAAATACAATAAAAACAATTTAAAAACAGTAATAAATATTTTACAATAACAGGGCTAAACAACAAACCACCAAAAACAGACAGGTGGGGGAACTAAAACCTCCCACCCTACCCCTCCCTCCCAAAGGCCTGGGCAAACAGCCAGGTCTTACAGTTTCGCCGAAATGTTAATAGGCTTGTACTAGAACTAGGGGACACTCCATGAAATTAACTACTGGCAGATTTAAAACAAAGAAAAGGAAGTACTTTTTCACTCAACACATAATTAACCTATGGAATTTGTTGCCAGAGGACATTGTCAGGGCCAGTAGTATAGCTGGGTTTAAAAAAGGACTGGATAAGTTCTTAGAGACTCGGTCCATTAATGGCTATTAACCAAGTAGCTTCCGCATGAACTTCTTACTGTCGGGAGCTGGGAGTTAACAATGGGGAATGGATTGTCCATTCCCATTGTGACTGTTGGTTCTTCTCCCATGTGACTGAGATTGGCCACTGTTGGAGGACAGGATGCTGGGCTTGATGGACCATTGGTGTGACTCAGTATGGCACTACTTATGCTCTTACATGATCTTCTGTTTCTGCACATTGAGTTCTGCATAGGTGCACTAAGGCATCTGTGCAGAAACCCATTCAACTTCCTGGAGCTGACCAAGTGAAAACTATTGGGTCTAATACTGTAATAAAAGTATATAGCTGCAACACCAAAGATTATGTTTAAAAAGCATACAGTGTTTCAGCATATTCAGCTATGTACACACAGCTATGTACACACAAAATGCAATGTGTACTTACCCCCAAGACAGAGTAACTGTAAAGTAGATTGTCCATGCAGATCACTAGCAAGCATCAGCAGATATAAACTAGGGGAGTGCATTTTGTTTTTGTTATTCTGTTAATGAAAACGAAAATTGTGATTTTTGTTTTCGTTACTGTAATAACGAAAACGACAAATAATAATGAAAACAAAAACAAAATTTTGCTTTTGAAATAATGGGAAAACACTGAAAAACGTATTTCTGGCTATATATTTTTTTCTTATTCAATTCTGATGAAACTTGGAGAGATTGTACCCTGAATCCAGGGCACTATGTGTACCCAATTTAGAAAAGACTGGATATAAGGGACTGATTCTGGAAGCAATTGAATGTTGTGATTTTAAGAAAAGCTCCATACACGTTCCTGGCTACACTTTTTTTTAATCTTCCATCACCTTTGCATGAATCCTGGGAATATTATGTCCCCCCACTTGTGTACCAATCCTGCCTTGTTTCAGAAAGATTGGACAAAGGGTAATTTTAGACGTGATGGGCTGATCGGCCCACCATGCTCAACCATGGTCCAGGATCCGTTGGAAAGGAATCAGCCCAGCCATCCATCAGACGTGACGACTGATTCCTACAGGGAATTGGGGAAGGGGGTGGGTCTGCATGGTGCAACGTGTGGCCGCACAGCTGCGCCCCCCCCGTGCTCCCCCGGATGCCCACCCTCTGGGAGACTGGCTGGCGCAGCGGCCAATCCAGCCGCTGCGCCCGATCCCGTCCCATTGTCTGGGCCACGATCCATAATCAGCCAAGGTAACAGACATTACTTTGGGCCGATTACAGACTGTGGTCCAGCTAACCACGATTCTGCACCTCTGGGTGGCAGGAGGTCCGGAATTGTGGTCAAAAAGATTCCCACCGGAGGTTCACTTTGGTGAACCTCTGGCGGGAATCCTTTAGACTTTATGGGACTTTTGGTCATCACAAAGGTTTCACTGTGGTTGACCGTGGTCTCGTAATTTTATATTTCATCCTGTTTACAAGTAATTTGGCAGTCATCACACACCTTCCCTGACATCTCTGCCAAATTACAGGACAATGTGATAAAGGGACCCAATTTTATAAGCAACTGACGTTCCCTTGAAGACCGTTATTCAGATAAATAACAGCACACGCAGTGCCAGTCAGAAGCAGGCACCTGGCATGGCAGGTAGGAGGGGGGATGGGAATCAACCCAGAAGACTGACAGACACATTCAGCAATCAGGAGACATAGTTTACACATCCATGTTGGCCAATTATCATTATCAATACCTGCAGTACTGTGACAGAGGACATATAAACAGATGCTTCTGATTTCCCAGTAACAAGTGGCAGAGATAAGTTGGGATGGTTGCAGCACAGAATGAGGATATTTGGTTGACATTTCTGATGATCAGTTGGCATCACAAGCCAATCTTACACCACAGTGACATGTAAGAGAACCCCTGGCATAGGCTCGTTCTCTGCATATGCTGTGCTGGCATATACAATTGGAACCCGTTATCACATCTTTCTGATATTTGGCACAGATGATCCTGAATGTGTGAGACACAACTCTGCCAAATTTCATGTACAAATTTCATGTACAAATTGGACTACAAAGGTGTTATAGTCAGACATACATTTATAGGTCAATTGCATATACCACCAGGACCCTTTATCCAATCCTTCTGAAAGTTTGCATAGATAATAAATGTGGGGAGGGGTATAAATTTGCCATGTTTCATCCACATTGGAGACAAAGACAAAGAAGTTACAGCCAGGAATTTATATGCAGATTTATGCAAAATAGCATAATTCAACTGATTATAAAATATTATTACTTAATCCAATCTTTCTGGAATTTGGTACACTTAATGCCTTCCATTTGTGGTACATTCTCTCCAAGGTTTGTCCAAATATAATGAAAAACAAAAATGTTACATCAAAAAATGTGTTTTGCATTTAAACCAATGGAAATAAAAAACGAAAGCAAAAACGAAATTAAATTTTGATATTTTTGAAAATGAAAATGACAGATTAAAATTTTTAAAAATGCAAAATGAAAATGAAAAATGACATTGGTCCCTGGTGTACACCTCTAATATAAACATTACAATTCACAAAGAGTTTGCACTTGTTTTAAAATAATAGCAGCTGTTTCCTTTTTAAGTATGGCATTCAGTCACAACCTAGCATTTGCAGTCCTAAACCACTAAAGTTAACATCATCAGTATTATACTGTCAGGTTGACTCATTAGCTTTGAAACAAACCGAGATTACATAAACTCAGCTCTTAGAATTAGTACTGAAACATTAAAATAAATTTAGTTAAAGAACTGATGAAATTTAAAGAAATTTCTTGTTGTCAGGTCTGCAAAAGACACTAGTCGATGTGAAAATTAATTTATATGAGATATTTTAACATGCACACTAAAAAGGCTTTAAATTAGCAGACAACATTTAATATTCATAATCCTCGTGTTGAAGTATATTTTGTTTAAATGATGTATCAGACTACTGTACAGTTGTGACAAGCTAACTCTATACAAATAAGAAGATGTGGTGGTAGCATTAACACAATTACTCTGTAATCTGTATCGTTGGCGGTGAAGTTGAAATGCGGTTATTGCATTGTTTTAACACACACATGCACACAGTGCTAGTGCTGAATCAAGCAATCTCAGTGAAAGCTATTTCGTCAGAAACAGACTATTCACCTGTGCTTGCATGATGGGGAAACTTAACCGCTTTTTTGCTTATTTTCGCTAGTTCCCTTTCGTCACACACTACATAATGTTCCTTACATTGTATTTGTTTGTGTATGATCACAGCTGGATACAGGCTTCTTGAGGCCAGCCTTGAAGTGGGGGTGGGGGTGGGGAACCTCAGAAAGAGACATTAACGGGTATGGCAGGGTACTGTACCTTAAAGGCTGAAAGGCCTGAAGGGCTAGCCATGCCCCATAGATCAGTATAAGTGGAAACAAGTCTGAAGAGGAGGCTGTCTGTGTATGGCTGTGGCCAGAAACACATGTTGTAGTGAAACGCAGCAAGGGGGCGCTATACAGCTGAGCCACCCACCTCACTGTGTGCATCCAAATCTCTAACCTAGGGTCCCCCGCAGCTGGCAAACCCCAGAAAAACCTCATTTTTGCTGTCACCACCTGGGTTCCAGTAATCAGAGGGGATTCACACAACCCAGGATATGTGAACCCCAGAAGTTTTCAAGCCCACAGCTTCCCAAGGCACCCTAATCCCCTTTATCTTATGTTCTCCCCCTTCCAGGAGGCAGAACCCTTGGAGCAACCCAGAGGTGCTTATTTTGGTGAAAAGCTGTCTTGGCTAAAAGAGCCAGAGAGGAATTCCTTTCTCCCTCTTTGGTTAGGGGTGGGACATCAGGGCAATTATCGGCTACCGGATTTACCAGTTACCAGATTAAAAAAACCCGGATTGCCGGATTTATACCGGTTTACCGGTACCGGATTTGTTCAATTGATTTCAATGGGGAACTGTCCCCATTGAAATCAATGGAAAAAACCCAAAAAACCCTCCCCCCTCCCAGACTGTGCGGGTGGAAGGGGGGGCACCCCCCGCCCGGCCTGGATTAAAAAAAAAAATTGTTTAACCCTAAGTCCCTAGCAGTGTGGGCTCCGGGCCGCCACCGGCGACCTGGAGCCCNGGTTTAACACCCCCCCCACCCCAGGGATCAGATCACCCTACCTACCTCCCCACCCAGGGATCGCCTACCTTGCGTTCCGGGCGGCGGCGGTCCAACTCCAGTGACTTCAGCGCTGGCTGTGGCTGCCAGCTTCAGCACTACTAGGCCTTCTGGGGAAACCCGGAAGTTCACCGGAAGGCCTAGTAGCACTAAAGCCGGCAGCCACAGCCAGCGCTGAAGCTGCCGGAGTCGGACCGCCGCCCGGAGCGCAAGGTAGGCGATCCCTGGGTGGGGAGGTAGGTAGGGTGATCTGATCCCTGGGGTGGGGGAGGTGTTAAACCCCCCCCTACCCCAGGGATCACCCTAGTACAACCGTACCTACCTGCTGGTGCGGGCTCAGGGTCGCCGGCGGCAGCCCGGAGCCCGCACTAGCAGGGACTTCGGGGGAAATTTTTTTTGTTTAAAGCCAGGCTGGGCAGGGTGGGTGGGTGGTGTCCCCCCTTCCACCCGCGGAGCCTGGACTGGGGAGGGAAAGTGTGGGGGGGGTTGTGGTTTTTTTTACATTGCGGCCATTCATTTGAATGGCCGCAATGTAAAAAAATCTGGTACGGGGAATCCGGTAAACGGCCTGATTACCGGGTTTAATCTGATACTGCTGGTACACCAAATACCGGCAGTATCGGATACCGGAAGATCCGGAATTCCCACCCCTAGCATCTATGCCCTCCAGGCGAAGGGAGGCGTTCTTTGCAAACAAACATGCACATGCCCAGTGGAGTTAAGAATAGAAAAAGCTTAGACTTTACTAGTAGGGTTAAAAAGGTACAAAAGGGTAAGAAAGCAAGATGAGTCTTTGAGTAAGCCCCAGAGTCCAGTTTGAGGGGTACAAGGACGCTTTTTAAATCCGCAACTGCCTAAACTGTACTGGTTCAGGCAGGCAATCTGGTTGCATATAACTCCATGTACAGGTAACTTACCTATGGGGCGCAGTCCTTCTGGAAGAAGCCTAGATCTTCCAGATGTCAAAGCAGGCAGGAAGAGGCAAGAGAGCAAAGAAGGGGCAGTCTGTCCCTTTTAAGGTCCTATCCCCCTCTGCTGAGATTGGTCTGTGGAAGGTCAGTTGCTCCAGTCCAAGGCAGGGAGGTCTCTGCCCAGCCGTTTGGTGACAAACCAGTCACTTGGTTCAGGAATGTTGTTAGGAATGTGGTTAGGTTGCCATGTGCTCACAAGAGAAAGGAGGGCAGGTCCCACCCTAATCAGGAATGCAGTGCTGTCCTGCTAGGGTCCCTCTAGAGTCAAAGGCAGGGGCAAAGGGCTTTTTGCCACACATGTCTGCCTGAGAGCTCTCAGCATGGACCTTAACCATGGTCCTGAAGTTGAAGGCTGGGGAAAGACTGAGAGGGATAATCAAGGAGGGCTGCAACCAGAGTGCTTGAGATAAGCAAGGGTCCTGCAACTGGACTTCTGGGGACTGGACCCTGTCTTCATTTGAGTGAATGTGGGTTCTCTCAGGCAGGACAGAAACATTGAGCGCTCACCCACCCTCTTTTTAGCCTGGAATCATGAGCATCAGCTGGTCTCTAAATCGAGGCTAGAAAGGAATTTTTCCCAATAGCTGGCATTCACCTTCATAAATAGGGGGGTGGGGGAAGAGTTGTTGTTGTTTGCCTTATCTGTGGTGCTATCGCCCTCCAGCCTTGTTTGCTGGCTGGTTGCATAGATGAGGGTGTGTTTAAGCTCTGCATTGGGGGAAAAAACACACCTTTCAGGGAACAAGGGGAACAGCACTGAAAGCAGTTCTGGTGCAATCAGAAATTTCCCCTCTCCTCTGTCCCAACTCAGGGGACAGAGGTCCTGTGATGGGTCCCATGAATGAGGGATGTTCTGGGATTATATGTCTCAGTCTATGGCCCAGGCTGTTTACTGAAGTGTGTGGTCTTTAAAACTCCTAACATGTGCCCCTTGCCTTCTTCCAGAATGGGTGGGAATCGGGGTGAACAGTTGGACCTGCTGGGTATCTTTTAAAAATGTTTAGTCTGTTACTGTTTGTTCTGTATGGTTAAACTCGGGTGGGGAACCTCCAGCCTGTGTGCCAAATATGGCCAGTGGCTGGTTTTTATTTGGCTCTTTTCCAATCCCTTTTCCAATATCTGTTCCATCGATCCATTCCCTACCCCCAGCCACTGAACGAGAGCTCAGTGGAAGAGACCAGAGATGAGGGCATGCACACAAAGACAGGAAATGATTTATCATCTACCCACCCCACTCTAACTCTGAGCACTTCCAACTCTTTTATGGTCCACAGAGTTTGTACTAATTTTAAAGTGGACACATGATGTAAAAGGTTCCACACTCCTGAATTAGATGGTAAATTCACAGCTGCAAGATTCTAAAATAGTAAGGGACCGAATTCTGATTTGGGCTTCTAGAGGCTGCCCCAATAAAAACAAACATGGTTTTGGGGTCAGACTTTTGTTCTTCTGTGAATGATTACATACTTACTATAATTTATTTATTTCTTCATATTTTTATGCCGCCCTCTCCTCTTTAAGCATCTTGGGGCAGCTAACAACATCTCTTGGGGCGGCTAACAACATAAGAGCACAATAACAATTTTGTGGTCAAGGAAAGGTTTACGATAAATGTCCTTGTAACATTTTAAAATAAGTTTTAAACTGAGAATGTGCAGAAGAGCTGCTCAGTCATGGCTGCCCTTTCCATGCTCGGTTCTGTGGGCGGTGGGCGCCATCAGGACAGATTGACTCTTCTGCACATGCTCAGTTTAAAACTTTTCTTTTTCTTTTTCCTTTGAAAACAAACTCAGGAAATGGCAGCTGAAGCAGCGTAGAGCACAGTGGCGGGGCTGGATGCCCCCAGAAAATAAGTAATATCCTGCCTGAACCCGCTGTGAGGCCCCCAACACCCGCCCACACTTTCTCTCCCCCCTCCAGGCTGGGAGGCTTGGGGGCTGAAGGTGCCCAGGGGAGCTTGTCTTTGCCCCCTGCTCACCTCTGGCTCCGATGCTGCTGCCCCCCTGCCTGCAACCCCACCTCCCACCAAGCCCCCTTGAATTCTCACCAGTTCCTGATGAGAAGAGGTGAGGTGTTTCTCGTCTCATCAGGAACTGGCAAAAATTGCGAGGCGAGTTCCAGCCCTAGGGTAGATACCCCATTGGTGCCTAGGATAGCTGAACCAGCAGTAGCTGAAGCTGCAGGGGGTGGGGTACAGTCCAGCCCAGTTCTCCATCTGGCAGTCAAGTACAAGGTGCCACTGTTTGCAAGGGGGTTACGCTGAGATATCAGCTCTGTAGGGGTACACCTACTCCAGTCCATTTGGGGAAAAAAATGAAGGGTTGAATACATAGATATATTTGCCTTGCTTTTTAGTGATCCCATCCTGGATCCTAATGCAAGGGCCGGGCGATTCCAGGGAGGTTGAAAGTGTCAAAGGATGGAAGGTTGATTGAAACTGGATCAGCAGGTAGTCTGCGTTCATAGTGCATGTAGGTGTGGTGTGTACCCTTTGCATGCCATGGCACTATGAAAGTATTATAAAGCCCATGGACGTAAGATAGAATCTCCATTGTTAGGCACCTATCTTTAACATTGGATTTTTTTACCTGTTCGGCTGAGGAGGCATGGTTTTTTTGGGGTGTGTGGAATTTAGTTCTTTCTAAGAGTACTTTGTGTAATTGATTATGGCAGAAAGTTTAAGATGATTGCCTACTATTCGCTAGTACTTTTGAGTATTACAAGGATGTACGCAACTAACCTTAAAAATGGCCATTATACATAATTATGTGGCACGTTCTGGTGCATGTCCACCTTGTCTAAAAACCCCTTTGTGACAGGCACATGACATGCCTGCCCGCTCATCAGTGGCCTGGGGGGAGGAACTTATGCCGCCCCCCCACTCAACCACCTGCCTGCCTAACTGTTCACATCCCTGTCCATCAGCAGCTGCCGCTACCGCCACCACCATCCCTCCGTTCTGCCAGCGGACCCCCACAAGGATTCACTGCTGCTGCTCACTACTGCCACAAGGGCTCCCCCTGCTATACCTTCCAAAGGATCCAGTCTGCCAGCCCGTACACGTGGCTGCCACCACAAGTATCAAAGTCACCATGGTACAAGTTTCAAAGGGACAAAAACTGCTAGACTAGGAATTAAATCACAGGAAAGTCATCCATGACCATGTGCAGTTAAAAAAATCATGGGGGGCTGAATGGACCAGAGTTGGGCTAAATCATTCCCAAGGTTGGGCTAATTTGATCCTTGCATGACATGGGAGTTAAGGTGCCATTACAGTGAGGAAGCAGAACAAAATGAATAACACTTTCTATGGTACTTGTAAAAAAACGGGAAATTTACCAGCCAGAAACTTCCGGTTTAAGAAAATAGTTAAGGTTGAATGTTTTCCAACAAAACCTTTTGAGGGGAGGGAACAAAATTATCAAGCAAAACCTTTAACAGAAACAACCAAACCCCAAAAAGGATGGAAATTGAAGTTTAAGACTAAAAACACAATCCCTTTCCCTACCTACCTCTTTTCCCTTTAGCCCGAGCCGCTAACTCGCAAAGCACTGTGACCTCACCTTAACTAGTCCACTTTGTTTGGTGTTATGTTGTTTTCACAATACCATATTATATTGTGCTTTTAATTATTTCTGTGGTTGCATTTTGTAATACCAAAAGATACATTAAGTGCATAACTGCTTATTCTAAATGGTTTTTCCCCCCCACTTTTTAATGTCAATTGTGCTGAAGATGTCACTCTACGGAGTTGTACGTTGTTTTACTAATTTGTTCCTTGTTTTAAAGGGTTTTTTTAAAAAAATTTAAAATGTAATATAACTTATTCTTGATCTTTATGTACTATTTGCTGGAGAAATTGTGGTGGTTAGACCTGCTTTTATCTTTCAAGACTGAGATTAAGTCCAGCTTTATCTTACAGGACTTTTATAACAAAACAAAACAAAAACAAGATACAAAAGACAAAAAAATTCTTACTTCCTTTCAAGCAAGAAATGTCAAATGTTTTCTTTTGCACTAGGTGCACTAGTTAAGGGAAGGTCACAGTGCTTTCTGAGTTTGCGTCTCAGGCGAAAGGAGTTGTGTTTTGAGCCTTAAACTTCAATTTCCATGCTTTTGGGGTTTTGGTTGTTTCTGTTGAAGGCTTTGCTTGGTAATTTGTTCTCTCCCCTCAAAAGGTTTTGTTGGATAACATTATTTGAGCCTTAACTAATTTCTTAAACCAGAGGTTTCTGGCTGGTAAACTTTTAAATAGTGTGGTGGGCTTATCTATCTGGCGAGGGTTTTGGTTGGCTTCAATATGATGAAGCTTTCTGCCAGAATGCTGCCATCACACCAGGCATACAGTGGGAGGTGCATGCACATGACTTTTGGTTGGAGTGCATGCAAGACAAGGAGGTTCCTAGGTCAGATAGTTGACACATTCTGGCTAAGGGGGGTGCTCCCCCTACTGAGGCTGGGTGCTCAGTCAGAGTTGAGACTTTGGCTGAAATGATGTTTGACTATCCAGACAGGGAATCTGCCAGTTACGTTACTGAGGTTTTTTGCTGGGTTTTTAGGATCTGTTTGTAGGTTTGCAGGAACATAGATTGGTCCTGAATTTAAAATCTGATGTTGGCCTTGAGCATGTAGTTGAGAAAAAACTCCACAAGGAGGTTGACAAGGGTAGAGTGGTGGGCCCTTTCGACACTTTGCCAATGAGGGAACCTGAGGGTTTCCCCATTATGGGTTGTCCCAAAGAATGCCCCAATTGAGTATTGGTTGATACACCACCTGTCCTACCCTCATAGCTAGCTGAGCTATGCTCGGTTCATTATGCACCTGTTGATGAGGCAATTGGGACCATTTGGTCTGTATTTCTCCTCCTTTCAGTACACCCATGTTAACTTTGATTTACTAGGATTCTGATTTCAGGGCAAGTTTTACTCAGATAAGGTGATGCCAATGGGCTGTTCCATTTCATGTGCCACCTTTTGAAAAGTTTAGAACTGCCGTGGAGTGGGTGGTCATCACAGTGACAAGGGAGATGAGGGAGGACCTGGTGGTCTGGGCCAGATTCCTAAATGATCTTAACAGGATCAATATTTGGAGGGACAATCTGTTGTTAGAGGATGAATTGCAGGTCCATTCAGATATGGCCAGTGGTACTGGCCTTTTTGGGGGCATTTCAGGTAAGTGAACTAGTGGTTGGTTCATGACGTGACTGTTCGGTAGGGATGTGTGAACACCGGGGTGTTCGGTGTTCGGCCCATTTGGGGTTCAGCCCCCCTGAAACTGTTCGGGTTCGCGCTGTTTGGCCTGAACCTGTTTGGTTTCACCGAACCCTTTGAGGAGGGCAGGGAGAACCTGGTTTCCCCCCCCCCTCCAGGCTGTGCGGGTGGAAGGGGCACCGGGGCTCACTTCCCCCCCTCACCCTGCCCAGCCTGGTAACAATTTTAAAAAATAAACAAACAAACAAAAACCCACCCCAAGGATCGACCAACCTGGTGCTGCCAGGGCTTTGGCTCAAGGGCTGAGATATGGTGGCATGGTAAAAAGAGAATTTATGGGCTCAACTGATGCCCATAGTAATGGGATTATGTGCATTGGCGCAACCATATATAATAGTTGTGCATCTTGGTTAGACTGATTTTTGTAGGGGTCCAGTCTATAATGATTAGCAGCAAATGAGAGAGCTTTTTCCACAGGCCAGATTGTTTTTTACCCAACTCTTGCAGAGAAGGGTTTGGAAAGATGCATGGGATCCCTGTTCTGTGGATAGGGCCAAGAAAAGGGTGAGCAGGGAAGTTAGGAGATTCCTTGGCATTCATGGGGGTGATTGTTTTGAGCAAAAGGCCATTAATTGGATGAAGCTTGAGCTCTACTGTGTTGATGGGGTCAATTTATCAGAGCTAGACTTGGACCTGTACCTGTGCTCCTTAAAGATGATGCTGACCAAAGTGGTTTAATTGAAGTCTAAGTATTCATGCGTGTTGGGTAGGCGAGCTTGCAAGCATAAGCTGGCTGCTCTAGTGACAGTAATCCAGTGCCAAAGGTAAATAGAGAGCTCACAGAAGTTGTATCCAAAGCATTGGAATGGATGGAATGGAGAGGCACCTCAAGGAGATGTGCGAGGAGGAAGCCAATCGGGGGAGAAGGGGCCCACGGCATCCTACTGTGGGGGATGCAGGGGCCTATGCTACTATGGAGGATACATGATGTGCCTTAGTCAGTTCAGGAACCCTCACTCCTCCCTCAAGACCCCAAGTTGGTGTGTGTGTGTGTGTGTGTGTGTGTGTCTGGATATTGGCAAATGAATTGGTATTTCCATTCAGGCTTAGTAAGCTGAGACACCGGACATGTTGTGGAGAAGGGTTCCATTAATGTTAAGTTACAATTCATGTTAAATGTTTACCCACCCCCTTTTTTTTCCTACCCAGACTGCTAAGTCATGGTTAATAAAAGCTGTGGCCATTTTAACGCAATTCATTGTATCTGCCAATTCCTTTAATGTGTGCACCTGGCCACAGTCCTTTCCTCTATGTAGTTCAAAAAGATGGAAATTGTGTCAATGAAATTTACAGTTTGTACTGCTTATGCACAATCCTTTTTGTAGTTAGATTGAAATATTCAAAGTAATGCTATTGTACATATTTAATATTGATTAATTGTACACTTGTATCTGTCGCTACCAGTAATTATGACTTCACACCTTTGACTAACCTTTTGAGTATTGTTGAGATCATTTTTTCTCTTTTCTAGTTAAACAGAAGTGTTGCTTTCCCCCATGAGTTCTGTTCTTTTAATAGCAACACATTAGATTTCTTAAATAAAGCAAGGACTGAACATTTTTAGTTTCATATTAGGTGCTCGCCTTCAAGCTCTGCTCGGTAATCATTTGTCATAACATAAGGTGGTATAGTTACAGGTTAATGCATTATAAAACCACAGACATGAAACTTTGTTAAATGACTCTTAATTTAGCCTAAATAAACTCATTTGTCATAAATGGAAACAAACATTTTTCATGTACTGAAATGGAAAGAATGATTATTGGTGTAAAAGACTTGAGAACCTACTAGTACATACTGTACGATATTTAGAAACACATTCATTGTTACAGCTTCCAAGTGTGAAACAACATATGGTGCGGTAACAATACACCAAAGCTAATATTTCAAAGATCCTTTGTGTGACTGAGCCCCTGAAAGAAGCAGTCGATATTAGGTAAACATGGAAATATTTAATGGTACAGACTTACAGATGGGTGGAGATTTCCATTCTATATACATGTCAGCTAGAACTGAACGTTTCTCTCTGTTCCCTAAATGGGTTGTAACCCAGAGCAAATTTAAAATGTATGTATGTTAGAAGCTAGTTCCCCCATATGCCTTGTAGATCTCCAGCTATCACTACAGTCTTTCAATAAGCAGACGGTATAGCCTCATGGGGGTGCTAGTGCAGTCTGTGCAGGAACTTAGATTAATGATACATTTGCATATCTCACTATCAATAATTACGACTCTACACCTTTGACTGATATTTCTGTGTATGTTAAGATAATTTCTCTCATTTTTAGATAAAGAGGAGCTTGTCGGTGCATCCGGAATGAGACAAGGACACAATTCTTGGATTTTAACGACCGTACTCTTTATTCAATTAGGATTAACCTAGGTGGGGGTAATTGCCTTTAGCAATTTGGGTCCAGTACTCACAAACCTTAGCTGCTTAAACCAACAATGTCCAGGGGTCTTGGCCTGGATGTGCCCTCCAGTTCCATTCCCCAACGTTATCAATTATCTCTCCCTTGACTTGTGGCCTTTGCCCAAAGGAGAAAGTGTCCTTTTGGACAGGAGTCTGGGTGCCGCCAGCTTGGGGACTGTGCATGTCCCTGCCAGCCATCGCAGAACACCCCTCCTCAGGATGCTAACTCTGGCACTGGCCGTGCCCTGCCTTTGCGCCCGGTGTTGCTTCCCCATCTCTTAAGGAGATGACTCCATTACTAATGAATTTTTATTTAAAACTATATAACAGTACTGGACCCCCGCCACTAAGGGACCACCGATGTTTACTCCAGATGGGCTCGAGCACCACCCTTGCTCCTCTCACTCCCCAGAAAACTTATCAACTCAGCCTTTAATGTGGCAAGATTACTGTCATTTCCAGCTGGATACACCCCATCTTCTCTGAAAAACCCAGGATTCCGATATGTGATACCGTAATGGCTCACCCTGAATCCCCCTTTGTTGGTGACCCACTTCCTAACATCCCTGTTGATGTTACACTGGGCTCTGTCCACTTTTCCAGGTTGTACAGACCCGGCCCACCTCACTTGGCCAATAAGGTCAGTCCACATGATTACCACCCCAGGGAAACTTCTCAATTTTGAGTATGTTGGATTTTATGTCAATTATTGATCGAACCCCCTTTACTGTCGTCAGATCATTCTCACCCAGGTGAATGACTAGTACATCTGGTGGAGGTCCCTTCGCCTCCGCCCTGAAGATAGGTAATAATTGATGCCACCACATCCCACTGCGCCCTTTCCACCGGATCACGGCTCTGGCGGAGAGGCCCAACTGGGTCCCCCAACAGGTCTGCTTGGCCTTCCCAGCCCAGCACACAAGACTGTGTCCGATTATCCAAATCATGTCTCTCTGAGGAAGCCTTGCTGTATCTGGGAGCATGAATACCAAAGGAAAGAATTACTGTGGGAGACTTCAAATGTAAGTCCTGTAGGCCCTGGATCTCCACCTGTAGGCTCCTGGATCACCCTAACATCTTGTTCTGGTAAAACCGCTGCTGCCGCGGAGCTCGTCACCCCTATCCTAAATGAGTGAGACCCAAATTCCCAAGAAGGGAGTCCGAGATAGCCCAAAGTGCTCTGCAGAATTGCAGTAAATTGATACCGGGTCAGGGGGGACCCGGACGTGTGGCAAAACAAAGGGCCTGCTATCATAGGGCAAACTCCCAGATACCCTTTGAGGGCTAATATTGGGCACAGCTCACTGCCCTCCCCCCCAAGAGAAGTAATCTGCCCTTTGTCCCTCTGGTCCTTCTTTGACCATTGCAAACAAATCTGACAGGTATGCTGCCCGATTCATACGTCCCCAATCGTCAGGGCCCTGTTTGTACTATCCTGGGATGACCTAGCCACAATCTCACTAACTCTGAAATCCCCAAAGAAGGCGATTTTAAATGCCTCTGCAAAAAGTGCATCCTCAAACTGGTCCCTGCATACTTGGGGGAGTACATTGCAAATCCTCACAAGGAGGTGGGGGGTGATGGGAGCCTGGCTATCTGGTTGTCTGGGCCCCTCATGGGACCATCCCTCTAGCATTCTACTGGTGAAAAAACCTCTATCGGGGTGTGTGTGTGGCTGGCCAGGCAACTCATGAAACTAAGGGTGGATAGCTTACTTGTGGTGGTCCCTACTGCCGCCCCCTTGTTTCTTAAGGACAGGGCGAATTGGAGCATTTGTGCCTCCGGAATTGGGAAATTTACCGACCATTCCATACAAAGCCAAAATTGCTGAAATTCCCTAAAGGCCCGATGTAAGTCGCCCGGGTTTGTACAGTCAAGGATCCCTGTATGATGTTGAATACTTCTAGGATCCAAGGCTCCACACTGACGGCAGCAGAGATTCTGGTGTCAGGCTGGCTCCAGGCACCAGGGAGCAAAAGTGTTCCATCTGGAAATGAGAAATGGCATCAGCTATGCCGTTGCTTGTACCTGGCATGTGTCGGGCAACAAACATAATGTTGTGTCGCAAGCACGTTAAAACAAATGCCCACACTAGCCTCTTAACCCTGGGGCACCTGGATGACATGGAGTTGATGACATGCACTACTGCCATGTCATTGCACCAGAAAAGGGCGGAATGATCTGCAAATTGGGCTGCCCGTAGGTGCACGGCCAGTACAATTGGAAAAAATTCCAAGAACGTCAGGTCCCGGTTTATTCCTTGATCTGCCCATTCCCAGAGCCAAGGGGTGGCATATCATCTCCCCCTAAAGTACAATCCAAACCTCATGCCCCCGGCTGCATTGGAATACACTTACAACTTGGCTTCTAGCTTCAGATCTTCCCTCCCAAAACTGACCTCATTGAATTCTGATAGGAATGCCGCCCATGTCCGCAGGTCGTCCTTCATCTTCTTGGTCACCCGAAGGTTGTGATGTGGCTGGGGGTTTCGCTGAAACTTCCCATAAAGACGGGCCAAAAAGGCTTGTCCCGGGGCTACCATCCTGCAGATGAAGTTAAGGCTCCCCACCAAGGATTGTAGCTCCCTGACTGTCACCTTTACCGCAGAGCAGCATGCCTCCACTTTGGCCCTTAACCCTTCTAACTTTTCTGCTGGAAGGCGTGAGATAGACCTGACTGTGTCAAGTTCAATGCCCAGGTATGTAAGTGTCGTCCCAGGTCCCTCCGTCTTCTCCGTGGCTAGGGGGATACCTAATTCCTCTGCCACTTTTTGGAAAGTCTCCATCAGTACAGCACAGTCACGTGTCCCTGTCTCGCCGATGAAGAGGAAATCATTGATATATTTTGTGATTTCACCCCTGTGTACCCGCTGGTGGACCACCCACTTTATCATGGAGCTGAATCGCTCAAACGCAGAGTATGAAATGGAGCAGCCCATGTGTATCACCCGGTTGAAAAAGAAACAACCCTGAAAATGAAAAACAAGTAGGCGAAAACTGTCTGGGTGGACCGGCAGCAGGGGAAAAGCCAATTTAATATCGCACTTGGCCAAAAGCTCGCCTGGGCCTGCTGATCTCACTAGCTGGACTGCGGTATCGAATGGCACGTACTGCACTGATGTGAGTTCCCTGGGGATGGCGTCATTGACCAATCTTCCTTGGGGGTAAGATAACTGGTGTATTAGCCGGGATTCACCACAGGCTTTTTGGGAGACCACCCCTAAAGGGGAGATGATCATGCCAGGCAATGGTGGCAATAGGAAAGGGCCGGCCACTAGGGATGTGCAAACAGAACGTGGTTTGGTAGTTCGGTCAAAAATTTGAGTTCGGGTTTGGTAGTTCAGTTCGAGAAAGTTCGGTCTCGCCGAACAATCAGTGGAGTTCGGGGGTCACCTGCAAGGCAGGCTTGGCTGGCATGGGTGGGGGAGCGGCAGAGGACCGGCCAGGGTTCGGTGGCTTTCACCCCTGCTCGGCCGGGCATTGCTGTGACAGACAACTTGAAGTCTTCAAGGCCCTCATGGATAATGGGATGTTGGTTTTTATCTTCCAAGTTCCTTCTGGTTCCAGTCAACATGGTGAAATTCAACAGGTGCAGTACCTGGTAACCTCGCCTGGATGATTGTGTGCTACCTGGAGAATTTTGAAGGCCAAAGTGGACAAGGGTTCCATGTGACGCCTTCCTGTCTAAATAAATGAAGTGATGAAGGTAAATTTGTGGAAAGAAATGGATGAAGTAGGATGAGGAGGATGGCAAAATGGATTGCGAGGAACACAAACTGCTGGTAGAGGGAGACTTCTTAAAACGCCTGCTGACTGAGGCGTGTGTGGGCCTGGGCCAGTGCAAGGAGCGTGTGGGTGAGTGCAAGAGGCTGTATGTTGTGCTTTGTGCCGGACTGAAGAGAGAACGAGTCAAGAGTAGGAAGCAAGTGTGGTGTGGTGTCTGCTCCCTGTCTCCCTCTCAGGGGTTTGGGTGCATATTACCCCTTTACCTCCCCATCCCCTGACACAGAGCCACCATGCAGTCTCTCTGCTATGGACCATGGTGGAGGGGGAAGCATGCATGGCCTTCACAATGGCCAATGTCCCCACCCGGTGTGAGCCCTGGAGAACCCACTGCCGGTGCCCACTGAGCACCAGGAGAGCGTCGTGTTTGCCCTCAGGCGATCGAAAGGGAGTCGGGTTCAGATCTCCGAATCTGGAGTGGCACTGGTGGAGACGTGGGAGTCATGGCCAGGAACGGTCTCAGGGCTGCACAAAGAGTGTGTGAGCCAGGATCTCCCATTCCGCCCCATTGTAATACTCAACCAGTCCCCGTCTGCTGGCTCATCCGAGCTATGGCCATGTACAAGATTGAGGAGCACATGGCTGA
>QEPC01001394.1:3697441-3798671 GCA_003113815.1 Sphenodon punctatus
CCATACTCCCTTCTAGGGGCTGTTCCCCCTTCATCAGGTCTGCCTTGCTCCCTCAAGGTAGCTGCCAAGGCCTCACAGGCCTGGAGGCGGCTCCTCATTTCAGACCTTGAGGGGGGGTTAGGGTTGAATTCCCCCCCACCGGTTGGGCAGTCCGCGGCAGCCAGAGGCGTGTCAGCTGCCTCGGCGGCCTTCCTTTTCCCCCCCTTCTTTTGTTTTGGGGGCTGGGCCGCCCGTTTCCTTTGCTTTCCCATCCCTAGGGCCCTCGCACAAACTTTGATCCCACTTTGCTCCCGCAACAATCTTCTTCTCGTTGCCGGCACAACTGCTGCCTGCCGCTGCTGGGACCAAGTGAGCGGAGAGAGCGAACCGCGTGCGCTGGCCGTCCTCCCTGCCCCTCCCTTCTAGCAGGGAGGGGGAGGGAGTGTCCCCAGCGCCGACCAATCAGGCACCCGATCTCGGGTCCTGATGCCTGGGCCGCCAATCGCAGGCGCCCAGGCCGAACAGCGCGGGGTTTCCCAGCGCCCTGCAGCTTCTCCGCGCCCATTCCTACAGGGCTTCAAGCGGCGGGCGCGGCAACCTCCCCCCGCCCCTATTGCGGTGCGGAGGGCCTTTCTGGACTATTTGCTTGGCTCCTCCCATTGTCCCACCAGCGTTAGAACCCAGCAGTCACTGGCTATGGTCTGTGAGTCACTTACTCCAGAGCAGCCCCACTGAAGCCCAATTTTTCTGGAATAAGTGGTTCATCATGACTGAACTTCCACAAGGAGAGCCATTTCAAAACATCTCCAAATATATAATAGGGGTTTGGATGATTCCTCATGCCCAGAAGAACAGATTGCAGCCTTTCTGTTTAAGCCTTCATCCTAGATACCACCTGTGACTCCACCTTCTTTTGTGCTCTACACATCCAGGCCATGCACAATTGTTTGTCTGGACAGCTACACTTGTTAGATTACCTGTTTGAGTGACTTGGAGAAGAAAGTTCAAGTGAGGGTAGGAGAGGCAGTGAATTTATTATTTAAATACTTGAATGCTGCTTCCATGGAGGGTGGGGAGGAACTGAACAAAGCAAAGTTCCATTAACCCCCGCCCCCCCCAAACTGTAGGGGTTTTTTTTAAATAGAAAAGGTGATGAAAGGGCAAAAATAATAGATTTAAGTGCTTAATAAATAATAGAAAATCAAAATGTTCTCTTTGCAAAAATCATCATTTTTGTTAAAGTTTTGTTTTTGTGCCATTGTGATGGAATGCCCTCAGGCAACACCCATCCTCTTCTGCCCGGTGGCTGCTTCTGCATACACCACTGCCACCACTCAGGTTCCACCCCCCGCAAGCTGACAGTCAGACTTGGCTTTTTCCTCATTTGGGCTACTCTGGACCCCCAACTGAATTACCTGCCCCGAGTCAGCTCCTGGATTTCCCCCTGAGAGATCATGCATAGCCTGGCTTGGGGTTTCACGAAAGACCCTTCTCCCTACTCAGTTTCCAGCAAACCAAAATTCTTTATTAAACTCTCAATGTTCCAGTTACTTGTATTCACTCTCCAACAGGCAGGAGAGGGTAAAATCTCTTACATAGTCTCTAAAGAGCAACCTTGTTTGAGGACTTGCCTTCAAGATGGTATCACAGGCAGGCACTATTTCTTGTTGTCAGTTCACTTGTCTGGGCTGCTGCTTTGGTGGAGATACAGCTTTGCCAGCTAGTCTTTATGAGCCTCAGGGTAATCTGTGCTTTACAACAGGTTCTCAGTCTCTGCTTTCTCTAGATGGCCCATTAAGATGATAAAAAAAAGTTTGACAAAGCTCTTGAGTGAAAACCTATAACTAGATAACAGTATTATTCATGCATGAAACCTTTGGAGATATAACAGGATATTTATTGATGATTAAATGTTAGCTGGTTAGCAGCACATTTACTGGAGCTTGTGAACAATATTAATCCAATTTACATAATGGAATGGTTACATAAGCATTGAGTAGTGATGCATTTTTATACTGAATTGGGTATTCATTTTTTATCCATGTACTTTATGCACCCCTACAAGTCTTGCTGATTATAAACAAAGTATAAATTGTATACATGTATAAATTTATATATGTACAAATTTGTACATATATGTACACATTTATATATGTACATAGATCTTTGCAAGACCAGGTTCTCCAGGCAACGAGGAACTTGGCATATCTTTCACAGAACATCCATAGTAGCTTGCCATAGGTTCGCGTAGATGTTTTTGTAACTGATAATATTTTAATTAACAATGTGTCTGAATCCAAGCAACCATGATGTGTGGAGCACTTCATTTAAAGGTCCTTCATTGCACTATAGCCTAGAGTAATCGTGCAGCAATAGAAACTTGTTAGCATTCATCATGTACAAAATCATATTGTTGGATTCAGTGTACCTCCCAAGAACACTTATCATGGTACCTAGAGCTGAAATGTAGGGGTGTGCATTTCATTTTCATTAATAATTTTAATGAAATTAGCATTTTCTTTATTGTTTTTGCAATAACGATAACAATTTTTTCCCAAAAAATAATAACGAAAGTATGTATTTGTTACTATTTTGTTATTTTCTGACTTTGGGACACACATTGTAGGCTGTAACGTTTTTATTATGTGTCTGATTTTAATAACATTTTAGATAAATTGTACCTCTCCCCCAAGGGAACATGTCTGCCAAATTCCAGAAGTATTGGATGGAGGGTCCAGATTTTATAATCCTTATGGCCTGCTTGCTGCTGCTGCTCCTGCCAGTTCATCTCTCCCTCTCTTGTACAAGTCCTGCCCCCTGGGGTACTGTTTGAAAGCTGAAATACCCTGTCACATCTTGGGGTTCCAATGCCCATGCTTGTCTGCCTGGGTTTATGATGACAATTGGGCAGCAGAAATGTGAGCCACTGTGGGATTCTCTTATGTCCTCTGTCAGAGTGCTGCAGGATGTATTTAGGATGCAAATTGGCAAGCCTGCATGTCCATGTCTCTGGATTGCTAGTTTACTTCCCCCCTACCTCTGCCTTGCTCCCTGAAGTCCCAGTTATGTCCTAGAATTTTCAGTTTTGTCCCAAACATTTCAGAACTAATACCTGCACAACTTCTGTTGAAATCATGAAACGTATATTGCTTATAAAACTGGGACTCTTTATCCAATATTTCTGAAATTTTGAAGGAATGATCCCTTGGGTGCGGAGAACACCTTGTCCAAAGATCAACCATATTGGATGGAAAACAAAGATGCTTCAACTGGAAATGTCTGCACAAATGATAAATTGCTTATAAAATCAGAACCCTTTAACCAACTAATGAGTACAGATTTCACCCACATTGCATGGAAAACAAAGATGTTATAGCTGTAAATGTGTGTGTAAACCACCAAATTTCAGTTGCTTGCAGAATCGGGAACCTTTATCCAATCTTTATTAAATTTGGCAGGTATGGCCCCTTGGGTATAAGGGGTACAATCATTCCACATTTCAAGGAAATAGGATATAAAATGAAGATGTTACAGCCAGAAATCATTTTCTCATAGAAATCAATAAGAACAAAAATAACAACATTTAATAATAATATAGTGAATTATATATAACAAAATATTGAGAAACAATGAGCCCTAATAATTAAAAATAACAAAAAATGAATTGGGTCACTGCTGCACATCTCTGCTGAAATGAGTACTCTTGCAAATGGGTATACCCATCAAATCCACAGTGCTGGGCTCATCAGATGGATACTATTTGGGCAATGTAGATTTATTTATTTAATATATTTATACCCCGCCCCTCCTGCGAACAGCTCGGGGCGGCTTCCCACAGGGCACATGACTGGTTGTTTTGTTTGTTTGTTTAAATTTCAGACTGTACAGCTAAATTACCAGGGGCACATGTGGCATGGGATAGGGGTTGTATTGGAGTATGGGGAGGTGTGGGGAGAAGGGAGACTCCACAAGGTCTGATGGAGGGGTACAGAGTTTTCCATGCCAGCCAGCTTCATTTTTTCTCCGTGGCATGGATCTCTCTGTGCCTGAGAAAATGGTGGCTGTCTCGGAGCTTCTGGGAGATGTAATTTCCAGGAAAGCCCCATCAACCATTTACTAAAATCCAGGAAATGTCTTATGTACTACACCTCCCAGAAGGGACACTCCCATGTCATAAGCGTGGGGGTGGATTTGGGCCCGCCTCCCCTTGAACAGGGTGCTGGGCAGCCTGCCCATGAGGGGCAGCACCAGGGGGGGCCAATGGGGGGAGGGGGTGGGCACGCGGTGGGTCATAGCCAGGTATATTTACCTGGACCTATCGGGTGCCTCTTCCTCTCCTCCCATTACACGCAGAGACTTCCCAGAAACCCCCAGCCACCCTCTCTCTGTAGAGGCCAGGAAGTTGGGGACAGACTCAAATGAATGACAAGGAATGCTCATTTAAAACAATAGAGACAACTGGATTTCCAATTAGAACTAATGGGATTTGGAGTTGCCCATAGCCCATAATGGGCAGTAAAATGTCAGATGCTGATCTGAAACAAAGGGTATAGGGGAGGATCTAAAACACCAAAGATGGGGTCAGGGAGACTAAAAAAAGGCTAGGGATGGGGGGCAGGAGTGAGGAAGCCACAGAGACAAGATGGAAATGGGGAATGAGTGTACTGAGTTTGAGTTTCAGTGCACTGAGTTTCACTGATTGAGCAGTGAAAATAACAGCGTGCTGGCTAGAAGGATGGGTGCCAGGACTTTGAGAGCAGCTGAAATAATGGGAAGCTGGGTGGAAGAAGGCAGCAAGGTGGTTCGCAATGGAGGCAGGGGAGGTGAAGGGAGAAAGGGAGGTTCTGCAAGACCCGATGGGGCAGGCACAGGTGTCCATGCTGGCCATCTCCCGTTTGTTTTCTCCCTGGCATGGAGCCCTCTGCACCTCAGGAAATGATGGCTGTCTTGGAGCTTCTGGGAGGTATAGTTTCCAGGAAAGCTGTGGGATCTCTGAATACGGCCAGGAGCTTCCCTGACACCTTAAGGTACTTGTTTTTGGTTTAATTAACTACTCCCAGACAGTACCACAGTTTCAGGCAGCACACCAGGCACTCTCACACGTGTGCCGATGCTCATCAGCTGGCCGACAGGCTGCCCAACATTGGATGTTACTTTGGAGTACTAAAGTCACTGCTTGTTTCCGCTCTATTGGTACTCTTTTTAACAGTTTACACAGAGTGTGAAACAACTGACCTGTCAATAAACTAAAGTCGTCTGTTGCACCTAGTGTTAGCTTCTTAAAGTGGGCATCAAGGCAGGTTGACCTTGCAGTTCTGTGTGCATGGAAATCAATGTGAAATTAATTGATCACTGTTTCCATCAGCGCAGGGATAGGGTGAAATTGGAAATGCTGCACTGCCTATTCCCACTGACACCTGTTCTGCAAATAGAGTGAATGCTTAAGTAGTATATAGCATTCAGAAACAAACTTCTACCATTTAGGGGGGGAAAAACCCCAAAACAAATGTGGCCAATTAAGTGAACTCCAGCACAGTAACATTTTCAGGAAGGCAACTGCTTTTTTCTCTAAAATACCAAATGTTTATATGTAGTTCCATTAACTAAACTACATCTCATTTTATATCGACTTTGCTTAGAGAGCCCCTCCCTAACCCAGGGCTAAATTGGTGGGGGGACTTTCCAGGAATCAGCCCCGACAACCAAATTCAAGGGGCAGGACTGAGCCCTGGGAAATTTTCCCAGTAGGAGTTTGCACCCTGAAATATAAACGACCCGGAAAAGGCCAATATTTGGCATTTGGGGTTGGAAATGAAAGATAGAAAACCCTTAATGAGTTATTTGGCTTTCATTGAAGACTTTCTTGTCCCATGTCATCATATGGGACAAGCTTTTCCCCACATACTGTATTTTAAATTGTTTTAAATTTTTAATATTATTTTAATGAATGTTGTTTGCTGCCCTGGGCTGCCCTGTGGGCAGGAGGGGCGGGATATAAATTTTAAATAAATAAATAAATATAGATTAAATCACAAGAACTCCTGTTTCATATTCAGCTGTAGAGAGGCAGACATTGGGTTGCAAGCTGGAGACTAGTTTGCTGTTTGCATGTTCATTTCCCTGCTTTGACAAGTTCTGGGGTGGGGTGGGGTGGAGAGAGATTAAAACTTCTCGGGTAGGGGCATGGCTTATGGGATGACCTTGGTGGGATTTGCTATAAACTGAGCACTGCCTAAACTCTACCTTATTTTACTTGATTACAATTCCACCCATTTAGCTCCCATAAAATCTAATTAAACACACATTTTTTTATTTGTATGAAGGAGATGTTGCTGGGAATTAATAAGAAAATCTATACTTCTGAATTCTAGGGTGTTTCCATATATTTTTTCACTCCTGCAGCAAGGACTTGGGGAGGTACATGTGCTCACTCCTGTAGCAGAAGTTCCCAGGTGCTCATGCACACCTACTGCCACCCACAGCTCCACTGGAAGTACTCCCAGGTTTTTTCCTGCAGGGGGTGCTGCTAGCAGAACATTCCCAGTCTGCCAACAGCACCGCCAACTGAGGAAAAACTGAAGAAACTGCTGGCCTACTGGGACATATCACAACGCTTCAGGACAGGAGGGTCTGATCTTCTTTTCACCTATCGGGAAATCAGCTCAGAATACAACACTCCTGCCCACACTGAAGGGCTGCACATGAAGAGACACTGAGCCGGATAGTCCCTCTCTCCCAGAGCTGGAGACCCACACCTTAACAGAGGTTATATATAGACTCAAAAATACAGTTTGTTCTGATGTAGCAGCCATAGGTATGGCATATAGCTATTCCTGTTTTTGTGCTAACATGGGGATTTGGGTGCTGTGACGTATGGGAAAACTCTTAGTCACTCTTTCAGCTTTACTTCCCAGAAATTGAACCCTTAATTTCAATGTGTATTTTTTGTTTTTCCCTTTACCTCATCTTAGTTTGCTGAAATCTCCTCATTTCTGGCAATTAGTAAAGGCATCATTTCTGTATGCATTTCTAAGAGTCGCCAGTTTTTCAGTACACTGAGCAATAATGTCCTTTACAATTGTCTATTATATTTGTATCTATATGACCACATTTTTATCATTCAGTTGCTAAATCAATTGTTGTTCAGTCTGCTAAGACAGGACAAAAATAAATAGTAGCTGCTTTAAATTCTTTAAATATATGAACTCTTTGCTAGCTGACCGTTTTATATAAATGTTCTTTCATGAAGCAAAAGTCAACTAATTCTTCTGTGTGCCAGAAGGTGCCACTGTAGCACTCACTGACAAACAGCAAGGACTGATTGTGAGAGTGCAAGTAATGAATATTTACTAGGGGCAGCACTTGATTGACTGCTATTGAGCTTGTATTATGGTCTGTACCAATAGAAGCCAAAGGTTTTGCAAAAGGGTAATTTGTAGGAAACAGAATGGTGTTCTGTAATATTTTAACATTTTTGTAATGCAAATAGACAAGTGATGGGAATGAAGGAAAACAATTTATAGTATAACTTATCACTGAATACACAATCCAGTATTTTAAAACCGTTGCACCAAAAGACCACTGTAGTAAGCATCGGTATAAATGCACTTGATCTTCCAAAGTTTTAGCTAGAAAGGACTTCACCTCCATCTCTCCAACTAATGTACCGCATTAATCACTTGGATGTTGGAAAACAATCTGCATGCTTCAGCTTCCACTGGTGAAGATCCATCTTAGTAGATATGGCACTGTCTCAATCAACTTTTCATTTCCTCATAGGATCAATGAAGAACTGGGATTTTTCAACTACCTGTGATCGTGGCAATGAGCTACAAACTATGGAATATGTTCTAGAATTTCAACTCTTTGGGGGAGAATACTCTGTCATCTGGTAGAGTGTAATGAGTGAGATAAGAGCATAGATTTGGAATAGAGTAAGATGAAATCGCTAGAAGAAAATGACTTTGGGTGTGTGCTCATGAATCAGCTCTTCTGGGTTAACAATCCATGATCATGCTGGGGTGTCTGTACCACTCCTTAGAAGAATGATTCAAGCTTGTTAATTATTCATGTTAATTGATTAACAGTGATTGAGGAAATTTGTTTTTACCCAGAGTGTCCTCTCACAAACATGACAAGTGACCCGCGCTGGCCAGCTTTGTCATGCTGTGGCCCACAGGTTACTGACACATTAGTGCTTGGGCCCCCAGATGTTTGCCCTGGACTGACCTGGTGCATGTTGGAGGCTAGTCCAGGTTGTTTCTCAGCTGTTTCTCAAGTGCTGAAGTCACAGCCCAAGCTACTGCCCCACCCCCACCGGCATCAGTTCAGGGCAAAGCCAGCCACAGCGAGTTAGAGCTCACATTATGATCCATCCCAGATTGGGGCCACCATGGCTGGCTGCCATGGTGGTTTGTGATTGGCTGCCGTGGCTGCCCATCATGGCGGAGAGTAGGGATCTGGGCACAGCATGGGAGTGGGGCCAGGATGGCTCCCTGGCAGGGATCACCCGCGGTCAGTTCCCCGATCTGACCCCAGCTTCAGTCTTAACAGAACGAATATGAGAGCTCCAGGAATTATTGTATGAAAATGCTATTCCTAAGTACTTAAAAGAACGAACCTGTTCTAAACGGTGATCATTTAAGGACCAAGAGACTGGCTTAAACTTCTGTGCAAAAATCATCACCTTTGTCTTACTATAGTTCACCAATAAACCTTGTTTCTGACATTCAATTCCGAACTTTACCAGTAGTCTTTGTAAACCCAGTTTTGCTGTAGATAGTAAGAGCGTGTCATCTGCATACATCATGACTGACAATTGCTGGTCCCCAATCTTAGGAGCAAAGTAATCACCGTTATCTCTCATGTTTACAATTAGTTGGTTTACATAAAGATTAAATAAGAGGGGCACCAAAAGGCACCCCTGCCTTACCCCTCTAGATGTACTAACTTTATTTGATAAAGCACCGCTCCTATTCATTCTAATTTGGAGGCTCGTATCGGAGTACAGTGATCTTATTAACTGCAATAATCTGCCATCAATACCTAAATTAACCAATTTATCCCATAACGCATTCCGATCAACAAGATCGAAAGCGGAAGAGAAGTCCACAAAGGCTACATATAATTTTAGCCTTTTTACCTTACATTGATGTGACAGATGATTCAGAGTGAAGCAGTGATCAATTGTACTCCTTCCCTCTTGAAACCCCGCTTATTCTTCTGCTAGCAAATTGTTGTCCCTAACCCATAGATCAAGACAGGTCAACAGGAGCCTGGAATAAATTTTCGAGATTATTGGCAGCAGACTGATCGGCCTGTAATTCTTCGGATCACTTCTGCTACCTTTTTTATAAACAGGGACAATTATTCTTGCCCTCCAAGATTCTGGGACCCGTCCAACATCATTGATCAGGGAAAACAGATTTGCCAGCGCAGGACACCACCAATGCATATTCTGTTTAAAGAGCTCCGCGGGAAGAAAGCCTTGCCAGTTTTTAAATGCAAGATGGACTCCTCCACCTCCAAGGCTGTAACTCTCTCCCAATAGGGCAGATGAACAGATATGTCTTTATCTAAGCAAACCTCATTTGACAAGCTAGAATTAAAAATGTCAAAGAAGTGCTGTAACCATACCGAATGACAGATATTTGGTTCACTAGCAATAACATCCCTGGTTTTTAAAGAGCCATTAATCAGTCTCCAAAAATCTCTGGTATTATTTAAGTCTAAAGCAATTAATAACTTCTTCCAATACCCCTCTGTAAAAAGACGCTTTTTCTTTATAATAAGTACCCTTCATTATTAAGAAATGGTGTTGACAACCTCCTGAGATTTATGCTTAATTTCTTATACCTCCAGTTCAGTAGCATAGTAAGGCCGTGATAGGCCCATGTCCCAATTATGCCTCCCTCCCTGTCCCAAGAGCAAGGCAGCAGGGTATTCAGGGTGGGGTTTATCTTAATGGGGCAAGAGCCCTCACTTCATGCTGCCAATGCTCTGGAGGAGCCACAGCAGGAAAGCCTGCTGTAAGCTTACCGCCGCCACCCACAAACAGCTTAAGCACTACTAGGAAATTTTCAGTGTGGGTGGGAGAGGGATCAGGGTCAACACTTCGGAAATTCCTTGCATCACTCAGTCTACTTGCATAGCTCCCCTTACTCCTGACCTTAGGGCTGAGGCTCAACTGAGGCCATTTGCTTCACGGTAGCTAAACCCTTGCTCTGGTTCTCTTAAGAGGTATAGTACCTGCTGAATAATCTCAATACTTACTCCCATTTTATTTTTATTTTAAAATAAAGGAATAGTGAGCAGTTATGAAACAACAGCTGTGTAGAGCTAGGCTTTTCCCCATAAGATAGAGGGTAGATGAAAAAAAACCCCAACCTCTCAAGCAAATTGGACCCAAAAGCTGAAATGTAGAATTCATTTGTAGCTATTAGAATGTTTTACCATTTGGCAGTAACACAACATACTGAAGACAGCAAAAAGAGTGAGGAAGGTGACTGAGCAGACTTATCGACAGCCAAAAAAGCCTAAATTGATTATCTACTAAGAAATACAATAAGAGGAAGAGGTTTCACTAAAAGCACATCCTTTGAACAAGCTCTCTATTAATTAATTGTTAGCCCCAGGAGATAAAGTGGTGCCTAAACAAGAAAGAAAGCAAAGCAATGAAACCTATAGGTAATGTGTTTGCATCTGTGTCGGGGTTGTTTTTATTATTAGTATTTTTGCTACTGAGTTGTTGCACTGTAGAAGGCCAATGTCCTTGTGCAGGCAATATGCAAGTTTTCTTAAGATTTTAAGTACACAGGGCTTCATGTTACTAAAGGTAAAAATGAAATAAATGAAAACTAGAATTGTCACAGTGATGCAGTAGAGTAATAAGCCCAGATGCAGATTTGTAAATTCTCTCAGGCAAAACTGCATTTAAAGTGTTAGGTTTTATCAGTTGACCTATACAATATTTTTAGCTCCTTCAGTCAGGAGATTTGCTACTTCATCTTCACACTTGGTGACAGTGTGAGATAACACACTTGAGTAGCTGTCCAGCACTTTCTTATTTCATCTGCCTCAGAAATAGCCCCACATGAGCCCAACTTATGGCATTTTTGGTATTTCACTTTGATTTTGGTTTGGGGGAGAAAAAGTGGTCAAAACCTTGAAATTCCTACAACCGTACACCAGCTAGTTTTATATGTATTTAGCACTCCACTTTCCAGACCTACCTTGTATCACAGGATACTATGTCACAGGATACTATGTATCACATAGTATCACAGGATATAAATTAGATGTGCTCATGGTGTTTTTCAGAGTTACTGGCCGTTTTCACACAAGACACTCTCCACCCACTACCCACCCACTATACATGTTGCAAGACTGCAGTGTTGCCCTATGGGTGCCCTGTAACATGTATAGTGGGAGGAGGTGGTTGGAGAGTGGGTGGAGAGTGTTTTGTCTGAAAACACCCGCTGAAGCTTAAGTAACGCCCATTGAGTTTTGGGAGCAGAAGATGCTTTGCGCCACTAAAAACTGTGGCAACTATTTGACCTTCATTAGTCTTTATTTTGAGTGGCTGATCATTCTGTCCTTTCACACAATTTAATGTGTCAGTAAATGGGGAAAAATTATAACGGACATCTAATCAGTGGCTACAGCAGACAATTACAATTCACGTAACATGTGAAGCATTATAATTCTGATAAAAAAACTGTGCAAAATGTTTTAACTAGAACAGACAAATGGAACTACATTAATGCATTCAGAGGGAGGCTGCTGATTATGAAAATAGAAAATGGTCTGATAAAAGTCTAATCTTACGGTCTTTCTAAAATGCTCTATTTTACATTTCTTTATTATTCTAAGCCTTCACATACTACACATTGATTATAAATTGGAACCACCCTTTTCTCTTTGTATTCTCCTAGTTCAGTATGTTTTCCTTGGATTATCACATTCCATCTTATCACCATTTGTGCTGTTTATAAGGGCAGTAAATACAGTCTTTCTAAGCCAAAGGTATATAATGAAAGGTTTTTTAGAAGCAAAAATCACAGGACAATAAACTAACAAGAATGACCTTTCTGCTGTCATTCTTCAGCTCAGCCCAGCTTTTAAAACATTCTGCCAGTAATGTTAGGAACCCTCAAATAATTGAATGTCATTTACCTACTGAAATGCATAGTCAACTTATAGGTATCGGGACTCAGGTCTTGGAGCAATAGCCAGGCCTGCAGTGCCACTGCTTCTTCTTGCCTCAGGCCCATGCCCCCCTGTCTGGGTGTTTTTAAATGAGAAATAATTTTAAATGAGCAATAGAGGTGTGCACCAGGGGCCCATGTCATCTTTTGTTTTCATTTTTTTGTTTTCTTTATTTAAATGTGTCATTTTTGTTTTCATAAATATCAAATTTCTGTTTTTGTTTTTGTTTTCATATTCCATTGGTTTAAATAGAAAACACATTTTTGGCTGTAACATTTTTGTTTTTCATTATATTTGGCTGAAATGTTGAAGGACTGTACCTTCAATGGAAGGTGGTAAGTGTACCAAATGTCAAAAGGATTGGATAAAGGTATCCAATTGTATAAGCAGTTGAATTATATTATTTTGCAAAAATCTTCATATACATTCTTAGCTGTAACTTCTTTGCCTCACATTTAATGTAGATGGAACTTGGCAAGTTTATACCCCTTCCCATATTTACTATCTCTGCCAACTTTCAAAAGTATTGGATTAAGGGTCCTAGTGGTTTAAGCAATTAACTTATAAATGTATATCTGACTGTAACATCTTTGCAGTCAGATCAGTGTACATGAATTTTGCAGGGCTGTATACCACACTTTCACAACCATCTCTGCCAAGTATCAGAAAGATGTGATAAAGGGTACCAATTTTATATGCCTGCAAGCATATGCAGAGAAGGAGTCTATGCCTGGGATTCTCCTACGTGTCACTGTGGTATAAGATCTGTTTGTGATGCCAATTGGCCAGCAGAAATGTCAACTAAATATCCTCATTCTGTGTTGTAACCATCCCAACTTCTCTCCCCTACTTGTTGGAAGCATCTGTTTAGGAAAGAACCAATAGATATTCTCTTATGTCCTTTATCACAGTGCTGAAGGATGAGATTGTGATGATAATTGGACAGCCTGGATGTGTAAATTATGTCTCCTGATTGCTGGAATGCTATCTCTAAAGTTTCAGTTATGTCCCTTTTATGCCCACCTGAGGTCCGCCCCCTATGGCCGCCTTGAAGCCACTACCGATTGGTCCTGTAAAGCTGGAAGCATGCAGTAATTGGCCAGTGAATGTGTCTGTCAGTCTTTTGGGTTGCTACACATCCTTCCTCTTACAGCCTCCCTCGCCCTGCCATGCCAGGTGCCTGCCTCTGACTGGCACTGTATGTGCTGCTATTTATCTGAATAATCATTTTCAAGGGGACAAATTCAGTTGCTTATAAAATTG
The DNA here is from genome assembly GCA_003113815.1 of Sphenodon punctatus. Classification (NCBI taxonomy): domain Eukaryota; kingdom Metazoa; phylum Chordata; class Lepidosauria; order Sphenodontia; family Sphenodontidae; genus Sphenodon; species Sphenodon punctatus. The sequence goes on from QEPC01001394.1 coordinate 3,710,891, forward strand.
GGTCCCTTTATCAAATTGTCTCATAGTTTGGAAGAGATGACATGGGACGTATGTGATACACCCCTGCCAAATGTCTTGTACACAGGATGGAATATACAAATGTTACAGCTGGAAATGTAGTTTCAGTTTAATGTCTTATACCCTCAGGACCCTTTATCCAATCTTTCTGAAAATTGGCAGGAGTGTTAAGCTTGTGGAGGGACATAATATTTAAAGGTTTCATGCAAATCGGATGGAAGATAAAGAGGTTGTAGCCATGAATGTGTATGGAGCTTTTCTTAAAATCACAACATTCAATTCCTTCGAAAACCAGTTCCCTTTAGCTAACCTTTTTGAAAGGTGTTAATATAGTGCCCCCTGTTGGGGGTAAAGCCTCCCCAAGTTTCATCAGAATCAAATAAGAATCAAAATCATTATTGCCAGAAATACATTTTTCAGTTTTTTCCCTTTGTTTCAAAAACAAAAAGTTGTTTTCATTTCTATTGTCCATTCAGGTGATGGAATAGTATGACTGTATTATAAAATAAATAATAGAAATGCATAGCAGTGTTTTCCATTACTGATATTAACTTGTGTTTTACTGCTTTGCACTATTTTCGAATTTAGTAACACGGAAAGCCTTATTCAACTGTCCTCTTTGTTCATGGTTCAGTTGTTTTCTGTATTTTTTCCTCTTTCCTTCCAGTCAACACACATTGGGGCCAATCCCATGGCCCGTGGATCCCACAATTTCCACATCGCAGAGTGTGCCTGCAGTGGCATTGCACATGGTTCCTGCATGGGCTGTGCACGCATGAAGCTACACGTGAGATCTGCAGGCCATGGGATCGGCCCCACCATTCCCTCTTGCAGTCATTATACACAATAATAATTTAATCAATGATCTTATATTCTAACGGTATAAAAATATGGCTTCCATGAATGCAAACAAGATGGTAAAGAAAATATGTTGTTATGCACATCCTTTAGAATTATGATTACGCTTTTACTGCACAAATTGCCATCTTTGTGTTTGTCTGCTTTACAGGTGTCAGCAAGCCGAACAAGCATCACTTTGGTGAAGCATTTAGTCATAACTGTGTGGATTCCTCCTCCACATCCTTCTTTCTCTGATGGATGGTACTTAGGAGCAGAGAGTTGTTAAGATTGAAATAAACTCCATGCTTGCTACAAAACACTCCTCTTGAGATGTCATACCAGCCACTACACAATGTCCCCTGCCTGCTGGGTTGCTGGGCATGTAGAGGAAGGCAGGTAGGAGGCTGGCTGGCAGCATGTAGCAGCTTCCTCTTTTGGGGAGTGCTTTGAAATGACATAAATTCAGCTGCAACAAGGCCTCATGCGACATACTTTGCAGCAGTACAAAGCAGATGTGGAGGGGAATTAAATACCTTGTACAGTGATAAGATGGTTCCCATTTTGCGGCCATCATACTCAAGAGCAGCTGGCTCGTGCACTCTATCCACTCTTGATTGGGGCTAGATATAGGAACCCCAGTAACTGAGCACCTGCTGGGTGCTGAACTAGATGTCTGTTACTAGAGCTGAAAAGGAACATTTTCTTCTTTGGGGGGGTTTTGTTTGTTGGTTTGTGTTTTTCTCCACCTTCTCTGAAGCAACCCTGCCTGGTGTCATCACTACTGGGCGTACAGTAGTGCTAAAAGGTTAATTGTCACAGGCTGGCATTCCTTCTGGTGCAGGTAGATTTGTGTATTAGGATGCAAACCACAAATACTAAAATAATTTGCTTGATTAGAGGGATCTTCTTAATGAGATGCAGAGGAGTGGTGCCACTGAACACTCGCTCTTCAGTTTCCCATTGTATTCTTCTTTCTTTTAAAAGAAGGACCATGGTATGGGTTTGAGATGGAGATGTAACTCATGAGTTTGGAGCACTGTGGGGATGTGCTACCATTGCTGTAGGTGGACTTTTATGATAGATCTACTGTCTACCATGAAAGTTTCTGTCTAGATGACACAACACTATTCAAGGTAATTAAAACCTGAGCAGACTCTTAAGAATTGCAGGAGGATCTTGAAAGACTGGGTGACTAGGCATCTAAATGGCAGATGAAGTGTAATGTGGACAAGTGCAAAGTGATGCACATAGGGAAAAATAACCCAAACTATGGACAAAAGCAGACATGCACCTTAACTCCACTTTAACAATTCTAATGCATGTTGCAAGGCTGTATTGGCAACCCTACGCAGACCTACAACATGAAAAAGAAATGTTAAAGCAGAGTTAAGGTGTAGGAGTTAAGGGGGAGGGGCCCCATGCAACAGTCTGAATCAGGCCAGGTCACACTCAGAAGCCACTCGGCTCTCCCCCGGGTGCTGTGTCGTGGAGGAGAAGTCCTCCCCACCAGTCCAGACCTGATCTGGGCAGGGCTGGCTCTAGGGAGGCCCAGCCTGATCAGGAAGGTGCCCGGCAGCGACTCCTCTCAGTAACTGAGTGGAACCGCCACCAGGAACCTTCCCGCTGCGGCGCTCTCCGAATCGAGCTGGCTCAGCCTGCCCCGGCCCACCCGACCAGCCCCCGGCCTCCAGGGCTAGTCAGGTCAGCCAGAACAGCAATGGTATTGCTGCCGCTGGCTGTGCTCGGCCCAGCGTGTGGGCAGTGAGCCGCGAGGGACAGAGTGCACCATGGGACCAGCTTGCCGCCAGCATAGAAGATGAATGGGCTCAGCAGCAGGCCACCAGCAGCACGCTGCAGACTCTGCAGAGAGCAAGTAAGTCCTGAGCACCAGCACCCCAGCACCCCTAGGCCGGCTGAGCTGGGAGGCGCTTCTAGGCCAGCTGGCAGCTTCACCACCGTCAGGAAAAAATAGGTAGGGGGCCCCACAGATATTTCTTGTCCCTGGGCCCATCCCAAGCTAGCTACGCCCCTGCGCCCCATCTCAAAAAAGACATAGTAGAACTAGAAAAGGCACAGAGAAAGGCAACAAAAATTATCACAGCAGGGCATGGCAAGGCTCCCATATGAAGAGAGGGTTGATAGGCCTCTTCAGCTTGGAGAAGAGACAACTGATATAAGTTTATAAAATCATGAGTGGTGTGGAACATATAAACAGGGAGTGGTTATGGGACACTCCATAAAATTAACTGGCAGTAGATTTAAAACAATTAAGAGAAAGTATTTTTTAATTCAGCACATAAATTAACTTGCCCAATTTATTACCAGAGGAAGTGGTAATGCTAGTTTTTAAAAGGAATTGGATATGTTCATGGAGGATAAGTCTATTAATGGCTATTAGCCTCGTTGGTTTGGGGGATGTATAGGGTGGCCATACCTCCCCTTTAAAAGAGGACGTTTATGAAAAATACATGTTGCAGGACTGTATTGGTTCCAGTGCAGCCCTGAACCATGTATTTTTTATAAGCATCCTCTTTTAAAGGGAAGCTATGGCCACCCTAGAGATGCAAGCTCTTACTGTTGGGGACTGGAACAGCAGGTAATGGATTTCTCATTGTGACTTGTTTGGTACTTCTCCCAAGAGACAGACATTGGCCACAGTCAGAGATGGGATGCTGGGCTTGATGAACCATTGGTCTGACCCTGTACAGAACTTCTTATATTCTTAAGTTATTTTAGCATAAGGATGGGGCACCTCATGTTATGGTAAAAGCCTTTTAAGGATGACTTTATTTAATTATGGCTTGGGATCAGGATATAATAAGTCTTGGAGTAAAGGGATTTATTTTCCTAGATCAACCTCAGCATCATTAATACATCTGTGATCTCTTACTAACAATACATCCTTGTCCTCCTTTCTGCAGCAACCAGCATCATTTTAAAAGTTTAAAAATATATATGCAAAGTAGATGAGGTACAGTGAAGGAAGAAAGGAAAGCATTGGTTTTTATAGCTCGCTTTCAACTCAAGTCAGAAGAATATTTCTTATTTGGGGATTTTATGGTTATTTTGAGCCCCTCAAGCTCTTGTGCTGACAAAATTACCAGCTGCGAAATTAGAGGCAGAGTACTAGCAGCTGCCTCATCAAGGCCCTGGAAGCAAGGTTAATGTGGTTGAAGATCAGAAACAGACAAATACAAATATACCATGCCCACTCCAAACAAATTACAGCCATCACCTCATATGCTGTTATGAGGAAATCATGAGATTACACACTTCATATCTTAACTTTCAGCAGTTGCTAGGTGTTCTGTTTTTTAAACAAATGGCTACATTAATCAGTCTGATTCAGACCAGTCCTTTCAGCAGCATAAAAACCTTCAGGTTTTCATTCTCAGACATGTAATTTAGTTCCCAAAGGCACGTGGTAATACGGATGTAAAAAAATCCTGGAAGAGCAAAGGGCTTCCCCCCCACCCCCTCTTTCCTTCTCATAGGTGTCAGTTCTCATGCTCCCCTTTTCTTGCCAAAATATGCAGGAGTCAACTGAGCTTTCCACTTCTATAGAATGGTCAGCCCCATTACCATGATCTTTCTTACAGACTAAAGAACTCGAACAGATCCCAGTGTGCACTGGATACCCCCAGCCTTACATGCCATGGGGGAGTACAGTGTTCAAACAAGAGAACATTCAAGTGGTGTCCACTGAAGGAAGGCCAACGGTGCCACCATGGCTCCTCCTAGAATTATCATCATAACACAAGAACAGAATGGAATGCTCCTGATCAATGTTTTGATGAGTCCTTCAAAAAATAAACATGAATCCTTCAGTTTGGTCACTAAAGCTGACCAAGCATTAATCACCAAAACAAAAAACTTTACAGTTTAAACAATATGTTAAATGCACAACAGTTTTTAAAACTAAAATCTTTCCTCTTCTAAAACATCACAATAACATTTTGACTCTAGTTTAAACTCCAAAAAACATACGAATTAAATACAATTACAATTAAAAAAAACATTCAACTCCATACATTGCAACAAGACATAAACGCCAAAAAACATGGAAATTATTTCAGAATTTGACAAATATTTAATATTTTATCCTCATCAACATAAATCTATGTACTTAATTCCTTACCATACATACTTTTATTCATTTTTATCAATAATTAAACTTTCACATTTTTTCATTATTAAACTTTAATTTATCATCATTCGACAATGAACAATTTTTTAAGAGTGCATTAAGTCTATTTCTACATAACTGTATTCTGTACACCGAATTCTATAATGTTCTCTACAGTCACATTGTTAAGTTCATTGTATGAAGTGTATACAATTTGTATACATGTAAAGAACAGACTTAATGCACTCTTAAAAATTGTTCATTGTCAAATTATGATAATAAATTAAAGTTTAATAATGAAAAAATGTGAATGTTTAATTACTGATAAAAATGAATAAAAATATGTATGGTCAGGAATTAAGTACATATATTAGATTTATGTTGATGAGAATAAAATATTAAATATTAATCAAATTCTGACATAATTTCCATGTTTTTTGGCGTTTATGTCTTGTTGCAACGTATGGAGTTGAATGGTTTTTTAAAATTGTAATTGTATTTAATTTGCATGTTTTTTGGAGTTTAAGCTAGAGTCAAAATGATATTGTGATGTTTTCGAAGAGGAACGTTTTTAGTTTTAAAAACTGTTGTGCATTTAAGGTTTTTTTAAACTAAAGTTTTTTGTTTTGGTGAATTTCAAGTTTTTTTGTGATATGATATGAGTACATTAATATATAGTTGTTGCACAACTTTTAAGTGAGTTGTGGAATTATTTTAACAACTGAATAGCACTAGGGATGATAGGAAGAGGAGGCAGCTCTGGNGGGTCAGTTCAGGGAGGGGAGGAAGTAGGAGTGGGGGTTGGGGGGTTAGGTTTGGGGTTGGGGAATTATGTAGGGGTGGGAGAAACGGGTTGGGGGGGTCAGGTTATGTTGTGCTGTGTGAGTGAGGTAGGATGTTGTGCTGTGTGAGTGAGGTAGGCGCAGCGGTTGGGGGGTTAGGTCGAGACTGGGGATGTTGCATGGAGGGTGGGAGGAGAAGTGGGGGTTAGGGTGAGGTTGTGGAGCTGGGACGTCATATCGGGGCTGAGTATGTTGTGGGGTGGAGGGTCATAGCTAGGAATTTTTAGTTGGAGGGGCTATGCACTGGCGTGCCCACAGAACCCCCACCAAGCGGAGCAATATAAAAATAGCATGTGAGGAGCCACTTGAAGAAGAACAGAAGTTTGCTACCTTGTAAACAAGGTTCTTTGAGATGGGTCCGAACATTCTCACAACACCCACCCTTCCAGCCCTCCATGGAATTTTTTCCTTATATTTCTATAAAGGTTTGGAAGGAACTGTCGTTGTGAGGGGGAGAGTGCTTTTTATATTAGAGGAGCTCAAGACCATCATGCTCACTATTCTATTTGAATAGTGAGCATGCAGACCTGAGTTGTGAGAATGTTTGGCGCTATTTTGAAGAACCTTCTTTACAAGGTAAAGAAGGTTTCCTCTGCACCTCCACTGCCTGCCAGATCCTCCCTCACCACATGCACCCTCCACTGCCTGCCGCCCAGCTCCCCACTCACCCCATGCACTCCGCACCGCTGAACACACCATTCCTATTTCTATAACTATTTCCTGGCTATGTCCCTTAAGGAAATAATATCCTATTATCATTGTTAATCAGACAGAAAACAGATGTAGCATTTCACTTACAAATGCAATTCCCCTTTTACTGAGGCGATAAAAAAACGGCCCTCTTTGTGTACAAGGGAGTCGGGAGATGAAAATAGAACCTGGGCTCAGCTGCTGTTGCTCTCACTGTTCAACTTTAGGTGTTGCTTAGTGCTGCATGTAAGAGACAGTGAACAACAGAGATCTGGGGGGGGGCTGGGAAAAGATGGGGGGGGATGTGAAAATGCCTCCCTGGGCTGGCAGCTGGGAAGAGGTCACTGCTAGATCTACTCTACTCTGTCTGTTCCCCACTGAACAAGGGCCAAGCGGATCTTCCGGAGAGAGATCTCCCACCAGGGGAAGGGGGGGTGGGCGGCCATCAGATTGCAATTGGCACATCAACAGCTGGGTCCATTGCTAGGTTACACAAAGAGGAGAGCGGCTGCCTCAAGTTACGCTTTGACACCGACTTGAAACCCTGTCCATTTCATCAGCAAATCACGTTCCCAAGAACCCTGGACTTTTTTTTTTTAATGATTCGCCATCCCCCCTCCACCCCCATGAATCCGCTTCTCTCTTCTTTAAGAAACGTGGGCTCTGCACAAACCAGCCATCCCTCCGGGGCCCTTTAGATCAATAGCTGAAAGAGAAACCAAGCGCCAGTGCCCATGCTCCCCGGGGGAGCCCCTACCCGCCCCTTGAGTACCGACCCAAAGTTCCAGTGCATTTCAGGAGGGGGGAGAAGGGGAGGCAGAGGCAGCAGTGCTTGAGCCTATTTGCAAAGAGGAGCTTAACACACGCGAGCCCCATGTGTCGTCTCCACCGGCGCATTCAGTCCTGTCCTGGGGAAGCGGGGCCCGCTGAGACTCACGATACGAAACCTGCACTCACATCCTCACCTACGCAGCAGCAACATAGCCTGGGGGTTGGGAAGGGGGATGCTCCCTTGCCATCCAGGTGATCAAAAATTGGAGGAAACAGCAGGCACAGCGCCGGCCCATTCCTTCCACTCACTTGCTCGCTTGAGCCCAGCCAGTTAAAAGCAGTGGCCTCAGGGTAAAAGCTGGGCACGGACTGGCTCCGCACCAATCCCGCTCCCCCAATCTGTAATCCGCCCGGTGCAGACGGCTGCTGCCCTTGCCAGACATTTCGATTCATACCTTCTGGGGGCTGCTGCTGTCGCTACATTATTCCCACTTGCTCCAGTGTCCGAGAGGAAGAGACGGTTCCACCCCCCGGGCCAGGTGTGCGATCTTCCCTCCTACCAACTGTGTGCACCCTGGAAAGAAAGAGTGCCCTAAGAAAAGATCATGTTCTTCTCTTGCAAAACCTGGGCAGCTATTCTGAAAAGAACCACCTTTCTTTTGAAAGATACGTGATTCTGAAAGATACGTGAAAGATACCTGGCTTCTGAAAGATACGTGATTTTAAAACGTAGATTTTAAACCCTACTATTAAAAATCACGTATCTTTCAGAAGCCAGCTCCGTCACACACACTTTACACTCCAGTCAGTTTCATGTCAGTTACACAGCGCCCCGCTTCCTGGCTCCTCTCCTCTGTCCTCTTCAGGAGCGGGGGAATCAGGGCGCTGTGTAACTGATATAAAACTGACTAGAGCTTAAATTAAAGTCTTTGTGTTGGAGTTGTCTTCTAATAAAGTTGCGTGATCTTTAAAAGTAGAGTCACGTACCTTTCAGGTCAGCATGAGCATGCTCAGCTGAGCATGTGCGAGCCTGCAGAACTGAGTTGTGTTTTTTGCCCTCAACTGAGCATGTGCGAGTCTGCAGAACTGAGCTGTGTTTTTTGCCCTCAACTGAGCATGTGCGAGCCTGCAGAACCGATTTGTTAATAATTAATAACTCAGTTTTGGCTGCACCAATCACTATCATATTACATAAGTAGTTGTTATTGATCACATGCTCCACACCTGTGATGTTTGGGGGCTCAACTCATCCAGGGGGAGGAGATATTGATTATTCAAAATCGTGAGGACGTCTGCATTTTGACCACAAGCAATTAAACAGTCATAACATTTTATTTTCCTGATGGATCTTTTTCAAACCTTGTTCATATGATGGTCCTCACAACTTATAGCCATGGATACATTTTCAGAAATGTAGCTCAAGCGGTTTCCTCAAAATCGGGGCTTCAGCAGTCCCATGTTTATAATGGAGAGTGGTTGTGCATTTAAGTTTCTTCCAGCTACCGCCAGCTAACATGGTTTTAGCAAAGGGAACTCATTATAATAATTTTTGTCACACACAATTCGAGAGAGAGATTGTTTATTTACTGTACCAGCCATCAGCCATGACAGTATGAATAAAAACGATCATCATATAATACAATATATACAAATACACAACATCATATTAAATAACACAACATCATATTAAATAACAGCAGGCATAATTTTTTTGAGGATGTCAACGAGCATGTGGATAAGGGTGTTGCTAGTCAATATAGTGTGTCTGAATTTTCAGAAAGTGTTTGATAAGGTTCCTCACAAGACTCTTGAGGAAACTAAGGGTGATTTCAGACGTTACGCGATCACGGTCAACCACAGACAATCCCCTGTGGTGGCGGATGGTCACGTAAACGTGTTTGCTCACCGCCAGATGTTCACCATGGTGAACCACCGTCAAATTAACCACGCTTTCGAGGATGGTCTGGGCACTATCTCCGAAAGCGTGGTTAATTGAACCAAGGCCCGGAATCGGCGGCCGGTAATGTCTGTGGTCCAGACCCCGGGACAGAATTGGGCGCAACAGCTGGATTGGCCACTGCGCCTGCCCATCTCCCAGAGGGCGGGCGGCGTGGGAGGGTGGGGCTGTGTGGCAGCACATTGCGCCGCGCAACCCCTCCCCCTCCCCAGATTCTCCTCCAGAAACGGCCGGCTCATCTGTTGACGAGCCGTTCTGATTCTGGCGGGGAATCAAAAGGTGATTCTGTGATGGGGCCAATGGGTCCCCCGTCACATCTGAAAGCACCATAAGTAATCATGGGATATGAGGCAGTGTCCTGTCATGGATTGGTAACTGGTTATAAAAGATGGTAAACAAAGTGTAGGACTAAATGGTCAGTTTTCACAAGGGAAAGTAGGGTGGGAAGTAAATAGTGGGGTGCGCTAGCTGTCTATATTGGAACGAGTGTAGTCTAATATATTCATTAGTGACCTGGAAAAGGCCTCTCATCAGAAACAGCTGCCTAGGGGTGTGTCCATGAAGTTCCCTCAAGAACAAGAGAAGCTGAACCGCCATTTCAGCCACTGGAGCCTCATGAGTGCAGAGGAAGCGTGTCCTACATTGCTGTTAGGGTTCACCTATCTGCGGGACTGCCTCACGCTCCAAGCTCTAGATTGGCCCCTGCAGTCCACCGGGAACACCTTTCTCGAAGTCCCCTGCATAGTTCTGGGGGTGACTATGGAGAGGGCGTTCTTGGCAGCTGTACATAGGCTGTGGAACTCCCTTCCGGTGCAAGCCTGGATGACCCCAGACCTCCCCTCCTTCCGATGACAATGCAAGACCTGACTATTCTGCCAAGCTTTCAGTGAGAGAGATGGGTAGGGTGGGGTTTTGAGGGTTAGGGTGGTGGGTTTTTTTTGTTTTGTTTATTCTTTTGATATCTCCCATTTTGGATGATACTGTTTTATGTTTTTATATGTTTAATATTTATTATATTTATATTGTATTTTTATATTTTTATATTAGTTAGTCACCCCGAGCTTCTTTGGCAGGAGGGGTAGGGTATAAATTTGTGAAATAACTTTTATTATTATTATTATTATTGTTATTATTATTATTATTAATAATAATAATAATAATATAATAAATATTGCCCAGTCCCACCAGACTGTCTGGGAGCCAGACCTTTGCCTTGGGGGTGGGCAGGGAGAGGTTAGGGGGAAGCCACTCTGTCCCATCCCCAGGATGGGGAAGCCATGATTGATGCAGCTCTCAGAAATATGAAAATGATGGTATGCGCCTCTTGGGCATGGGAACTTTGCCTACCCCTGTTATAGGTCTTCCCTCGCCTCAGATGTAGCTTCCTCATGCTGGGCTTAGAACTGACTCGAAATCCCCAACTGAGCATTCTCAGTGGTTCTCTCAGGCTTCAGTCTAGATCCAGACCATCTGGAGCTGGAAGAGAGGGTGTGGGGTTTGGGGGAGGAGGGGAATAGCTGCCTCACCCTTGTTGGTAGAAGACATCTTCAGTTTTATTTCACAAGTTGTGCTGATTAAAAGGAACCGTGCAAATAGCATGGTTTACACTGGGACTTCTTGTAAAACTATAGTGTGTTCACTTAGGGTCCTTGCTCTGGAAGGTGTCCTTTCCCCTTGTCTGAGACTGGAGGGTGAATGACTTGCTTTCCACAGCTTTTCTCTGTGAAGTGGGGGCTCATTCCCACTTACACCAAGAGCCACATGCTAATTCTACCACTCAAGCTCAAGTCATTCAAGCTGAAGTACAAAATAAATGTCATGATTATATCAGAGCTAAAAATTTGGGTAACTAATTCAATTCATTTAACCTTCTCTTGTTTGTGAGCTAGCAGCTTACGTTTTTCTTTTAATGTTTGTTTGTTTAGGCTGAACATTGGGGAAAGAACAGGACCGACTCTGTCCTACACAGGGAGTGTTAGTTTAACACATCAGTGAGTACAAATCTAACAAGGCCTCCAGTGTCTGGACAGAAAAACTAAGAAATCAAAGCAAGTTTGAAAGTCTTCCTGCTGTAATACCAGTGCAGTGTTTGTATAGATATTTCTGATAGCATGGAGACATCCAACTGTGTTTGAGGATTTTCCTCCCACACACTAGTAGTACTTCTGCTTGTGGCTTTTGCTTAACTGAAATCAGACATGGCTTGGTTGCACTAACTTTCTTCTGTGTCTTACGTTGGCATTATTGTCACTGTGTCTGTTGTTGTCTCTCTAGACTTGTTTTTGCCGTAGGAGATTTTACAAACGTATGCATGCTTTCCTTTTATCAACAATTTTATACAGTACTTGGCTTGCTGTGATCTAAGAAAGAGGTGGCCATTAGCATGGCCTACAGCACTTGATTTATAAAATCATGTATTTTCATCTATCTCTTCCTGTGTGGGCTAGAAGCATCATTTTAATCTGCATTTTCAAGAAATGGGGCTCAACTAATGTTGCCATCACAGTTTTCGATTGTATACATTCTAATTGGTCTAGAATATGTGGTGACATGCAGGGTAGTAATTTCAGCTAATGATTTTGATTTCCTAATTTCAAATTCAGCCAGTATATTTTTGTAGCTGAAGATACTACAACTCCAAAATTTCCCAGCTGCTTCAAGACTAGGAATCCAAAATCATGATGGCCAGAATTCCTCATGTTACTGACACACCGAAAGGAGACAAGACACCATGGCTGGGATTTGAATGGCCGCACTCTTTAATTAAACCAATTATAATCATAATTCAGGTGGGGGTAATTGCCTAATACGATATGGGTCCAGTACTTGAATCTTAAACATCACAACGGAAAAAAATCCATGGGTGGTTCCGATGTACCCTCGATTACCACCCACAACTGTCCATAACGTCTCCCCCTCTCAGTGACTCCAGCCACAGGTGATGGGGACCATAAACTCTCGAACATGAGTAAAGGATGAGGGCGCCTGCCAACAGGGGACCATACTTGTCCCTACCACCCTCGCTTGACGCCCCTCCCAAGGAGGCTGCCCCACCGTTTGCCATACCCTGCCTTCCGGCTAGTGGGCCTCCCCATCTCTTAAGGAGGTGACTCTTACTTATGACCTATCTATCCTATTCTAACCCCTGACACAAAGGGATCTCCGGGGCTACCCGGACGAGCCCGACCCCCGCCTACCTACCCAACCTTTCTAATAACCGAACCAGGGTCCTCTTCAAGGCTCCGAGGTACAGTTCGTTACCCTCAGGCGACAGATGAACACCATTCCGCCTGAAAAGCACAGGGCATTTATGCATCAGTCCTCAGCTGTCGATGTGCTCACCACCCAGGCCTGTGAGCCACCTTCCCACATCTCTGTTAACCGTCTTCCTGGTTCTATCAATCTTTCTGGGCTGCACCCCTGGTCCCCACGTCATCCGCTCGACCAAATCGGTCCAGATGATGAGGGCAGATGGTAATCATTTTAAAATTTCCCTTAGGTCTCTCTTTATGTCCATGATCAGTTGCACACCCTTCAGGTGAGGGACATCATTCTCACCCAGGTGGATCACGATGATGTTGGGCAGGGGCCCCTGTTTTGGAATCTGGAGGGTCGAGACGAAGTGGCGCCATCTCATCCCCCCCCGCCCCTCCACTGGATCTCAGTGTGTGACGATAAACCCAGCTGTGATCCCCAGTTGGTCTGACTGGCCGCCTTGCTTGCCCATCTCACCAGGCTGTGGCCAGCGATCCATATACACTTCCGAGACCGGGGGGTGCACCTAAAGAATGAAAAAGAATTCAGAACTGGTAATGCAGGAAGGCGGGCCGCACATAAGTATGGTAGGCCCCCGACCTCCAACGGCCCACCGTCCGTATACCCTGTTCAGACATGCTGGCCTCCTCCACAGTTGTAGCTGCCCCAATCCGGAACGAATGCGTCCCAAAGGCGGATGGCGGCAAACCAAGGCGGGACAAAATAGCGCGGCGCACTGCTGTGAATTGGAACCTAGTCACTTGGTGTCCACTGACATGTCTAAACAGGGGGCCCGGGGCAGATTGACGCACTGTGAGAAATGATTCAATAGCCCTAACTGGACACAAATTGCCAACCTCCGCCCTATTCAGTCTTACGAGTTGGCCTCTACCCCTCTGGTCGGTTTTCGAATGACGTATGTGCAGAGCCATCCTTGTTGGGCCAATTTGGACATTGCCAAGACGCAGCGCCCTCCCTGAGGTGTCTCTTGCTGATTCGGATACTAGTTCGCTCACGCGAAAGGCTCCAAAAAAGGCTAACTTGAACAATGAGTTAAACAGTAAAACTTCGTAACTATCAAAACAAATCTGGGACAGTGCTTCACACATATTCAACAGCAGAGATGGGGTGATGGGGGCCGCTGGTCTGGCCTTCTGATCTGTTCCCTGTACCAGCCTTCAATAAGGCATCTAGCAAAAAAAAACCGATCGGGGTGTGTGTGTCCCATTAATTTACTTACAAAAATCCAACACTGACAGCTTCCCTGCGATGGTACCCGGGGCCGCCCCCTTGTGCCGCAGGTGCAAAGCAAACTGGAGCATTTCGCCCTCTGGGATAGGGAACCCCAGGGCCCAGCCTCATGTCAACCAGTATAGCTGAAACTCCCGGAAAGCTCTGTCATAGTCCACTCTTGTGCGCGGCGCCAGGGATCCCAAAACGGTGGTGCGCAGTTCCACCACCCAAGGCTCCAGATTGCTGGTGACAATGGCTCTGGGGTCGGCCTGGCCTGTGGTGCAAGCAAGTGGAAACGCTCGATCTGGAAGCAAGAGAGGGCGTCGGCTTCACTATTGTCTAGCCCTGGAACATGCCTGGCTTGGAAAAGGATATTGAATTTCAGACAAGTGAGCACAAAATCCCTCAAGAGCTTCATAACCCTCAGTGATCAGGAGGACTGAGTGTTAATGATGTGGACCACGGCTTTGTTGTCACACCAAAATAACACCGATCGGTTTGCCAGCTCACTTGGCCACACATGGACCGGTACCACAATGGGAAAAAGCTCGAGGAAGGTAAGGTCCTTGGTGATTCCCTGATCTATCCATTCACGCGGCCATGGGGTGGATGCCCATCGATCCCTAAATATTACTCCAAACCCCACGCGCCCGGCAGCGTCCGAGTGTACCTGTAGCTCCGCCTCGAGCAACAAGTGATGTCTCCAAAAGCTGGTGCCATTAAATTTGGACAAGAAGGTGGCCCAAATTTGTGCATCCTCCTTCATCTCCTTTGTAACCCTGACATGATGGGGGAGGGGGGGGCTACCAGCCAGCTTTGCGTAAAGGCGAGACAAGAAAGCTCGCCCCGGGGCTACAACCCGACATGCAAAATTCAGACTACCTAGCACTGACTGGAGGTGGCGAACTGTCACCTTCGCTGCCCTTAAGCACTCCTCCACTTTGACCCGCAGTGAGATCAACTTGTCCTGCGGGAGGCAGGAGGCGGCCACAACCGTGTCCAGCTCGATCCCAAGGTAAGTCAGCCTAGTTGTAGGACCTTCTGTCCTTTCATGTGCCAGGGGAATGCCTAGCTCCGGTAATATCATGAAAAATCCTCATGAGCTCTACACAGTTGTCCGTGTCGGCCTTCCCGACGAAGAGGAAGTCGTCCAAGTATTTTATCAGCCCCCCTCCCATGGACCGCTACCCTATTATCCACTCGACCAAGGAACTGAACCTCTCGAAAGCAGAGCACAAGATAGAGCAGCCCATTGGCATGGCCTTGTCATAGTAGTACTCTCCATCAAAATTGAATCTGAGGAGAGGAAAACTATCCGGGCTCACCGGGAGCAGGCGAAAAGCAGACTTAACATCACATTTGCCCAACACCGAGCCGGGGCCAAAAGACCTAGCTAGGGACACTGCAGAGTCGAATGAAGCATACTGGACTTTGGTTAGGTCCTTGGGTATAGCGTCATTAACCGACCCGCCCCGTGGATAGGACAAGTGGTGGATTAACCGGAATTCTCCAGGGGCCTTCTTGGGCACCACACCAATGGGGAAATAACCATGCTACTGAAGGGTGGGACGGGAAAAGGGCCGGCTACCCTACCTTCCACTCTCACATTCTCAATCTTTTCCCAGACCACATGTTCCAACCCGACTACCGACTTCAGGTTTGGGGCTACCCTTTGCTGCTGGTCTTCCTGGGTTGGTATTCTAAATCCCTGCTGAAAACCCCTGACCACATATGCAACCTCCTCCCTATCGGGGTGGTCCAGGAGGGCCGACTCGAGCTGGGCTGCCTTAACTGGTGTTGGGGCTTTTTCCAGTGGCATTCGAGCCGCCAGTCCCGGGACCGCCCTTTCCGTACTGTTTGCCTTTTGTGCCGAGCCGCCCTCACGTACAAGCAGAGTTCGCGTGATGACCCCCACAGATGGAGCACGAATGGCGAAAACTACATGCCGCCCATGAACATTTTCCGTGACCAAACTCAAAACACTGCCCTGGGGAGGACCCTGGTACCTTCTTTCCCTCATCATGAAAGGACTCCAAAGCCGACGAAGCCCCACCCTTTGCCAGAAGATGACCGCTATCCGACCTAGGTGCATTCCCTGATCCACTCATACAGTTGAGCCACAGATCGTTGGCGTGCAGGTCCCACCTGAGCCCCGGGGTAAATGCTGCGCGGTAATGAAAACCTTTGTCGTAGTGCAGCCATACCCCGGCTGGGCCTGCCTCGTATGCCCACCACACTATGTCGGCATATTTGAGCAAATCAGCAGCCCGGCCAGAGTAAACCTGTATCATAACACCCTGATAAATAGAAAAGGCCGCGGTCCAATTTGACCAATTCCTTTTGGCTTTTGGCCGCTTGAAGCACTCCTTATCTTTCCTTTCATACTGCTCAGCTGGATCCATGATGGGATCGCTAAACAACAGGGCAAAAATATCAACGTACTCCCCTCTCCAGATCTTTTATCTGGTTGGTGGGAGTAGATGGTCGCCTATGGGGGCTGATACCATTGAGTACCTCCCGCCCACTGGGGGGGACTGGCCTGAACTAACCATAGATGCTTGTGTTGTTGCAGCCCCATCACTTAGCATCAGTTGATACGGGCATGTGGGAGCCCACACCTGAAGCAGGTGCGCACCCAGAGGGGGTGCGGTCAGACCCGATGCCGAGTTTACCCCTGTTGGGACTGTTCCAATGCCACCTGCAGGTGCCAGGGAAGGGGGGGGCACCGAGACCCACGTCCCGTTCCACCACACAAATTGGTTTTTTGTCACCGCTCCCATCTGGTGAAAGGTGGTTGCTTCTCTGGCAGCCCCCATGGCTGCCCCCCCCCCGATTGCTCCCACCACCGGAAGGGCCGCCCACCCGGTGTTACTGATCCCCCCCATGGGAGAGTCACATTCTCACCTGCCGCTTGTTCCTGGTGCCACTGCTCCTTGGTGCGACCTCGTCTGCCCGGCACATTGCTGCACCAGTGCCTGTATGGTGCTCTCGATTCTTGCTACTCGCTGGCGCAAATCATCGTTGTCGTCTTCTCAGGAAACCGCAGCTGTTGGAGCAGGCCCTGCGGACAGAAAAGGGGGCAAAGGCTCCTCAGCCCAACCCTGCCCCGCAGCCGACTCTGCCGCCTGCCTCCACACAGATGGAACACCAGCAGATGGTGAGGGGGTGTGGGGGGTCCACCAGCTCCCCACTGGCGGTGCAGGAGCACCCAGATGCTGGACCCCCGTCACGTCCCCCTGTTCCCCCGCCACGTCCCCCTGTTCCCTCGCCATCCCTAGTGTCGAGTAGATGGGTTGAGTGGGGGTCCCCTCCAAGGGACCCACAGCTCCTAAAGGGCCACTCAATGCAGGTGGGTCAGACCCACGTGAGGGCACCCTCTGAGCGACGCCTTCAGACTCCCGGTAACGGGCTGGGGTCTTGCTCACCCGCCCCCCCTACACGGAGGTGGGGGGGCCGTGGAGGGCCCAGGCTTGGCCCCATTGGGGTCACCCTGGGTGCCTTGGCCTAGTGGGGTCCCTCCAACCCCCAAAGCTTGGCTGGGGGGGTGGATCCAAGGGGGCAGTGGCTGGGTGGTACGGTGTCATCTTGCAGCCCCCAGGTAGTCATTCCAACACCCACAGCCTGATTGGAATTCAAGTCCAAGAGGGCAGTGGCTGTAGGGTGCTCATCCCCACCCAGATTGCCCTGCATCCCCCAATCAGGAGGAGGGTTGTTTCCCAGGACCTGGTTGGGGGGTTGGGGCGGGGTCCTGCAGGAGCTCCCTCAGCAGTGCCTCGCACCCCTCCAATCTCTCACGGAGGGACATTTCATCCCATGCCTCCCTATGCCCCCCTACAGGGGGGGGGATGCCATTCCCCCACTTGCTGAGGCTGCCTGTGGCTCCCCCTCCCCTTCTGGTAACTCTGCGCTGCGGGGGGGCACCTGCTCACCGACCCACCTCCGCTTGCTGGCTGCCGGTGTAGCTGACTTTTTTCTAGTTCGTCCCATCCTATGGCTTTTCTTCTCGATGGGATGGACTCAGGACAGCACTCTTGTCGCTGTTGCTGTTTCCTGAGCTCGGGCCGCAAGCGGGGTCAGAACACCATCCTCCTCCTGAACTTTGGGTCATGCCCTACAGGCGTGGCCCATGTGATTCCTCTACTCCAATCCCAGCTGGCGGGGTTGCTGTAGCAACCCTGGCCGGGGATTGCACTTGAGCGCGGCCACCGGTTTTCCCACCCCTGGGGCTTGCAGCAGCCCCGAGGCGGGAAACATTCCCCGAACTGCCCTGCCTCCTCTAACCAGTCGCGACAAGGAGCCTCCAGCCATACACACACACACACACACCCCGTGAGGGGGAGGGGAAGGCGGAGGCAATAGTTGAGGAATCATAGTCCAGTTCACACTTCCTAGGACCTTCTCTGTCTCTGGGCGCTTTCCCATGATAATAACTGTGCAAGATCCTCTGGGAAAGAATCTAGAAGGCAAAGCATGCACGAGGTTTATAACGTGGGAGCGCCCCTGTGCATTTTTGCTTATGATCCTGCAGAGGATTGCAGAGTAGAGAAATCCAGCTCTTTAATTCTCTGCAGGATTGCCGGAAAAAAATGTGCAGGGGAGCATTCACACGTTATTCCGTTTCTGCAGAATAAGGCACCAGTCATTGGTGCAATTCAGTCTGAAGTAATTTGTTCTTAATAGTCTTGTCCTCCTAAGCTTTCAGTACCCTGGGGGCTTGCAACAATCCCTTTTCTTTCAGTCCCTTGCCCCAGGAATGTCATCAGGGATTGGTAATGGCTTGGAGGTCTTAGCAATAGTCTTCATGTAGTGTTTCTATCCCTTTACCCCTGTTGGTTCCTCGGGAATCCACCCTTTCTCTCTTCCTAGAAACAGAGAGAGATTAAACTTGCCTCAGCCTTTTCTCACATGACCTTATTCCAGGTCTGCCTTCCCAGACCTTGAGGATTCACCACATGAGTCTATGTGTCCAGTCTGTCACCGCATCAGCCCTTTCACCAGCAGGCCTGTAAAGCAGATGGAACGGCTCCCACACATGGACAGGTTTGAAAGGCTAGGGCTCTTCAACTTGCAGAAGAGACAACAGAGGGGGGATATGATTACGAGTGGTGTGAAACAAGTAAATAGGGAGTGGTTATTTACCCTCTCAAATAGAAGTAGGACTAGAACTAGAACTAGGGGACATTACATGAAACTAACATGTAGCAGATTTAAACCAGTCAACACACAATTAACTTGTGGAATTTGTTGCCAGAGAATGTGGTCAAGGCCAGTAGTATAGCTGAGTTTGAAAAAGGATTGGACAAGTTCTTGGAGGGTAGATCCATAAATGGCTATTAGCCAAGTAGGTTTGGGGGACGTAACCTCTGATTGTCTGGAGCTTGGAGTGAACAACACAGAATGGATTGGCCCTTTATGACGAGTTGGGTGCTTCTCCCAAACAACTGATATTGACCACTGTCAGAGACAGGATGGGCTCGATAGACCATTGGTTTGACCTAGTACTGAATTGAGCAATCGTAGTGAAAGCTGCTTCTGTGAGAAACAGACCATTTGCCTGTGCTCACGTGAAGGAACTTACTGGCTTTTTCACTATTTTTGCTAGTTCCCATTCAATAACTGCCATTGTTCAGTATTTATAGTAATGCTTCCTAGGCAGGAGCAGCTAAACACCACATAATGTTCCTTACATGCTGCTTATGTTTGCTTGTGTATGATCGCGAGTTCACTATGTAACTTTCATCATTTCCCTTATTGATCCTTGTTTTTGATCCTTCTAAACCATGTTTTGATTGGTGTATTTCAAGGGCCAGCCCTTGTTTTCTGGATTCTAATTCTGGAAACTGATGAAAATACCAGACGCAAACTGGTGGGAAATACAAAAAATTACTGAAAAATACTGGGAAATGGTCGACAGTCACAGGCATCAAACTCTACAACTGCGGAAGCACAGATTCAATGGATAATGAGGAAATACGGATGAACAGTTACAAGTGCTCCTGAAAGCTAGGTACATGCCAATGGTACAGGAACAGTTGTTCTTGCTTCAGCTGTAGTCTGACCCAGTATGACACTTCTTATGTTCTCCAGCCTGGAAGAACATTTCCTTCCTCTTAGATTCTATCTGGATGACATCCAGATTTGTTTTTGTAGAGTCTAACCATGCTCATCTGCAGATCCTTGGAGATCCCAGCCTGTCTATTCCAGGCCAGAGTTATTTTCTCATGAACTGGAGATAAGCTCACCCCATCAGAGGGATATAATGAGTCATGCATCCAGTCTCTCTCTCACCAAACCAAGAAGACATGCCCATAACGTCCCTACTCCTTTTGCACAGATCCTTCATGTAGCAGCAAGGAAAATGATTGGTCAGAGGGTAAAGCTGGCCTGATGCGAGCTTTGCCATTTGCTTTGAGGAAAGTAGCAAGAGCACAGCTGATCCTTATTTTCCAGTTGTGTTTCTAGATTGTTATATAATTCATTCCCAATCAGGGTGGGGTTTGCATCATCACATCACACTGATTGCTTTTTTGTGTAAAACGAAGACACAGGAACCAATCAAGTTTAATAAATCTTTCATGGGAAGCAGTCTGAAACGTATCTGTTTACTTTATAGCATGAATGCTGAATCTTTTCTTCTTCCTGAGGGATATCTCAGCGAAAACGTCTCCGATGGAAAAATGAATAATCGCACCAACAAATCATCATAGGTTATATTTCTAGTAAAAACTTTAGTACCATAGTTGTTGGTATTTTTTGGATTTTGTTATTAGAGTAAAACAATAAAACCAGGTAGTTTGAATAAATTGGTGTAAAATCAATATAGGAATTGCTAGGGAAATCAGCATGAAATTGCTTTTCATACCAAAAAAAGAACTCCATGTATATGATAACAGTGAAACTACTTACATTTAATAGGCATGCCCTAAGTTACCTTATTGTCAAACATTTTGTTAAAAGGAGAGGTCTTTCACAAAAGAGAATTAGAGCAACAACAGGCCATCACCAAAGTAGCAGTCTGAGAAGCTGGTTCCACCTCCCTTTTCACTGCCATGTAAAGTAACACAATAGCAAGATCAGCAACTGGTAGGCGTCCTCTTTTTTTTCTTCTCTTCCCCCCCGCCGGCCCAGTATGGTAAAATGGAAGCAAGGATATTTCACACATTCCTGCAGATCCCACAGATACAACCAAAAAGAACCCTCTGCTGCAAATGATAAATGACAAAGACCTCAAGCCGAGGTCCATGCATCCTGCACAAACACTGCATGTACAATTTTTTGTGACTTCCAATAGACATGGAAGTTTCACTGTCGGAACAGACTTGAACCTCCTCACACATTTACTGAGTTTAGTAACCAATAACCAAGTTTAGTGGACTGCACTAGGATGGGAGCAATGGGGAAAATATAGTTTGTCCTGTCCCTGCTTCAGGAACATTAGTGTCCCTTATATTTTAATTTTGATTTGGCTAGATTGAATCTGATGGAATACTGGATTGGATGGATTTAAATTGTTAGAATTGTGTTTCTCCAGTGCCTTGTAAAGGTCCAATAATCTTGCATCTGCTGTAGATTTCTTGTTGTGATATGTGCTGATCTCTCTTTCTTTTCTAGCTTTGTTCTGTATCTGATCTCTCTTCCCAGGTGGTCTACTTCTCTACTTCCATTCCCTATTTTCAATTTCAGTACAAATGCTTTTGCATTAGGAGGGAGCTTATCAGTTTTACTTTCTCTTCTGGATTCACACTGAGTGGAATGACTTTGATACTGAAATCAGCTAAAAAAAAAAACTAGTAAGAGACTTGGGCAGAAAACCAGTGTTCCAAAGGTATAAACACCAGATTCTAAAATCAGTAGCAGCTTGGTAATATCCTCCCCACCCCCAAGATCTAACTTGCTATGCATTCAGTTAAGCAGAGCTTGCGAGTCTCTGTTTCAGTGCCATCTGAGAAATTCTCAGCAGTACAGGGCATACCTAGCTTGGAATGGTCCATGGCACAAAAAAAAAATGGAATGGGGGCTCCTGACCCCTCTCCCAGCCATAGGGAATAAGACTGCACCAGGGAGTCTTTGGATCCCCAGGCTTGTGGGTGCCTTCCTGGTGCAGCTGCACTACCTAGTACTGCTCTACCTTTGCATAGCAAAGGTGAGTACATGACTATTAATATTCTAAAGAGATGTCATGGCTTAACTACATTTTCCTGGAGCAGCTACGCAGCTGAAAATGTCAAGATGGTGCATTCAGGAAACCTTTCAAAGTATTTATTTCCCTCCAAGAAAGCTCAAATGGATTGAAAACGGGCTTTTCCTGTTCAGGACTTTTGAACTCATTTCTTGTATGCACTTTAGACAAACGGTGTAAAATTATATTTTCTTGTATACATGGTGATGATAAATATTCTTCATGAACTCAAAGAAGAGTTTCCCAAACAGTCAGCGCCAGTGTGGACCAGTGGATAAGGTGCTGAACTTGGACCTGGAAAGCCGGGTACAATCTCACCCTAGTCAATGAACTTGCTGGGTGACCTTGGGCAAGTCACAACCTCTCAGCTGCAGTTCCCCATCTGTAAAATTGGAATATGAGTGCATCTATCTTTTCCTGTTGTGTCCATCTTAGATTGTAAGCCCACTAGGTAGGGACCTGTTTCTGAATATCTAGCACTGTAAATTGCTGTGTATGTCTAGTAGGGCTATAGAAATGGTAAGTGGTAGGAGAGTTATCTCCTCTGAGATCATGATGATGGCAATAATTGATATAATACTCTGCCTGGGGTCATGGAATTAAGTCATAGAAAGGGGCCACAAAGGCCTTGCGCAAGTCACGGATCTCTCAGCCATCACAGGGTTTTTGTGAGGATTACAAGTTGAGTTTGTTAGTCAGCTGGCAATGTTACTGTTAATAAGTTAAAGAATTGCAAGCCACCCTGAGCCTAAGGGATAGGGTGGGATAAAAAATTGAAATAAATAATTTTGGGAACCAGTGTTTTAAAGTCTCTACTCCTCAAAGCACTCTGCCAGACCAAGATCTATTCACTTCAGTAAAGCTTTTGCCTGTGGAGTATTCTGATCATAAAGCAATGAGTGAGTAAATAATAAACATTGGAGAGAAGAGCTAGTCTGAAAGGTAGCGAGAGCCTTTTTAATTCTTTGGAGGTAGGAGGAATTAATTTTTCTTTTTCAGTTATATTTATAAACAGTTGGTTTCTATATCAATTTATTATGTCTCCATAATATGGGGTTGGGGAATCTTCAGTTTCACTAAGCTAATGAAGTCCTGAAATATATCCCAGACTGGACCGACGCCTAGTAAGAAGTCTTTCTAAAATAATGTGTCTCCAGAGAAAAATAAGAAGACTGGCATGTATATCAAAGAGAACGAGGAAAATTTAATTTTAAAATTAAATAATGAGGTAATCCAAAATAGGCTTCAAGGACTTATGAATGTCATACAGATATAATAATTCACATCACTGAAAAACAGCCCTTCATTACTTTTCAAAATTGGAAGCAGACATAATAGTCCAATTGCTCATTGTATGACTGCTTAAAACAAGCAGATTACATAGCCTATTTTTTTCTCTAATTGAACATAAGAAATACATCAGAAGACAAAAGAAGATGAAATTCTGACTTTATGGACAAGGTCAAGTGTATTGTACGTCGCTGGTATGAGGGGGGGGGAAATCAGCCTTGTGACTCTCTTCATGATTTATTTTAAAGAGTTTTCTCTCTTCCCTTTTATTCACCCCAGCCCCACTTTTCTGTCCCTCTAGATGAGCTGGATTACAAAAGAGAAGTATTTGACAGGTACTAGTCTCTATGCCCCGTTTTTACCCAATATTTTTACATAAAAGTCAATTGTTATCCCAATCATAAAATTTGTGCTCAAGCAAAATCTCTATTTGAAGTCATTTTTATAATATTTGGCAAATAGTTTTGCCATTTTAACTGGAAAAAGAGATTTGTATTGCTACCTTTGCCACTTCACCCCTTCTGCTCCCTATGCCTGGTTGTCCCTCTCTGAACATACATACTTGGCTCCCACCCTCCCACAAGTCCCTCCTAAAAACCTACCTCTTTGGTTTCTCTTAGTTCTCTTTTCTTAGTTTCTCACTCCCATAGATTGTTTACAGGTGCTTCTCTCTCCTTATACTGTGCTATCCATCAGGATTACCCTTCTCTCCTTGTTGCTAAGCACTTGCAACACCATGAATATATCCGTGTCTCTTCTATGTTTTTCTCCCTTGTCCATCCAAGATTGTAATTCCCTTGGAGCATGACTGTTGAGCCTCAGACATAATGCTGGGGCTATCTAAATAATATGCGAGCCCTGGGGGTGGTTTGAAAAAACTGTTTCGCTGCCATGAACATTTCTGCAAAAACAGAATATTTAGCCATTTTTTCGACTCAAATTCTGACCAGAAAAACAAACAAAAACAAACGGCCATTTGTACTAATGGTGACTGCCCATGTCCAAAATAGACAAAACGCCCGCTTCAGATCAGAAATTGGAATGTGTAGAACTTTGCTTTCGGGCCTAGCCAACCCCCTTATTTTACCTCTGGACTCCTCTTGAATTGGAGACTTCATAGACTTTATTCCAGTCAGAATTATAGTGCCTTTGTAATAAATCTTTTACAAACATGAAAAATCAACACCTGTCTCAAACAGATTACTGTCCAATTAGAAACAAGACTCCCAATAGAAAATAATGCAACATAATGGTGCAAGGAAACACAATAATGTTTAGTAATAGGGAGTCACGGTTACAAAAAAAAAGAATGTGTATGACTTGAGACCAATTAGGTTGATTTCCTTGTGATGTTTTCCCTTGGCAAGGTTTAGGATAGGGAGTTAAATAAGGGAATAAGAATAATACATTAGTACAGAGTCATAGTCTGGAGAATTTATAGCAGGTTGCCCAGTTATTTCTTGTGGTTCATTTTCATAAATCTCACCAAATGCAAACAAAACTAATTTACACTTAAGGTTGATGTCTAAAATGACTCTGATATAGATATATGGAATAAGCAAAATCCTGCCCAGATTCCTCTTGGCTTTGTAGCTGGCACAACTGGCTTAGTAGTTGGACTGATATCGTCCTATCAAATGGCCATCCAACTGACAGCCATCAATTGCCTGTCCTATCAATTGGCCCATCCAACTCAACTAGAGAGCTTGGGCAAATTTATGGTTAAAACCACAAATCTCAGTTTTGAATCTAAAATTTCAAATTTCAAATTTTGTTTTGCATATTTGACCAAGACAAGTTCATTGCTCTTGCACAAAAGTCTGTATTTAGAGCCTGATCGAGTACCATTGAAATCACTGGGAGTCTTTCCCTTCATTAGATGATTGTAGTGTTTTATCTTCACTCGCAGACTAAATTTAGTAGAGTTGATCCTTTGGATAAACATTTGTTTTGTTTTATTTCAGTATTTTCCCCCAAAGTTATTGGATTTAAATACAGATTTGTATTACAAATTGGTATTTAAATCAATTAAAATAATAATTAAAAAATTTAAAATTACTAAGTATGCACAAAATGACCACCGGACAGTTTGGCTGCCCTTTTCCAAAATGGTGGCAAATCGGGCGATGCTGCCACCACCATTTTGAACAAGGTCACACATGCACATATCTGCACATGTGCACAATGGCCACTGCGCATGTGCAGACTTCCTGTCCTTTTCCAAAATGATGGTGACACTATAGCCGCCATTTTGGAAAAAGGTGCACATGCACAGAATTGTCCAGCAGCCATTTTGCACATGCACAATAATTGTTTTGTTTTTTAATTTTTAATTTTAGAACCAAACCCAAACAGGTTTGTTGTCATGCTGATTCAGTTCAGATTAATTTTTAACATCCTGTTTCGTACAGTTACGAATTAATCCAAATTTGAACTTCCCACCCCTAATATTTCGTGTTTAGGGATGCCAAACAGGTAAAATGTTGTGTACACTTCAATGTACTGAAAT
The DNA here is from genome assembly GCA_003113815.1 of Sphenodon punctatus. NCBI lineage: Eukaryota > Metazoa > Chordata > Lepidosauria > Sphenodontia > Sphenodontidae > Sphenodon > Sphenodon punctatus. Next base: position 3,736,601 of record QEPC01001394.1, read on the forward strand.
AAAATAAATAAATAAAAATTACAATTAAAACAATTGTTTGTTTTTTAAAAAAAAACTTTTATGAAAGACACAATCCTGTAGCTCTTACTCACATGAATAGCTCTCTTGATATGTGAGATTATTTGCTAGTTCCCATTCAATGTGAGTGACTAAGGACTTCAAGCATGTAACCCAGAGTTTAACCTCCTCTTCAATTTTCTTGGTGTGGAATTTGGATGTGGTAGAATCCAAATTCTAGTACAGAAAAGTCAGCCACTACACTTTTGTGTTTTCATATGTTGGCCAGGGTTCCTGCAACCTGGAATAGACTTTACATTTGTAATTTGCATTGAAATAAATTAAGACACATATTATTGTGAAATCTCTGCTTTTGTGAATTAGTACAGTTGTTAAACAAAACAAAGCTTCCTATATGCCAAGTATTTGGAAAAAAGAGAATCTGCTTTTAAATCTTAGGAATAAGCTCGGACCCTTATTACAGAATATCCTTGCATTATTTTGCATTATGCTACATTGTACTTTCTTTCTTCCATCTCTTTGGGATGTCACGTGTCATCTAATACTGGTTTTCTTATGGAGAATTTATAAGAACATTTTCTGCTGTATTTCTCCTAACCGGTATTAAACTGTTTTCTGGCCTAATGTTATAATATTTCAGTGGTAATATAAATCAGATGCCCTTCTGATCTTTTTGAGACCACAATTGACAATCTGTAGTGTAAAAAAATAAAATAAAATCTGGCAAGGAATATAGTGGGATGGGTTTGTTACATTCATGAATTTTTCAAAAGGTTGGTTTGGCAGCATTAATCCACTTATACTCTCTGGAATGTTCTTGTTCCAACCTGGCAACAGAGTCATTTTGGGATTTTTGTATACCTCCAGAAGGCAGAAAACTCTATTAGCTTGCAGGCAAGGTGCTGTTATGTTTAATGGATAGAGTTATTCAGACATTTTCTTCCTAATATAGAGAAGGAATACACTGGTTAAACTGCATTCTGAAAAGCAAAGGGCTCACCTGCATTAGGGCTGCAATTTACCTCCTGATCGATCAGACTGTAGAAGAATATCTGGAAGGCCTATATGCTTTAATAAAATGTGTTTCACTATTTTCTGTCTACTGGATAGAATCAGAAATGGGTCAGGCTCTTGACTATTTGTGTTAACAAATGAGACGATAGCCCCCTGGAGTCTGGGTTCAGTCCATGCATCCCCCACTTACATATTCAGCATGTAGAGCCTAATAAGTAGGCAGCCCTCTGTGTGTATTTCTTTTGCATTTGGCAGACCCTACTCACAGGTTTAGTGTAACACAGGCAGGCGTTCTTCTCTGTCTTCTTCACCCTACGAGCACATAGGCGGTCTTGAAGGTTGGGTCTGAGAGTTCTCTCTGCACATCAGGCCTTATGCAAAATGTGACCAAAAGGCAGGGTATCCATCACCCCCCCCCCCGCAAATTATCTGGGCCCTGTGCCCCAGGTGGTCACAGCACCCACAGATCTGCCTGGCCCCAGACCTACCCTCTTTCCAAAGACAGTGTAAGACCTTGCTGTTCTGCCAGGCTTTTGGTGAGGTGAGGGTTGGGAGGGAGGGAAGGTATTTTTTTTCTCCTGCTGTGTTTTATGTATTATTTATTTTACATTGTCTTTTGTCTTTTTATATTTATTGATGAATTATATTAATTATTATTATTATTTTATTATATGTTTTTTAAGTATGTTGTGAGCTGCCCCAAGCTGCTGTAGCAGGAGGGGGTGACTAAGAAATCTTCTCTGTCACACTCTACTCATGAACCTCCCCTTCTCGGTATCTTGCCCCCTATGATGACTCACAGCTGTAGCAAACCATGGGAAGAAGCCGCACTAGCTGTTTCCTTCTTCTGGGCTATGTCTCCTGGAGGCTGTCCAGCACCTGCTATCCCCACCCACTCATGGAGATTCATACCTGGGTTTATACATGTGAAAACTTGGTAGCTGGAAATAACCTTTTGCTGTGCACGTAGTGCTGAGCTGATTGAACAAATTGTATACTTTATTGAGCGAAATAAGTGAAAGTAAAAACTGAAATTGAAAACAGTCGGTCTTTGTATGTTGTCAACCTGTTTTTTCTCATCCATGGCTCACAGCGATGTACTGACAGGTAGCAGCACACAGTTTTATTGGATTCTCATCTGCTGTGGTGTTGGAAATCCCTCTTTGTTTGCATAAAACTCCCAGTCAAACTTTCACCACTTGAACCCCCTCTCTAGCATCTTCTGCATTATCATACAATGGGGATAGAAAACATACCCATTCATAGAAAGAAAGAAAGAAAGAAAGACATTTATTTTATTTTATTTTTTTATCCCACCCTATCCCTTAGGGTCAGAGTGACTTACAATTCTTTAACTTATTAACTGTAATATTAACTAGCTAACTCAACTCTTAAACCTCACAACAACCCTGTGAGGTAAGTTAGGCTGAGAGATCTGTGACCGGTCCAGGGTTACCCAGTGAGTTCATGGCTAAGGTGAGACTTGAACTGGAGGCCTCCTCCTACCTCCCAGTCCAAGTACTGCACTCTTAACATGCTGGATATAAAAGGTGGAGGGAGCCAGTGGAAAAAGTAGAGGAGGGGCTGAGCCAGTGGGTGTGATGGATGACCTTGGCAATGGAGGGTGTTTTAAAATGAGATTTTTACCCCACATGGTCACCCAGAGCCAAATATCTGACTGCCCGTCTGAAGGTGGAAGTGAGGGAATGCATGCTCCTGCGAGCCATGCAGCACCCACTCATAGACAGTCATGGAGCACTGGTGAGAAATCTGGACTGCTCTGTGTGGGGCAAGCCAAATAGCTCCTTGGCAACTGGTGGCCATAGAGCCCCTGCCTGTGTGAACTGGAGCGACCAGCCACACCAACAGACTGGTCTGCCGCTCATAGGCACTGTAGGTGGGGGGCAAAGCCTTCGCAAGTCACAAAAACTGGCTTGGAGCACTGGGAAACTCAAGTTCCCCAGCGCTCGTGCCAGGGACATATCAATTGCAAAGTCCAGCCTGGCGTACTTCCCCCTCCACCATGGTCCATGGCAGAGGAAGTGTGTGGCAACTTGCCTTATGAATGAAATAGTCACACTGGGAGTTGCCTGAATCCCTCTCCATGCACTCCACCTGAGTGTGTGCTCTGTGGCAGTGCCATTCAGTGGTCATGGACACCCCACTCCCCCATCGCTTTGCTTGTTTAAAAACACATGGAGTGTTGAACAAGGTGTGTGGATCAAGTGAGAGCAGTGAAGGCCTGTAAGAAGGAGGTTGCAGTAGTCTAGGCAAGGAGTGACCAGTGCATGGACTAGACAAGAGTCTTAGCAGTGGGAGCTATAGGATGGTCTGAATGTTTAGCACTGTTATGTAGATAGAAGCAACAGGCCTTAGCAACAGATTGAAGAGGAGGCATGAAGGTTAGGGTGGGGTCAAAAGATGAATCCTAGGCAAAGAGTCTGGGGAGCAGACTGGATGGTGATACTAGTCAAGATAGATAGTGAAGAGGATGATTTAGGAGGGAAGATGAGGGCTTGAAACTTATACATGTTAAATTTGAGCTGCCGATGAGACATCCAATAGTTATTGAACTCTGTTGTAATTTCTCATCGGCACACTGAAAAGCCCAAAGGACCAAGTACAGATATGTGTCCATTCTCTTCATATCATGCAGCCTAGCATTCTAAAGAATGGGATTTTTCCCTTTCTTTGCTAGCTGGAGGTGGATTCTTCTTGTCAGCAGCCTAGAGATGAGAACACTCACTGGTCCCAGTTCTCTGAATCTCCAGAACAGATAGGAAAATGGATGGAAACTTCCTCAGCTGATCAGGCCTTGGGGGAGAAATCTTCTGCAAGACTTGAAAATTATAATAGAAGAGAGACCAGGCTAATTTGGGGAGGGGGGGCAGGGGCAGAAGCTAATGTAGGATCCTGAGCTAATGTAGGCTCCTGATGCTGTAGTAGCCACGTTTATATCTCCTACAGGTGAGACACGACCTGTATCTCAGGTCTGGAGCGGAAAGCAGCAGCTCCCTCCCGCTGCTCAAGGACCTTGGCAGGAAATAATTTAGCCTTAAGGAAGGGACTGTCTTCTCCTCAAAAGTTTAAGGCTGTTTTTAGATGATGCTACTACTATTACTTATCATTTCTATAGCACTACTAGTCGTATGCAGCGCTGTACACATAACATGAAGACAGTCCCTGCTTCCTGGAGCTTATAATCTTTTAAAGACGCAAAGACATAGACAACTAAATAAGAGTCTGTCTCAGTGGCGGCTGATGGTCTCTAAGGCTAGTGGGGCAGAGGGCAGGGCCAGAAGTGGGTGGGGCCAACCCAACAGCAGGCAGAATCAATGCAATGGTTAAGCCAGTGGTGTGGCTTAAACCCTGCTACTGAGGGATAGAGAGCCCTCTTACTGGGGTCCTGCACACTGTCTCTCTCTCCCACTGGGTCCCATTGGGTCAAAATTATCCCTGGCAGTTTCAAAAAATAGATCACATTGCCATTGCCTACCTTTATTCTGAACCCTCGAATCATTGATTTTTGTGCCTCCTTAGCCACCTGTAGTCTTCTGAAGGTGTAGGCTTTGGGACAAGCCTTCCTTATGACTTGGAGAACTGGAAGGACTCAGCTCCTTGTCCTGTGACAAGCCAAATCAGAAGAGATGAAAGGGAAGAGAAGGGCAGGACAGAGGAGAAATAGGAGGGGAAAGGGGTTTTTTGATATGCGAGAAGAGGAAGATTGGTTTCAGTGGGGAACAGGGGAAAGGGGACTCTGTTTTTGTCTTCTGCTTTCTCTTCTGCCAGGCTCCCACTTTCTCCACAGCCAACAAGGAGAGTGAGGCAAGTTGTGGAATCATGCAAAATCTCAGACAAACTGGATTGAAAAAATAAACAAATCAGTGAGACTTGACACTTTTAATTTTGCCCTTTTGTCAACATCTCCACAAAGAAGAAGTCCCAGACCCTCCTAATTCCCATGCCATCACTTACCATTATCCAGAACCTTCTTGATTTTGGTGCTCTCCTGGGCTGCCTGTAGTTTTCTAAGGGAGAATCCAGACACAGCGTGACTTTAGTCTTTAGTGGGCCTCTAGAACCCCACTAAAGTCTGAAGGCAACACTGCATCTAGAGGTGCAGTGGTGGTGGAGATATTTCATGCATTCTGTTGTTGCTGGTCAGTCACTGTTGAGGTCCCATGGCTTGCGTTCTGGAGGCCGCGTAGTGTGACTTCAGGCTTCAGTTGGCCTATAGAACCCCACTAAAAACTGAAGCCAAATACTGCATCTGGAGGCGTGGTGGTGGTGGTGATGCATTCTGTTGCTGTTGTAGTGGTCCGTTGCAGTTGAGGCCTTCAGATGCAGTGTTGATTTCAGACATCAGTGGGCCTTCCTTGATAACCCTCCTGAGATCCGAAGTCAGCACTGCATCAGGAGGCATAGTGGTTGTCCATTCTATTGCTGTTGATTCTCCACGGCTGGGATTGTGGAGACCTCCAGATGCAGTGTAACTTCAGTGGACGTACAGAACCACACTAAAGGCTGAAGTCATCTGGAGCTGCATTGGAGTGGGGGGAATATTGCATTCTGTTGCTGTTGAGTTCACATGAATTGTTGGGTACCCAAACACAACAGTTTTGTAACCCAAACCTTCAGGGTGTCTCACAGCAGTAGAAGAGGTTCCACCATCCCATTGCCATCTGTACCTCCTCTTGGGGGCAGAGGTGGGTTTCAGATATAAAAAAAACTTGTGCTCTTAGTTTAACTGTAATTAACTATCTCTAAACAACTGTAGTACCAACAATTAAAAAAACTCTATTACAACTTTTTAACTTAAGACATAACTTAACTTTTAAACTTTTAACTTTTTAAAATTGCATTCCATTTCTCAGTGTCCCACGTAGTGAGCCCACCCCTGGCCCAAAGAAAAGGTTCCACCATTCCAATGCCATCTTGTGACCGGGGTGGGGAAAGGGGCTTGCGGGGACTTACACACAACCAAGGTTCACCCTGTCCAGGGCAAGGAACAATCGTGGAGAATATGCCCGTCAGGATATTAGGGTGGCCCTTGCCTCTAATTAAAGAGAACGGGCCTCTATCATCATTGGGCGCCACTGATCCAGGGGAACCAAGGTCTGCCCCCAGATTACACTCGCTCTCACGTACCAGGTCTGAAGGGCAGGGGCCAAACAGTGGGATCATGGGGTAGGATGTGCAAGGGGGGGACCCCATGAAGAAGGGAAGAAGGGCACTCACCTGGGACAGGAAAGATTCCACAGAAGGAAGGGGAAAGGGGATGGGGGCTCTCACACCTCAACCTCGCTCCACTCCAAATATCAACTCATGCTTGGAAAGAGAAGGCTCGGGGAAGGTTCACACTCACGGGGCTATAGACTCACGCTCTTCAGGAATACACACTCGCACTCATTGTCAGACTTGCAACTAGGCTCAGGCGTGGAGGGGGCCGGTTTCTCTGAATCACCAGCGCCGCCTTCGAGGTGGCGCTGGCCTTTATACTACATACCCCGCCCCCGTGCACACCTGCAGGTGCTCTGAGCATCGTAGCGGGGGCGGGGGAAGCCCTATGCTCTGAGTCATGGCGGGGGGCATGGTCTTGGACCGCGGCCCCGCTGCAGGTGCCAGCAGCACCAGCGGGGGCGGAGCAAGTGCCGGCGGAACCTGCAAGGAGCTTGTGAAACATTGGGGATCCTTGGGAGGGCCCTGGGGCACCCTCCGAGAGGGGGGAATCCCCCACCGCGGCGTCCCACTGACACATCTGTACCTCCTCTTGGGGGCAGGGGTGTGTTTCAAATATAAAAACGGTGTGATCTTAATTTAACTGTAATTAACTACCTCTAAACAACAGTAGCATCAACAATTTACAAAACTCTAACTTACAACATTCTAACTTAAGACATCACTTTTTAACTTAACTTTTAAAATTATTTTTAATTTTTAAAATTTTAATTAACTTTTTAACTGAAGACACGAAAGGAACCAAACTTATCTTAAATGTGTGGTTTCCTCGGCAGGCTGTCATCCTCGCATTCGCAGCTTCCAGAAACACCTTCCTCTGCCATGTGTGCCATCACCGTCACATGGTGCTGGGTTTGGTCATGTTGGTAGTGGTTCTGCAGCACCATCGGTTTTCCTTCCTCTCTGTGCTCTGTCCTCATAGCCTGGGGCAGCAGGCTGCCCTCCTTCTTGCACTTGCACAATCCTGGTCTCCTCCACCTTGTATGTTGTCAGTTCAGTTGGTGGTAGTGCCTTCTTTTACTGTTTGCTTGATCCAGTCTTCATGCTGGCATCGGTCTCCCTGTAATTGAACTGAGACCATGCAGGCTGGAACTGAATGGCTGTAAGACAGGTCTTTTTATTTTGTGGTCTTCCCTCCTTCTAGTCATCATGCAATTGAGACTCCAGAAAAGATCATCTTCCGTTAATATCAACATCTGTACTGTTTCTTCCACCTTGTGTGTTGTCAGTTCAGTTGGTGGTGGTGCCTTCTTTTCCTGTTTGTGTGGTCCATTCTCCATGTTGGCATCAGTCTCCCTATAATGGAACTGAGACTGTGAAGGCTGGAGCTGAATGGCTGCAAAACAGGTCGTCTTATTTTATGGTCTCCACTCCTTCTAGTCCTCATGCAACCAAGAGTCCAGCAAAGATCATCTTCAGGTGCAAACAGATCAATTGTTTTGTTGTTGAAGCCTGGAATTTCCCTGATCATGGCTTGTTCAATAGACAGTATTGCTAGAGCATTCAGACAGTCCTTTATCATGGTACTTCTCCAAAAGGTTTTAATTCTTTTCAAAGTTGAGAAGCTTCACTCCACTTAAACAGTTGTGAGAGGTGTTTCCATCACAATCTTCAAAAGTTTAACCACCTCTGAAAATGATTTGTCCAAATTGACCTCTGTCAACACAGCAAGTACTGCAGAGGCATCTCTGGCAGAACGGAATTCTGACCTGTCATACAAACTCCCAAGCTCACTCTTCAGTTGTCTCTCTCCAGTATTCGGGATGCTTCAGTTGCCACATTAAATGCTTGGAGGGGAAAGCATTCACTTTGCCTTTCAAACAAAGTCCCCTGCACCAAAGTTACACTCTCCAGAACTTTTATAAATTGAAGTCTGTCATGTGCATGAGACATTATGATGTCACACACTTACAGATATCTGGTCTAGTGTGTCTATGGTAGGTGCGCTTCTACTCATCCCAGTGTTTTTTGACAACTATTAGTGCACGGTTCTAATGGAGTCCCTCACTTTATTCAGACTTCTTATGAAGTCTGTAGTATATCTTTGAATACTTAGAGTCAATACTTTTGGGGGGGAGCTGCTCATAAATCATGTCAACATGGGGACATTATTCTGTGGAACAAGGACAAGACATAGAGGAACACCCCATCTGATTTGAGCATGTTCATGCACGATCTGGCCTCAATAGTAGTCTTAGAATCTCTACTCTCTACTTGTATTTGGTCAAAGCATTCAATGAGATCCTCTTTGTGCTCATTGAAAAATTTGACCATCTACACATTGAAGATTCAGCCTTTTCTAGGTGCTTTGGGGAGCCTTCTCTTCACCACCTCATCCAGAACTTCAGTACTTTTTGGAGATGAACTGAAGGAAGCAGGAATGCCAGACAGATCTTGAAAGAAAATCCTTACTTGCTTTATTTGAGAGAGAGCTTTCTGCATAATAAGGTTCAGATAATGGGCAAAACAATGAACAAAGTGTGTGTTCAGGTATACATCTTTTATCTTCCTCGGGACTCCACCATGCTCTCCACACATCACGTTTGCTCCTTTGTAGCTCTGAGCTATCAGTTTCTGTTTGTCACTGTCCCTTGGGAGAGCAGCACTGAGTTTCTCAAGCAAGGCTGCAGTAATTGTTTCTGCATAAGAGACTGTCAAGTGTATGAAGCTGAAAAAACGTTCCACAGTTGAACCCCTGCCATTGTTGTATCGGAAAACCATTACTGACTGGCAGTGGGATGTGACATCTGTGGTGTCATCAGTTTTAATAGCCACAAAATTGGCATGTTTAAATTTCCTGAATTATGAAATCATGATCAATTTCCAACATGCAGTCCGGACTTCGTTCTGCACCATGTTTGAAGCCCCCTTGAAGACTTGCAATCTTCAAATGTTGATCTAGGGTACTGTCAGCAGTAGTAAGCAAATCCACAGCACCTTGAAACACTCCTGGATTTACATATCCCTCACGTTCATCAGTTCCATACAGCACCAATTCAAAGGCACCACAGAACTTTATAGTCAATTATTCTGTAAAGCATGTATTGGTTGTGCTCAACCTCCTCGTGTTTCCTTACTGTCACATGGTGTCGCAAAGTGCCTGTTTCCCCAAACGAAAAAGTGCTTAGTGGTCAAAACCAAACATAGTCTGGTCTGAATATAGGGTAGCTATTTCCAAGTTGTGGGTTTCACTGAGATTACACCTTACTATGCAGGTAAGACCTTCTTAGTAAGTAAAGTAATTACAATATATTTATAAGAAGGAACATGAAAGAATATAATAGGTTTACTTGAATTTAAAAAGAAGTATCAAATGGTTCAAAAAGAAGAACAAGTTCAGTTACAAATTGAACAGCATGATACAAAAGACATGCATTAAACAACATTCATAGCTTCAGTTTTTCATCTAAGTCAAAACTTACAGAAAAAATTATGCTTTCATTTCTGGCTTGGTGTTTCATATTTACCAGATTCCAGTCCCAGCCTGCCTGTATAAGAAGGCCTCCAGAGATCCAAAGAGCCTTCTGCATTTACTTTGCTAGTAGGAGTGTGCATGTCATTTTTGTTATTACAATAACGATAATGGAAATTGTCTTTTTCATTATTGTTATTGCAAAAATGAAAATGACAAATAATAATAATGAAAATAGAAACAAAACAACATTTTGTTTTTTAAATAAAGGGGAGGGAGATGAAAAAAGTATTTCTGGCTATATCCTTTTGATCCTTACTCAATTCTGATGAAACTTGAGTAGCTTGTGCCCCCAATGGAGGGCACTATGTGTACCAGATTTCGAAACTATTACATAAAGGGAACCGATTTTAGAAGCAATTGAATGTTGTGATTTTACGAAAAACTACATACACATTCATGGCTACAACGTTTTTATCTTCAATCCAATTTGCATGGCACCTGTTAATATAATGTCCCCCACAAGCTTAACACTCCTGACAATTTTCAGAAAGATTGGATAAAAGGTCCTGATGGTATAAGACATTAAATTTAAAATACATTTCTAGCTGTAACATTTCTATATTCCATCCTGCTTACAAGATACTTGGCAGGAATGTATCATATACCTTCCCTGTCATCACTGCCAAACTACAAGACAATTTGATAAAGATCCAATTTTGTAATCAATTGAAATTGTCCCCTTGAAGACCATTATTCAGATAAATAACAGCACATGCAGTGCCAGTCAGTGGCAGGCACCTGCCATGTTATGGGGAGAGAGGCTGTTGGAGGGAGGATGTGGAACAACCCAAAGTACTGACAGACACATTAACTGGCCAATTACTGCATGCTTCTAGCTTTACAGGACCAATTGGTAGTGGCTTTGAGGCGGGCATAGAGGGTGACCCTGAGGCGGGCATAGAAGGGACATAACTGGGACTTTGGGGGTAGCATCCCAGAAATCAAGAGACATAGTATACACATCCAGGCTGGGCAATTATCATCACAATCACATTGTGCAGCACTGAGACAGAGGACATAATAGAATCTCTATTGACTATTTCCTAAACAGATACTTCTGACTTCCCAGTAACAAGTGGGGGAGAGATGTTGGCATGGTCACAGTACATAATGAGGATATTTGGTTGACATTTCTGCTGGCTAATTGGCATCACAAACAGATCGTGAGAGGGTTTGGGGTGCGTTGTCACCAATATGCTGATGATACTCAGCTGTACCTCTCTTTTTCAGCTGACCCAGACCCTGCTTTCTCTTTGCTATCCCAGTGTTTGGAGGCCTTGGCTGAATGGATTTGGCAGAGCAGACTGAAGCTCAACCCTGATAAGACTGAGGTGATGGTGGTGGGGAAAGCGAGGGAGGTGTCGGTCCCCCTTATTGGGGGGGGTTTGCTCTCCTGTAGCTCTACAGGTCCGGAGTCTTGGGGTGGTGCTGGACGCGGATCTCCGCCTGGAGCAGCAGGTAGAGAGGGTGGCGAAGGCTGCCTTCCTCCAGTTTTATCTGGTGTGGAGGTTGCGTCCGTATGTCTCTGGCCCGGACCTGGCCTCTCTCGTCCATGCCTTCGTCACCTCGAGGCTGGTCTACTGCAACGCGCTCTACGTGGGGCTGCCTTTGTTCCTGGTTCGGAGGCTGAAGCTAGTGCAGAATGCGGCGGCCCACCTCCTTTCGGGGACGGGTCGCCGGGACCACATAACACCTGTGCTCCGGGCTCTGCACTGGTTGCCAATAGTGTGCCGAGTCAGGTTCAAGGTACTAGTATTAATCTATAAGGTCTTTCACGGTCTCGGCCCCTCATACCTCAGGGATCGCCTCGCCCTCCGTGCCCCAGATCGGCTCCTTCGGACTTCCGGGGGTGTCTTCTTGGAGGTCCCCCGTGTTAAGCGCGGGGCCACAATGGAGAGGGCATTCTCGGTGGCCGGGCCGCGTCTTTGGAATTCCCTCCCGGAGGAAGCTCGCCTGGCCCCAAGCCTCTTAACATTCTGGTGAGCTTGTAAAACCGCTATTCACCCAGGCCTTTGGGGAGGGTGGGTTAGTGGGTTTTTATCCCCCTACCCTTCCTTATTTTTTGTTATAATTTTGTCTTTCCCTGTTTTAATTGTTGAGATTTTTATGATGTTTTAAATATTTTAAACATTGTTTTATTGAGATTTGTTAGCCGCCCCGAGCTGTTTGCAGGAGGGGTGGGATATAAATATATTAAATAAATAAATAAATAAATATCTTATACCACAGTAACACGTAAGAGAATCCTTGGCATAGGCTCCTTCTCTGCATCTTCTGTGCAGATATATAAAATTGGAACTGTTTATCACACCTTTCTGATACTTAGCAGAGATGATCATGAAAGTGTGATATATAGCCCTGCCAAATGTCATGTACACTGCTTGGACTACAAAGATGTTACAGTCCGACATACATTTATAAGTTAATTGTTTATACCACCAGGACCCTTTATCCAATTCTTATGAAAGTTGGCAGAGATAGTAAATATGGGAAGGGGTATAATCTTGCCAAGTTCCATCTACATTACATGTGAGGCAAAGAAGTTACAGCTAAGAATGTCTATGAAGATTTTTGCAAAATAATATAATTCAACTGCTTATAAAATTGGATTCCTTTACCCAATCTTTTTGGAATTTGATACACATAATGCCTTACAGCAGAGGTATAATCACTCCCAGTTTCAGCCACATATAGGCAGTTTTGACACGGACAGCGCAGCAGCGCCGATGGGTGGAGATGTGTGTGGATGGGTGGGTGAGCACACCCAGCAAACACCTGGCAGTGCTGATCAGGGAGACAGTTACACGGACAGTGCCACAGGGGGTTGTGGGAAGGAAAGGGGAGGGGCTGGCAAACACCTAGAGGCCAAACACCCATCCTGGGAAGCACCTAGCAAACACCCGTGCAAATACATGGACAGCCGGGACCAGCGGGGAAGCCCCGCCCAGCACAGCGATGGTGCACAATGGCTTACCAAGGGCAAATGAAGCCGCGCAATGTGGGCCCACCCCCGAGCCGCCAGGACCCATGCAGGCAGGGCTGGAGGGAGATGTGATGACAGCTGCTACAAAGGAGCCAGCTGCACACAGCCCCGGCACAGAGCCCGGACATCCCGGCATCAGCCCCTCCCCCACATCAGAGCAGCCCACACACATCAGGCAACAGAAGCACACAGGGATGGGCCCACGGCCCACGGGGGGCAGGGGAGAGAAGGCACCCACACAACACAGGCAACCCCGCAACACCCCCCCAGAGGCACCTGCACAAGGGAAGAGGTCAAAGCAAAGCAGAACATGGACCCCCCGGAAGGAACACAAACACCTTTAATGAAAGGAGGAACCAACAACAGTGGGCAACAACAACAGGCCAGGTAAGGGGGATAGGGCAACAGAAGGGGGGGTTAGACACGGGACAACACCCGGTCAATAGGGCCAGCGGCCCCGCACCCGGTGACAGCGCTCACCCTACGGTCCAGTCGGTGCAGCTGCTCCAGGACGTGTAGGAGGAGCTCCAACAACTCTCCCTACTCCCGGGTCCGCTCCGCCAATACCACCCCTTGAGCAAGCCCAGACAGCAGTGCCCAGCAGGGAAGCCACCAGGGGAACACACACCACACAACTGGTGCACACCCCACAGGCCTGGAGCCCACCAGTACACAGCAAGCACACCCCCTGCACACAACCACACAGATGGGGGCAGGAGGGCCGCCACTGCAGCAAGAGAAGCAAGGCAGGACAGACCATCACAGAACAGCATTTTATTGGTGCCTGGGGAACGGGGTCCCCTGAGCAGTGAGAAGCAGAGCAGGGGGGTGCAGGTGGACCCACGGTCGGGCAAATGAAGCACAACTGGAGGGCACAGGTGCGCCCGCGGATAGCAGGCAAGGGCACTAGGGAAGCCTCAGCGGGCAGAGGTCACCCAGAGGGGGCTATGGAGTCCAGTGAACCATGCGGAAGCCAGCAGCAAAGCAGACGGCAACGCACAGCCCGATAGGCGGCACGGGGGGGCAGGCAATGTACCCTCCAGGGCACCGGGGTGGCTGAAAGTGGGTGGCAGCGAGGGGCCACGCATGGACGGTCTGGTGACCGCTCCTGGGGTGGCGACCCCTGCGTTAGACCCTCCCAGGTGAACAGGCCCCTTCGGAAGCCTCAGGATCACATATGAGCATCCACCAGGAAGCGGGGAAGGAGCAGATCTGCTCTGGTGGCCGCAACCCGGACAGCTGGAAGGTCCCTCACTGATCGAAGGGCAGTGAGCTCTGCAGCGGAAGGGCCCCCGGTCCACAGTGGGCCACCAACCTCGGAGGACAGCAAGCCCAGGTCCCATAGGAGGGCCCCCACGTCCGAGGGTGCGCATGGGCTGCCGCGGGCATGCAGGAGGCTGCGGGTGTACAGGGCAGCAACAGGAGGACCAAAAAGCAGAGGTGCGGCACAAGCGCTCTTATCCTGTCCCAAGGGACAGACCAGGCTGCTAAGAAAGAAAAAGAGCTGCACTAATATGTGATGAATAGAAATATACTACAGCTCTGGCCAACCCAAAAGAAATGGCTGGTCAGAATATAAAAAATACAAAAGCGACATATACAAAAATATGGTAATTATTAATGCATGTATACAAAAGAAAGAAATAACATACATAGAACTAGAGGCCAATAATGCAAATAATGGCCTTTTCAAAGCAAATTGCCTCTGAAAGTCACGAACTGCAGGCAAAAAGTGGCAGTGTGGCTAATGGTACAGACATAAATGTAATTGGCATTCAGGCCATGTTGTATTCAATTCATAATAATACACACATAAATGCGATGAACGTATGCATTCAGTCCATGTTATGTTCAGTTCATTAGTGTTCAGTTCAGACGCGATTCGGGGATCCTCCCACTTCCTCAGTGAACACTCAGATGGATCAACTTCTTATCCAAAGGTATGAATACAAATGCTAAGGCACAGGCGTTCTGCCCTTATCTCATGTACAAGGTGTGGACTGGACCTGGAAACTTCCCCTTGTAAAGGGAAGATAGCTGACAGCTCTAGTGATCTGTTGCTGCCTGTGAAATCAAAGCACGAAGTAAGGAAAAGGAACACTGTGCTGGAAAACTTCCACATAGGCTCCAACAGAGTTCAGTTAAAGGTAATGACTGGCAGCTATACCCACAATGGTGCCTAATCTTACTGACTGAAAAGAGGTATGGCACAATATCAGCCATCAGGAGAGATTGGCCCTAGACTCCCTCAGGAATGATACCAGTGTGGTTATTAAACTGGCGGATAAGGGTGGTGCTACAGTGTTACTTGATAGGATCGCTTATAATCAAGAGGTTCGTTCCCAGTTTTATAATAAGGAATACTATAAACCTATTGATAAAACCTTTATACAGGATGTTTATAGACAAGTGCAGGATTTGGCCTATGAAGGTCTTATGATGGGTGAAATCACTAAACAAAACAGGAGTATGAGTTTTTAGTTGAAAGCGAGGGTAGAATCCCTTTGTTTTACATACTTCCTAAGATCCATAAAAGTTTGGTCAGTCCCCCAGGATATCCGAAATTTTCTGGGAACGGATCCCTTTTAGAGCCCCTTTCCCAGTTCTTGGACTCTTTTCTCAAGCCCTTTGTTCCAATACTTCCGTCCTACATCTAGGACTCTCAGGATTTTCTCAACATCCTCAACGATTCCAAGGGACCTGGCAGGTGATTCCAGGGGACCTGCTGTTAGCAACCATGGATGTTGCTGCCCTTTACACCAATATCCCTCAGGCAGCAGCCCTTGAGGTTATTGAAGAGACCCTCAATAGGAGGGACAGTCTACACCCCAGTACTACTTTTTTGTATCAAATAGCAGAACTTGTTCTGACCAAGAGTTATTTTGAGTACGAGGGACAATTATATTTGCAGATCAAGGGCATTGCCATGGGTTGCACAGTAGCCCCTGAAATAGTGAATCTATTCATGGGAAGGTTTGAAGAGGAGTTCATCTACAACAGACTTTCTAAATCTTTTTTAGATCATATTGTTCTTTATAAAAGATATATTGATGACCTGTTTTTTCTATGGGTGGAACCACAGGAAACCTTAGCATTATTTCATCAGTACTTAAATGGCTTTGTTCCTAACATCCAATTAGATTTAAAATTTGACTGCGGTACAATCCATTTTCTGGACATTCGATTAGATTTCAGAATGGCGAATGTATTCACTTCCATATATAGGAAGGACACGGATGTGAATTCATCCTTGCATTACACGAGCCATCATCCCCTGCATCTGAAAAATAATTTACCATACAGCCACTTGATCCGGATTAGGAGGAACTGTAATAGTGAGGTCACTTTTATGCAACAGGCCAACAAGTGTATGCAGAATTTGAAGAAGAGAGGGTACCCAGATAAAATCCTTAGAAAGTATTTTTGGGGAGTTTTGGGGCACCCAAGGGATTCCTTATTGCTTCCACAGAATAGATCATCCAGTAGCAGAGTATTGATATGCCCGATTATATTTGCACCAGGGTCGGGACTGATACGCAATGCAGTTTTGAGACACTGGCATCTGGTTCAGGAGATCCCTGGATGTGAACGTAAACCCCTCTTTGCATATAAGAAAACCAAATCGTTGAGGGATATGTTGTTGAGGGCCAAGCTCCCTAAACCAGCGCCAGTCATTTCAATGCCCTCTACTACACGTCCACATGGTCATTTCAAACGTGGAGACTGCACAGTCTGCCTATATGCTCTCTCCACCAAAGAATTTGTTCATCTCAGCACTGGGGCCAAACATGCACTGGATCATTTCTCTACATGTAAAACCAAGTCTGTTGTTTACGTCATTTTGTGTCCCTGTGGTCTGATATATGTGGGATACACTTCACGAGAGGTCAGGACTAGAATCCAAGAACACTGTGGGAACATCAGAAAGAAAGTTCTGAAAGAACCATTAGTTTCCCACTTTGGGGATTTTGAACACAGGGTTGAGGATTTGAGGTTCCTGTGTATAGATATAGTACCAGGTGAAGCCCAGAACCATATATTCTTAAAGAGAAGGGAGGTCTATTGGAGCTTTAGGCTGGGGACTTTATATCCACGTGGTCTCAATGATAGTAACAATTGGTCAGTTTATCTTTAAGCTCGTTCATTATGGTGTCTGTTTCCAGGCACTTTCACCCTCCATTGGGTCTGCAGCATTGCCTGCGTTGTGTTTGCATGATTCCGTAGTATAGTCCACTCTGGGAGTACGCTCACAGCTGTGGCAGATCTGTAATTGTTCTGCAGATCAGCACAGGAAGAGGGTTTCCCCTTTTCCTTCCTACATAAGAAAATATAGACTTATCCCATACAGTAGCTGCATTCGCAGGCCTCGGCGAGTCAGGAAGGATTGTGGCTTGGATCATCTGGACCTGGTTTTCAAGTGTATGGGAGCCATAGAGTATTGGCAGTCTATTTTCATCTGGTGGTGAGTTGTCAACTAATTTTTCACATTTTTGAGGGGATTTCCCTGTTGACTTAAGAGGTTGTTCATGCTGTTTATATGCTATAGACAATTCTCCTCAGACAAGTCTTTTCCTTCACTTTTTGTGTGCAGCACACATTTAGATCCCCCAAGTTGCCTCAGAATTTTTCTATGGAATAAGGGGCGGAGTGCTAGCAATAGTGAGCAACTTCAGATTCGGCACCATTGTTGGTATAGCTACCAGTCATTACCTTTAATTGAACTCTGTTGGAGCCTATGTGAAAGTTTTCCAGCACAGTGTTCCTTGTCTTTACTTCGTGCTTTGATTTCACAGGCAGCAACAGATCACTAGAGCTGTCAGCTATCTTCCCTTTACAAGGGGAAGTTTCCAGGTCCAGTCCACACCTTGTACATGAGATAAGGGCAGAGCGCCTGTGCCTTAGCATTTGTATTCATACCTTTGGATAAGAAGTTGATCCATCTGAGTGTTCACTGAGGAAGGGGCAGGATCCCCAAAACGCGTCTGAACTGAACACTAATGAACTGAACATAACATGGACTGAATGCATACATTCATCGCATTTATGTGTGTATTTTTATGAATTGAATACAATATGGCCTGAATGCCAGTGTTTATTATATTTATGTCTGTACCATTAGCCACACTGCCACTTTTTGCCTGCAGTTCGTGACTTTCAGAGGCAATTTGCTTTGAAAAGGCCATTATTTGCATTATTGGCCTCTAGTTTTATGTATGTTATTTCTTTCTTTTGTATACATGCATTAATAATTACCATATTTTTGTATATGTCGCTTTTGTATTTTTTATATTCTGACCAGCCATTTCTTTTGGGTTGGCCAGAGCTGTAAAATATTTCTATTCATCACATATTAGCGCAGCTCTTTTTCTTTCTTAGCAGCAACAGGAGGACCCCTGGACAGCAAGGCGAGGCCGAACCCGGGTCGCTCAGTCAGCAGGCGAGCCACCGTTAACTCCGCAGCGGTCCACGGCACAACAGCAGGCAGGTGCCCCAAGGAGGTTGGCACAGGGGGGCAAAGCCGACCTCGAGGGGATGGCCCCAGCATGCTGGGATACCGACCTGATGACCCATCTTCCACATGTACCATGACAGGAGCCAAAGGCCATCCTCCACCGACAGGGGGTCGCCCACCAACAGTTGAACCGTCGGGGCTCAGCCAGAGGGCCGCCAACAGCATGTCCACACAGGGCAACCACCCATCCTGTACATCCCTGGCTGAGGGCCCTGCCGAATGACCAGCCATGGCAGGAGTGGGGCCCGTTCTGGCGAAGCAACAGGCGGGAGACAGAGGGTACAGCGACTGCAGCGATGAGCACATAACGAGTGGCTACCCTCGCCCACAGGCGGCCTTGCATGCCAGAAATAGGCCGGCCTGCTGGGGCCAGGGTGTCGCAACCCACATACAGGACAGAAGGGATGCAGCACAGGTGACGAGAGATGATGGAGGCCACGGCCGGGCACCACGCCAGACCAAGGAACCGAGCCAGGCATTGTATCCACACAGCTGCAGCATTCAAAGGCGGGCCATGACAGGGGGGACCGTAGTGTGGGTGCAGAGGTAGTGGTACCCTGGGGTGCGCGCGGTCCCATTCCCCCCGGCAGGCATGTGGCTGGCGCACTCGCGGAGATGATCAGCCTGGCCCGGCAACTGGTGGCCCCGCGCATCCCCAGTGCAGCACCAATTGGTGCCCTGACCCCACTGGGCTACACAGTACATAAGCACCCCGATGCAGGCAGTCGGGTGTGGGGGGTAGTGGCTGTAGCACGGGGTCGAGCAGCATACAGAGAATGGCAACACCGAGCTGGGTGGACACAGAGGAGCACCTGCGATACCAGGGGTGGCTGGGAGTGGGGAGCTGCGGAACCATGCTGCCAGGGGACGAGTACCCACAGCCCAGGGATGTGCTGCTGTGACTCCTGGGCGCAGCCCTCCTGCTGCTGCGCATGCTGCTACAGCAGATGGCCCTGCTCCTCCTGCCAGGTCGAGGTTCTGTCCTCCTGGCGGCATGGCAGCGGAGGGCAGCAAACCTCAGGAGGGTGGGGATTGTACTATGGGTGAGGTGGGCAGCTGTTTACGCCATGCCCTGTTGGGCTCCGCGGTGTCCCACCAAGGCCAGATTGTCCTGGCCCGATGGACCCTCAACGTGTACGCCCGCTGCCTGACCCTACCAACCCTGCGACGGTACTGGTCACGCTCCCGCACCAACGACTGGTGGGAGAACATGTTGGTCACCTGGACGGACGGGGAATGGTCGGACCACTTCCAGATGCCCCGCTCCCTCCTGGCCCGCTTGGGGGAGCTTCGGAACCCCCGCCTCTGGAGATGAGAGACAAACATGCACTTCCCGCTGCCACCAGGGATGCGCATAGCCATGGCGGTGTGGCAGCTGCCCCCCCGGATTCTTGTAGGAGCATGGGGGAGCAGTTTGGGGTGGACATGGCCACCGTGAAGAGGGCCCTCCATGATGTGTGTGACCTGCTCATGGAGCTCCTCTTGGAGTGTGTCATCCATCTCCATGACCCCAAGGAGGCGATGCGTGGGTTCGAGGAAATAGGGTTCCCTCATTGCATCGGGGCCATTGACAGCACCCACATCCCCATCATACGCCCCCCTCATGCAAAGATCGACTACATGACCCCAAAAAAGGCCTTCTCCATCAATCTGCAGGCCGTGGTGGATCATAGGGGCCTGTTTATAGATGTGTACACAGACAAGTCGGGGCGGAGCCATGACGCGCATATCCTGCATCCCTCCCCCTTCTATGCACACATGTTCGACGGGGAGATCGCCCCCAATCTGTACCGCCTGATGGCGGTGGTTCCCATGGCCCCTGTTGTGATAGGGGACCCCGCCTACCTGCTCAGCCCGTGACTTATGCAGGCCTATCCAGTGGCACGCAACCCTGGCCACTGCCTGTTCAATGAGCGCTTGTCTTTTGCACGCAGCGTGGTAGAGTTGGCTCCTGAAGACGTGCTGGTGCCTCCTGATGAACAGGGGCCACTTCGACCTGGACCACACCTCCATCCTCATCCTGGAAGCATGCATCCTGCACAATATATGCGAGACAGGAGGTGCTTCCCTGGACAACCCACCACTGGTGCACAGGGCCGGCCCTGTGCCCCTGTACCAACATGCCCAGGGAGGGGTATTCTGGTGCATCTCAGAGGAGAAAAGGGACACCATCTGCCGCTGCATCATTGCCCAGGCAGCTGAAAACCGGGCAGCGCCCGACCCACACCCATGTCCATAGTACTGTGAACCCCTTCAATAAAGCTGGGTAGTACCCGTGACGTGAACCGCAGCCCTGCCTCCGTGCCATGTGTGGGCAACGGGGGTCCAGGGACTGGGTACCGGGGGCTGTCAGGTTGCGTGTGCACTCCCCTTGCTGTCTGTCGTGGGGTTCTCGGGCCCCACGGTGCCCTGCCTACCGCCCCTCCCTGGCCCGCCAGTGACGGGTCTTTGTCCACCTGTTCCAGCCACCGCAACTGGCAATTGGCTCACTGGGCTGGACCCTAGCCCTGGTGGCCACCCAGGCACTGTACAGTGCCCCCCTGCCATGGATGCCCCCCTGACCCCCCCAGGAGTCCCCACTACCACCTGTCCCGGGACAGAGTTAGCAACAGCGAGGTATTGTTGTGGCATTTAATGATTTTTTTCTGATGGCTCATGGCTATGTAAATAAAAATTTGAACTTGAACTTGTACATTCAACAGCTCTTTATTGGTGGGGGGTGCGTACAATGGGAGGGGGTAGTTCACTTCGGGACACCCCCACCCCCACTTGGTTGCACCACTGGGGCTCGCAGGCTGGGGAACCCTAGCCACAGCCGACCGCAGGGATCTCTGACTGGACGGCATGCCCCCCCCCCCGTCATGCACTGGCCGCTCCATCGTGGCCTCCGCTGACAGCCCCTGCGAGGAAGAACAAGACTGGGGTAAGCAATCATCATGTGCACCTATCTCTGTCCAACGCCGGGGCCCATGCCACTGGGGGCGCAGTGGTCACCCAGGGAGCCCCCTACGTCCCACACAAGCATAACACGTAACATGGAGCAACCCCCTATGAAGGGGCCCTTGTACCGACCCTCCCATGGTAGTACAGACCCTGCGCAGGCCAGACCTGCTTACTGGAGCTTGTACACTTGGCGGTGGCCACGGCCGTGACTCCATGGCTCCTGTGGTGTGTGTGCTCGTGCTCGGTGTAGGTTCTGTGCTGGATTCCCTACTGGGGTGGTGCCCTATGCGGTGCCCCTTTGTCCCCATCCAGGCTTCCCCCCTTTATTGCCCCCCACCCCACCAGGCCCCAGGGTGCTGCATCCTTACGGGAGGGGTTGGGGCCGCCACCTTAGGCAGTTGGTTGTCCTGGGGTGCACGATCCTGGGGTGGGGGCGTCGCTTCCTGGTGGAGGGGTCAGGGTGGCAGTGGGGGCGGGACCACGGGGGGTGCGGGCTGGAAGGGCAGCCCCGCCAGCAGGTCCTGTTGCCCTACGTGGGGGAGGGGGATCCCGTGGACCAGGACCAACTAGGGTTGCTGCTGGGGGAACCATGGGTGGCCGAGGTTCAGGGGGGGGCACCTGCACCAGTGGGAAGCTACCATAGTGTTGGTCGGCTGCCGACCCTCCTCCTGCGGCATTGAGGGGCCTGTTGCGCTGGTGGTCACACTGCAGGACCTCCATGGCCTCCCTCATGAGGTCCATGAGCCATGAGGCCTGATCCTCCAGCCCATCACAGGAGGGCTGGCGGCCTGGCGCCTGTCCCAGAGGTGCTCGGTGCGGGACCGGGCCATAATGGCAGCCAGGATCTCCTGGTCCCATTCCCCCTCCCCTCTGATGAGCTCCCTGCTGAGCGCGAGCTCCTGGGAGCACACCGCGGCTAACAGTTGTGATTCCTCCAGCAACTCCCTGCTGAGGTCCTCCCTCCGGTGCCGGTTCCTGGCCCGCATATCCCGGTTCTGCTCCATACTGCCGGCAGCTGAACCCCTCGCATGAGCGGGTGCCTGGTCTGTGAAAGGGAGGTTGGACACCACGTTAGTGCTTCCGGCCTGTTTTCCCCGCTGCTTGCTACCGCATGACCCGGGGTGCCTGGTGGGGTGGCCCCCATAGTGTGGCAGCTCCCCTAAGGCCTCTCCTGCCCTACCCTCTTGTGGGATGGCCCCCCGGTAGTTGATCGCTGTGGGTGGTGCCCGTGACAGTCAGGTGTGCCATGGGGGCCGCTGTGGGCCTACCAGCCCCTCCCGATACCCCGACTCCTGTTTGGCCCTGCTGGTTGTGGTTGCATGCCCCCACGTGCACCCCCCACCCTGTACCTCCACCCCCGGCCCCCCGTGGCCTCTTGGCCGGTGTGCCCCGCTGTGGAGGGGCACCCACCTGTTGGTGTGGGAGCTTCCGGGCGCCTCGTTCTCCTCCTTCTCTGCGACCTCCACCTCGTGCACCTCCAGGCTGCCTTGTGCTGCAATGGGATGGGGGGCCATTAGTGTTTGCCGGCCCCCACCGCTACGCCTCCATTGGGACCATTCCCCACCCCCTGGCCCCGCTGGAGAGATCGTACCTGGATCCTGTTTCTCCACTTCCTGGGGGCTATCCCGGGTCTCCGCTTGGTCTGTGCGTGCCCCCTGTCCCTGTGGCTGGTAGGCCTGTGGGTGTTGGGGGCGCGCGCTGAGTGTGGTGGTCCGGCGCTCGGATCCCGGGGGTGCCTCCTCCCCCTGTGGGACAGGGCTGTTCCCTCTCGCTTCCTGGCTGGCCTCGCCAGGAGCATCTCCCCCCCCCCCGCTCTGTGGGGTCGGTCAGGGGGGGTTGCATGATGGTCCTCCATCTGCCCCTGGCAAAGGCGCTGCCATGTGTGCGGGAGGCCACGATGTCCCCGTCCATGCAGAGGAACTTGTCCAGCTCCTCCTGGAACTCGGATGTGCACGAGGCCCGACTGGAATTGAGATTGTTGTCCTTGATATGTTTATATCTGGACCTCAAGTCCTTTGCCTGCTGCGTGCACTTGGTGACATCCCTATTGTACCCCTGCCGCTGCATCTCCTGGGTGATGGCTTCGTAGACCTGTCTGGTCTTGTAGCTGCGCACCAGGTCATGCTGGACTCTTTCGACACCCCCCCCACACATATAAAGTTCCTGATCTCCCCCTTTTGGGACCCGCGTGTGGGGGGCCAACGGGCTTGGCGGCATGGGGCCCGCCCTGTGGATGTGGTAGCTGTGATGGTGGTCGTGTCCTATTGGGGGTAGTGCATTAGGGATTACTCCGGGTCCTGCTGGTCCCCTCAGCCCCCCCGAGGAGCCTGCCCCCCTTCCCCCCTGGGGTTCCCGTCTGCTCACCTGCCTGTCTGGGGGCCCTCCTCGGCCCAGTGGTGTGGTGCTCCGTTGTCTGGGAGCTGTGCTGCGGGGATGGGGAACTGGGTTCTGCGGCTGCCACCTGCCCTGTGTTCCCTGACCCATGGTGCTGGGCTTGGGGTGCGGCCCTCCCATCCCATGGGGGTGTTCCCTCGCGCTCACCTCACTCTCACTGCTGCTCCTTGGGCTGTGCCCCTGGGATGGGATGGATTGGGGGTCCTCAACCGGGGGGGGGGTCGATGCGGCCCCTCTGCCCTGTGCCAGGAGATGTGCACTGTGTTATGGCCTGGCACATTCCCCCCTTGCCAGGGCGCCCCCCTCGTATCTGTGGCCCTGGACCCCCCCGTGCCTTTTGCCCCCCCCTGCACCGCCTTGCCAGGGTTCTCCCCCCCATGGCACTCCTGGGTCCCCATGCTCACCTGGCCCCTTTCCGCGTGTGGGGCGGAGTCGGCTCCCTTGGCCTTCCTGGTCGCCATCATGGGAGCCCACACATGCGTGCCATGATTTTGTCCTCCTTTACAGGCTCTCGGCCGGACATCCGGCGTCCCCCCCATGGGCATATCTGCATGGCAGCCCGTGCGTGGCCTGTGGCACTAGCGCAGTGGGGCTCCGCATGTCTGGTCCACGTGGGTGTGGGTGTTTTCACTTTTACATGGATGTTCGGATGTTGGACACCCATCTGCAGGAGTTCCTTGCTGTCCTCATACCGTCTGTGAAGTCTCGCCCGGCGGAGCTGTTTCGGGTGGTGCAGGGGCTGGCCAGTCCGGCCTCCCTCCGCCTGGATGGGGACTTGTCCCTGGACCATTGTGAGGAGTTTGTCAGCTACTTTGCAGACAAGTTCACTCAGATTCAGAGCGACTTCGACACTGGATTAGGGGCAGTAGGTGGAGAGAGTGAGGTCACGGAGGCCTGGTCCAACTTTGTGGGGGGAGTTTCAGGAAGTGACACCAGCCGATGTGGTGGATGTCTTGGGGTTTGTGAGAGCCACCTGTTGTGAACTTGATCCATGCCCGCCCTGGTTAGTGAAAGCTTCCAGGAAGACGTTGGGGACGGTACTGGCGAGGGTGGTTAATGCATCCTTGC
Source organism: Sphenodon punctatus (assembly GCA_003113815.1). Taxonomy (NCBI): domain Eukaryota; kingdom Metazoa; phylum Chordata; class Lepidosauria; order Sphenodontia; family Sphenodontidae; genus Sphenodon; species Sphenodon punctatus. The sequence goes on from QEPC01001394.1 coordinate 3,761,246, forward strand.
CGCAGGGGAGGTTGCATCCTTGCAGCCTAGCCTCAAGGAGGCTGTGGTGCGCCCCCTGCTGAAGAAACCATCGTTGGATGTGAACGCACTCACCAGCTACGGACCTGTCTCTAACCTTCCCTTTTTAGGGAAGGTTATTGCTGTCTCTTATACACATCTAGATGTGTATAAGAGACAGATGCTGATGATACCCAGCTGTACCTCTCTTTTTCAACTGACTCAGACCCTGCTGTCTTGGTGCTATCCCAGTGTTTGGTGGCTGTGGCGGAATAGATGTGGCAGAGCAGACTGAAGCTCAACCCCGATAAGATGGAGGTGATGTTGGTGGGGAGAGCGGGGGAGGTGTCAACCCCCCTGATTGGGGGGGTTCACCCTCTTATAGCCCAGAAGGCTTGGAGTTTTGGGGTGGTATTGGACGCAGATCTCCACCTGGAGTGAAAGGTTGAGGTAGTGGCAAAGGCTGCCTTCTGCTAGTTGTATCTGGTACAGAGGCTGCGTCGTACGTCTCCAGCCCGGACCTGGCCTCCCTTGTCCATGCCTTCATCACCTCGAGGCTGGACTATGGCAATGTGCTCTACGTGGGGCTGCCCTTGTTCCTGGTTTGGAGGCTGCAGCTAGTGCAGAATGCAGCGGCCCACCTCCTTTTGGGGATGGGCTGTCAGGAACACATAACACCTGTGCTCCGGACTCTGCACTGGCTGCCGATAGCGAGCCAAGCCAGGTTCAAGGTTTTGGTATTGATCTATAAGGCCCTTCACCGTCTGGGCCCCTCGTATGTCAGGAACTGCCTCGCCCTCTGCACCCCAGAGCGACTCCTTCTGTCCGCCAGGGGTGCCTTCCTGGAGGTTCCCCGTATTAGGCGGGGGGCCACAATGGAGAGGGCATTCTCGGTGGCCGGGCCGCACCTTTGGAATTCCCTCCCGAAGGAAGCTTGCCTGGCCCCAAGCCTGTTAACATTCTGGCGAATTTGCAAAACCTGGTTGTTCACTCAGGCCTTGGGTGAGGGGGGGGAGGTTTTTTTTATCCCCCTCCACCCTTATTTATTGTATTAATTAATTTATATGTTCCTTTACCCTGTTTTAATCGTTGCAATTTTACGAATGTTTTAAAAGGTTTTATATTTGTTTTTTTATTTTTTTATTTTTTTTAGAAAGTTAGCCACCCCGAACTGTTTCAGGAGGGGCGGGGTAAAAATATGATGAAATAAATAAATAAATAATCTCCACCCACGGAGGGTGCCAGCTCCCTTGTGGCTGCTCCATGGGTGTTGGCGGGTGGGTCGGGTATGCACCCCCACCCACTCGTGGACTTTTACACAGATGCTCTCCCACCCATCCAATGGGTGTTTCCGGGTGTTCGTGGGTGGGTGGCATCCATGTAAAAGTGGCCATAGTGAAAAACAAAAACGTTACAGCTGAAAATATGTTTTCCATTTAAACCAATAGAAAACAAAACGAAAGCAAAAATGAAAATGACAATTTATATTTATGAAAATGAAAATGACAGATTTAAATAACGAAAATGAAAAACAAAAATGACATGGGCCTCTGGTTCACACCTCTTCTAGAGAGACATGTTTTAAAACAAACCTCTGGGAAACCAAGTACGTTTCACATGGTGGCTAAGTTAATGAGTATCTTAAGCTAGAACGGAGGAGGAAAGCTCCAGTTTTTGTTGATTTCGGACTAAGACAATATAATGGCTGGTTTATCTACCAACTTCTTCTGACCAACATCAGTTTAGTTAACAAAGGCTGTCTCAACAAAGGCTGTCTAAAGAGAATTCATCTCATTTTGGCTATGTGTATCTTCTGAGCTACACAGGTTTAGCTATTAACTCTGTGCCTACGTGAGCTAACAATTTAACTCTGACAGTATTCTCAAGTCACATGTCACATTCTAAGACAGAAATTTGGAACAATAGTTTTGCCAAGATCAAATTATTGAAAAATACATCAAAAATACATCCCAGTAGATGACAATGACAGCCTTAACCCAGTTTCTCTGCAATGTTGGTTTTGTCAAACATTGATAGGTTTAGGCAGTTGTCAAGGTGGCTTTTACAAGAAACATGCTTCTTTGCCTTCTCAGACAGGTGCTTTATGTCATTTACTCCAGTCTTTGTCCATGGTTCATCACCACCAAACAGCAGGCAAGGAAAACAGAACAAAGTGTTCTTGGAAACACTGCCACACAATCACCAGAACTTGTACCAGGAAGTGTTCAACCTGCATGTATAGCCTTTCCCTCTTTCCTGTGTCGTTTACTCTATCTGCAGTTCTGGATGATCAGGTCTGAGTTGCTTCACCTGCAGTTTCTTGTCAAGGCTCAGCGTAGAGAATGGCTTTGCAAGAAAGGAATCAACAGAATTCATTGTTAAGTAGATGTGTTTGCTGTTTGGTTCCAACGTCTGTTGATCTCTGTGGCAAAGCTATTCACAAAAAATAATAAAGAAGAGATCATCTACAGAGATCAATTAGCATGGCAAAAAGGTAACTGCCACCACACTATGGCTCTTTTTACACAGACACTCTAACACCGATAAAATGGACGTTACATTTTATTATAAATGTTACAGGGCAACACTGCAGCCCTGCAACATGGGCCCTTTTCACACAAGATGCCTCCACCCAGTTTCGCTGGGTGGAGGTGTCTGTGTAAACACCACTTGCGGTGGGTGGGGTGCATTTCTCTGGGTGGAGATGGGTGGAGGTGTCTGTGTAAACACCACTTGCGGTGGCTGTATGTGCGTGTATGCTCCCACGCAACACCCATCTCCACCCACCACCCACCCATGGAGCATTCGGCAATGGATTCCGTTGCTCTATCGGTGGCCGGAGATGGGTGTTGCACGGAGCATGTACACACCTACACCCACCGCAAGTGGTGTTTACACAGACGCCTCTACCAATCTCTAGCCAGAGAAACTGGGTGGGGGCATCTCGTATGAAAAGGGATCATGTTGCAGGGCTGCAGTGTTGCCCTGTACCATGTATAATAAAATGTAACACCCATTTTATCAGTGTTAGTGTCTGTGTAAAAAGGGTGTATGTATGTTGACACTAAAACTAACTTCATTGGAGAGAGGTAGCCACGGTTGAGTCAGACAGGCACGGTGGGTGAGGTTGACAAAGTGTGTGAGAGAAGCTATATTCACAAAGAGTCTTGAATAGCAAGATATCTTTTCAGGCAGGTCTACAGGGCTAGAAATAGGAGCTTTATGCATTGCATTTACTAAAAAGAGGAATTTTCTCCCCCATTGTTAAAGTGAGAATCTGTCTCTACTTCTACATATGCTGGGAGGATTAGAGACAGCATAACAACACCCAGCAAGATAAAATCAGCCCCCAGCCTGGGGACTGGAAAATCCAATTTAAGCTGTGCATTTCTTTGTCCCACACAATAAAAACAACCAATAACAAGCAGCATGCAGCAAGTCAAGATCCAGTTCAAGTCAAAACCCAGATCAAATCATGCTATTCCTTTGTCCACTACTCCCACACAATAGAAGCACCCAGAAACAACCAGCATGCAACAAATCAAGGTAAGATCAGGGCATGGAGAAGAGGTCCCTGGATGAATATGGGGCCTCTCCCTATCTGGGTCTGGAACTGAAAAAGCAACAACATGTGGCATAGCCTTCTTGCAAAAAAGCCTGCCACATCCCACCAAACTGGAATGGGGCTCTTTTAAAATGTAGGGAACATTCCAGGAAAGATTAGAAACCCTTCCATCCAAGCCCCTAGGTCCCCTCACTCAGAGAGCAGACAGTGTAGGTGGAAAACAGCAAAGGGACCATTTTAACCAAAAGTAGCCATGGCCAAAGGCCCCCCACCCCCAATGACCACAGTCTTTCCACATGCTTGGGGCTTGGGAGAGGAGGGGTGAAACCAGCAGTACAGATGCAAACACAGAGCAAGCAAAACAAACCAGATCTTAAGCCAATAATATTATGTGAAGTCCTTAGCACTAGCACACCACAAAAGCAGCAGCGTGGAGTTCCACTTGTCCCCCAAAACATGGTACACAGTTCTGTTGTAATGTAAAGGGCAACTGATGCAACCAGACAGGGAGCATTCATAGAAACACTAGCCATTAGTGAACCAACATGTGGCATGGCCTTTTTGAAGAAAAGCGCAAAGGCCATTTTAAAATGCAGGTAAAAATCCAAGCAAGGAAACCCTTCCATCTAAGTCCCCCACCCACACACAAAAAAAATCAACAAAAAATAAATAAATCAGAAAGCAGACAATTGGGGCTTCACATGGTGAAGAGGAGGCAACACAACAAGTGGCCCCTGCCAGCAATCCACTGCATGACCAGGGGAGAGGGGACAACCGGGGAGCCACACATAAAATACAAACAAACCAACATAAATTCAAGAAAGGTATTAACTAAACAAACCCATATTGGCAAAATACAGATCCATAATCCATTCCCCAGTGTCTCCCAGTCCTCCTCTGCTCCCACTCCCTGAACCCCATTCCCCAGTGATTCTCAGTCCTCTTCCCCCCCACACTCCACCAGCCCCATTCCCCAGTGTCTCCCAGTCCCGTAGAATGATTCAGTCTGGCTAACATCTGAATGGAGACCATTGGATACCAGTGTCTCCCAGTCCACCCCCTCCCCCAGCCCCATTCCCCATCAGTTCTCTCCCGAGTCCAGTCCACCTCCCCCCAGCCCCATTCCCCGCCAGTTGTCTCCCGAGTCCAGTCCTCCTCCCCCCAGCCCTATTCCCCAGTGTCTCCAAGTCCACCTCCCCACCACTTCCCCCAACCTAGCCCCATTCTCCAGTGTCTCACATCCCTCCCCAAAGCAATTTAGTATATATAAAGTACAACACACCACTTACTTGACTCAGGCAACAGGCTGCAGCATCAGCAATCTGTCCCTTGGGGATGGGTACCACGTGACCGGGGAGGGGGGAGCTGAAGCAGCGGCAACAACCAGGCTCAACCATGCTATGACAGGACACTGACTCACTCTCTTGAGTGAAGCTCACAAAATGGCACCAAGAAGCTGAGCAGAGCAAAACCAACCCGTGCACTCTCACACTACACATGTGCAGCTAGAACCACCCCTGACTGTCCCCCTGCAATTGTAGTTAATTTTCTCCCTCACTTTGCATATGAAAATTTGTGGTGCAGCTCCACCCTTACCCAATCTGGCCTGGGCATTTACAACTGGCACCCAGGTACCTTTTAAAATTGCAGCCCATAAGGCTCTATGAAAGCCTGCCCCCCCGGCGGATGACAAGAACAACTGCTCTTCTCCATGCGGCGCACATGGACAAATCCCCCAGCTGCCCAAAGCGCAGTTTACTACATTTCGTCTGTTAAAGGTCTCCTTCGCTAATAGCCTGCCTTAGCCCAGCTCTCCACTCCCAATGAGTGACAGTAAAGGTGGTGACTTGCTTGTCTCCTCCTCCCAGGCGGCCCAGCGTTGCCACCGAAGACAAACTTGCTTACGTGCACATTCTTCTCACCACTCGTGCATGCACAGTTTCCCAGTGCAGCCCCCCCACCCGGACATTTCAAATCCTGCACTCCCAGGGGCCCCTGCAGCACTTCTGTGACTTCAGATGGGATCAGAATTGGATTGGATCATCCGACGTAGGCTCATCATGACTCATGAGCCTTAGGTAATTAAGAAATTGGGGGGGGGCATCAGGAGGGACAGTGCCCCTGATTCCCTCGGCTGCGCACCATGCCTGATCTTTCTATGAATAACGGACTACAGGATGCAGGTATTCAGTGACTTTATTTATTTATGTTAAAATGGTTGAAATCTACAAGGTTGTGAGGTTCAAGATTTAAAAGTGATCCCAAAGAAGTAGGCCTTTAGGCGTGACTTGAATAGGGACAGGGAGGTGGCCTGACTCACCACCTCAGGAAGTTTGTTCCAAGCATACGGTACAGTAAGGTGGAAAGCGTAGAGTTGGGAATTTGTGATGGAGAAGAAAGTCACAGATAAGAGAAGAGAGGTACTGAGTAGCTGCACAATGAAGACACTTGTAGGTGAGTAGGAGAAGCTTGAATGTATATGGAAGCAAATTGGGAGCCAGTGTAGTGACTTGAGGAGAGGAACCATATTGTTGTAATGTCGTGCAAGGGAGGCGAGTCTTGCAGCTGAATTTTGAATAGACTGTAGTGGAGATAAGTGGCTCAGTGGGAGGCCTGTGAGAAGCAAGTTGCAGTAAGTGACAGAGAATGGATTAGGGTTTTAGCAGTGTGTTCAGACAGGAAGGGATAGATTTTGGCATTATAGAGAAATCTTTTTCTTTAATGTTCTGGTGCTTGATATATCGTTACAAAATTTGACACTTCTGGTTTTTTCCTGGTTTTAGAATGTTTTGGAGAAACATCTTTTTCAAGGTTTTACAAGAATGTTCTGAATAAAAATCATTACACAACAGTCCTTTTTAACAGATAGAACGTTCTACAGTTCTGACTCTGCAGCATGGAGCAACTTGGAGCTCACTTACCGGCTCACAGCAGCGTTTCCTCAGCTCCCTCATTCTCTCCCTCCCTTGCCGTCTCTGAGCTTTCTCCTTTTTCCTGCCTACTTCATGAGCCCTGGCCTCACCCTTCCCTTCCACCCACGCTGTCTCACTGCCTCCCTCCTTCCCTCTTTCTATGCCAGGGGTATTTCAGGAAACAGCAGCGCTCTCACTTCTTGCTGCTGTTGACTCCAGAGCTAGTTTGCCACAGCTCTTGTTTCAAATGGTGGCTGCCCGACTTCAGTAGTAGCAGGGGATGGTCTAAACTCCCCTGTGCGTTTATTTCTTTGCAGACTCTGAAGTCCGCAAGAAATGAGTTGGCATGAGGCTCATCTAAAAGCTCTATCTACTTTAGGCAATTCTGCATGGAGTGGGAGGAGCTCTCTAGTTCTTATCCCCACTATGTCTGCCAATTGGAAGGACACGCACTTTCACCTGGATTTTTGGTTTATACAACCATGAGGCTGTACATACTGTATGCTTCCCCTTTGGGGGGGAGGGGGTGCCTGCAAATTCTGGGCTCAGCAATTACTTGCCCAGGTCAGTAGTTTGACAAGAAATATTTCCAAAGCAGCGATACATGTGGTTGAAATAGAGGGTATCTGTGTAACATAGATGTTGTACCTCCGCATTCTTTGTAATGCCTAGGAGTAGGTCAAAAGGGCGGGGGGGCGGGGGGATGTATAAATGGTCAAAGAACAGAGATGTCTAACTTCGTTGAGAGAGTCATTCCTGCTTCACAAGGATAAACACAGGCACGTCTAAAAAAAACCTAGATGGATGCATTGGACCCCTTAGGGGCTCTTCCACACTTGCCCTGTAGATTACCTGCAGGCTATTTATTGTATAAATCAGTTCCTCAAAGAAAACAACTGCCTCACATTTTAGACTTGTCAAACCCAAAGGACAAACTGAAAAGAAACTTAAATTCTGTAATCAACATACATTAATTGACTCATGATATGAATATAAACACTTAAATACCATGTTTACTTGTTGGATAGTATTTGATTTTTATGTAAATTCTAGTTTGTATTATAGTATTCTTTGGTATCTGCCTCTGTCTGACTCTCTCTGTAACCAATAAACCATGTAGAGAAATTTTCATGTTGAAAGCTCAGATTGTTATATGAAATTTTGTTAAACGTTTCCCATTCTGAAAATGATATTCCCTCCTGTGTACCACACCATAGAGAATAATGCCTCAAACTTGTGAGCAGAAAGAGGGAAAAAGAGTGATCATGCAACATTAACACTACAGCCAGCTTCCTTTGATTGTTGCTCTCTTCCTGTCAGTCACAGTCTGTTAGCTCTTATTTTGAACTACTTATAAGAGATTTTTTGTGGGAGGTGTGGGAGAGCTTTAATGTAGCTGGATTTACAAGGGTTTCTTTGGCTTACTGTTCTTTGTAAGTATAGTATGGATTCAGCTTACTCTGTTCTAAGGAATAGCTTTTAAGTCCCTTATTTCTTGACATGAAAGTTTGCAGTTTCCCCCCTCAGGACTACTGAAGTCACAGCTCGTATTCTGAGAAGTCTTTCCTGGCTGTTACTTGGAACCAAAGACTCTGTTCCAAAATGAGTAGTACCACCAGGTTAGCAAAATGGGAAGCGCCATTGGCTTTTAGCAGGGCTGATATTCACATTCAACCATAAGCAGCTAGAGGATGAATGTTATGTGCTCTGATATACAATGGGATAAACTTTGGGGTTATCTACTGTAAACAAGAAGCAGTTAGCAAAACTTGGGAACACAGGACGGAATCCTTAGATACTCAAAGGAGTAAATTATAGAGGAAACACTTGACTGACCTGGGGCAGTTCAGCCGGTATTCTGTTATTCATTTGGAATGGAACTGGAGCCTCTGTGGAAGGCACCTGGATGAAGGAATTAGAAATCAAATAATACATTTTCTGAATATCATGACAGTTGGTTATTTCAGAGCAAGTGCCATCGTAGGGATTAGAGGGAGATTTCAAAGTCTTGTGAGAGAACACTAGCTGTCCATCATGTTTCTTTATTTTGTAGCAGTTCCTCAAACATTAGAGGGCTGGATAGTAGCTGAACTCAGTGTTGCCTCTGGAGAGAAGCCATATGGAGTAATTTCAACAAAATTACTTCACAGTAGCACAGCTATACAAAGTTAAATTCCCTTTAAACAAACAAACAAACAGACTATTTTCCAGGGGCAGGTATTCTGTGTTTCTCCCTGTAAACAGGAGGACTCAGTCATGAGGACCATGGTACAGGTGATTTTTGTTCAGTGGTGCAAAAATTTGGCTGTAGTTTTCCACTTTTGTCACTAATGTATAGAACACATGCTGACTTCTGTTCAAAACTCATCACCTCAACAATTTCCCCATTCCCAATAAGGATAAATCCTTCAACTTTCCATTCTTCTTCTCTGAAACAACAATTCCAAGCTCCCCCCACAAATCCCAAGAAATTATCATTGATTTAAGCCCCATGCCATTTTAACTGCCATGCTTCCCACTCGCTAGTGCTTCAGAGGCTATTCAAAGTGGTAGTGGTGCCGTCTAAATTTTCCTCCAGCCTTTGTGGAAGAGGTGGTGGAGTAGGAAATCATTCCATTCTTGTAGAAAGCTGTGTGGTTAACTGTACAATGGATCCTGTTTGATTCATAATGTGGAGCAGTGGCAGTGCTCTCTAAACAATGGGTGCTATTAAACAGACAGCACTCACAGTTTTGCGCCACCTCACACCCGGCTGTAAAGGTGGGTCACAAGATGTGCAGGCAGAGCAGAAGTGGAGCACATGTTGCCTGCTCTGCTCTAGCTCCACTAACTGTGTTTTGGGGCATCTCAGAGCCAGTGGTGGCTGGTGGGTTCTAAGGCTGGTGGGTAAGTGGGTGGGGGCAGTAGTGGGGGGCAGGGGCAATGCTAGGTGGGGCCAAAGAGAATTTTGAAATTACTATGGAATTTTACAACCTCAGTTCCCCATCTGTAAAAAATGGGAATGTGTGTGTGTCTGTCTCTCCTTGTGTTCCCCTCACCCATGTCCTTCTTAGATTGTAAGCCCACTGGTAGGGACCTGTTTCCAATAGCCACCAGCAGGCAACGTGCTCAATGGCAGGAATACCATAACAGCTAGCCCAGCTTGCAAAAATGTCCAGTGCCTTATTTAAGGTGCAATTCAAGGAAACATTACAGTTTCTGAAATACACAGCAGCATAGGCCACAATTAAAATGCATGGAAAATGCAGGAAAACCCAATGGGGTTATATGGAATCATAAAATGCACACCATAAATGCTGCAACTGGTCCCTGGGAAGGAAAATATTTCCCACCTTTGATATAGCACTTTCATCTCCTTTCCTCAAGCTGAAAGTTTCCAGACCAGTGAACAAGAGAAAAATAATACATGGAAAAATCCTTAAGAACCCAAATTCCACGTAGAGTGGGTGACAAAATATTCCTTCTTTAAAAAGACTAAAACCACACAAGGCTACGTGCAAAATCAGCAAAGCAAGTATTTTTAAGTGCTTTAATTACTGAATAATTTTGTCACCAAATAAATTCTTTGGGAAAGCTTCTATATTTTGTCTGTGATTGTTTCCACAATGACCCCACCAAAATATTCTAACCAATTTAAGTATTCACAGTTCAACTTTCTCAAGCATCAGATTACACAGGAACTAAAAAATACAAATTATCCAGGTTGTACTTGCATGGACACCACTGTACAGAAGGTAAATGTTGTTAGTATAGCATATTTAACACAATTACTTTCAAACCAGACAGAAAACTGTTCATTTAATGCTCTTTGACAACAATCACACATACTGAGTGATGAAGGAGGCCCACAAGTAGAAAAAAGGGCTGGGAGAAGCAACAGCAAATTTTCAATTCACATGTACAAATGTAGAAAGACATAATGAGGACCAAGACATTTGGCATATAAAGCACGAGTTGCTGTTTTTTCAAACAAACCAACTAACAGGTCAGACTCGGAGCTTAAAGCAATAATTCACTTGGGGTTCTTTCCATTTGCCTTCAGTTTCTTAGCCAAACACTGCAGTCATGTTTTAATGCTTCTCTCCAAAACTTTAGGGAAAGTTGCTTTCTTAGTGAAAGCCCAAAATCACAGGCTTATCACAACCCTTGTCACTTATGGATTTTTAACACCCCACTTCCCTGGGTGGTGGGAAGTTCCAGGGCCAGTCTTGCTGGGTCAGTGTCCCTTTGACAGGAGAGAGAAACTGGAGAGACTTACTGTTTTGGTATAATAGTCAATTTATTTACAAATGGCCTAGTTCCTCCAGGGCCAGTACCACAAGGGCTCCCAAAAGGGCTCTCTCTGTAGCCTTCTGCCCTTGAAGTCCAGCATGCAATCTCCAAGCAGACTGCAGCTCTCTACTCAGACACAGACTGAAAGCTGTCCCACCCACTACTCAACATTGCCCAGCCCAAACCATTGTTGTAAGTCATGGGGCTGGCAGACAAGATTCAGTGTGGCTGATGGCCCTATACGATGACTTGTATTCCAGGGGGAATGAATCCCAACAGGGAGTTACATTCCTAGGGGAACCCCAAATCCATAACACTTACAAATATGAGGTGGCAACATTGAAACAGGCAAACTCTTTAAAAAACACAACCAAAAACCCCCATACCTGTAATTTTAGAGCAATCAACCTACCCCAAAGTCCAGCCCATGATGGGGCCACCACAAACAAATCTCACCCCCTCAAATATACTGAGTAAACTCAGACTCAGGGGCCAAATGTGGCCAATGGTGAGGTTTTATGCTCTTTTCCAGCTCCTGGATCTGGCCTCTGAATCCACTTTCTACCCCCAAATACTAAAACACTGAACTCAGGAAGGATAAGGGAGCAAAGATGAGGGCACACACAATGCTAGGGTGTGGCAGATCCATGGCAAAGTCTCCCCCTGCTCCCGCCCAATCTGCTCAGGGGGAAAACAGGCAACCAAGCAGAACCAAGTCCAGTGCGCATTGGGGCAGGAGGCAAAAAGCTCACTTCACCCCCACCCCCATCTGCCCAGGGGAAACACGAAAGACAAATTGTTTCTTTCTTTTAATTTAAATCACTTTTAGAAGCAGCAGGTTAGAACCAAGTTCCCCACAGTGCACATGGGATCACAAATCTTAACCCTCCCATACCCCCTAGTCTGACCACGGGAATCACAAGCAAGGTAAAAACAAATAAAAACCAACCCTCTCTTTATTCACTTAAGAAGCAGCACATTTGAAGCAAGCCCCCACAGTGCACATGGGTCAAGCAGGGGACACAATTTAATCTTACAGCACACAACTCCCCACTCCCCCCAATCTGCCCCCCACCCCACCCCAGGCTTCCAGTCTGCCGAGGGGGAAAAAATTATATTTAATTTAAGTGGAGCCCAGTGGCCCTGAAACTTACCAGACAGGAGCAGGCAGCTGCAGCTACAGTCATGTGCAGAAAACTGGCTCCACTGAAATTGCAGTCTGGTTCTGCCCACTGAAGGGATGGAGGAGGAGAAGCTAGAGTGTCTGTCCTGGGAGGCGTGTTTTCAAAGTGCCCTGCCAGGCTATTGATTCTAATGACTGCTGGGCTCCCATTGGACCCCATTGCTTGCTGCTGGCTACACCTCCTGGCTATGATGCTTTGGGTGTTCACTCTGGAGAGTGACCCACTTCACTTCACATCACAGCCAGCCATGCCAGCCAGGGCCAGAAGGGAGGGGAAGGGGAAGGAGCCAGGAGCAGAACTGTCTTGGAGGCATGATTCTAATGGCTACTGGATTCCAATTGGAACCCATTGCCTGCTGCTGGCCACACCTTCTGACTGTGGTGCTTTGGGTGTTCACTCCAGACAGAGAGTGCCCTGCCAGCTGAGGGGTGTCTTCAGGACAGCAGGCCACATGCAGGTGCGGCAGTGCCAGAGGCAAGATAAGAGGTTTGGGGGATGCGGGTGTGGGCTGGGGGGATGCTATGGGGACAAGGGAGTCACTGCCCCCAGTGCCCATATGCACCAGCCTCCCCTTCCAAGAGCATCGCCAATGGAATAGGTCTTCCAAACCTGGTGCACCGGCTGGAGGTTGACCAGCGGTCTGTCTGTGCAACAGAAGGCTGTTGCAGCTCTACTGCTGGCTGAGGGTTGCCCTGGGCAATGCCATAGAGCTGCTGGCGTCATCCTAGAGCAGTGGCTGATCTGCCTGCAGCTCTGTGGTGTGAGGGAGGAGGGCATCATGCAGGTGGGCTGCAGCAGCTGCCAGGCCTATTTAAAACAGACCCAGGTAGGACTGAAAGCGGGCAGATGTGGGGGTGCACCCTCGGACTTTGTTCAGGGTTTTTTTCAATTCAATTTAATTTATTGGTGGCGTGACCAGCAGGTCATTGCCAAAAGAAATATATAAAGGTGAAACAATATAAGAATTACTAAAATACAAGCAAAATTTTAAACCTTATATAAAAAGGAATATAAACACAAGAATATACCAAAGATTTCCAAAATACAAAAAGCCTGGTTGTAAAATGCCCTACATCCATCAAGCTCTAAACTTAAGAAACTCTTAACTCTTAATAAATGCCTGAACCAAATATTTGGATACAGCATACATAACCTCTGGGAGGGAGTCAGAGATAAATAGGCATGGGCGAACAGATCGCGGTTCGTGTTCGGCCGTTCGGTTTGGCCGCGATCGGTTCGTGTGTTCGCGTTCGGCCATTCAGTTCGGCCGCGTTCGGTTCATGTGTTCGTGTTTGGTCGTTCGGTCGTACCTCGCGTTCGTGTTCGCCCGTTCGGTTCGGCCGTTCGTGTGTCGGCCGTTCGTGTTCGGTTGTTCGGGCAGGTCGTACGTTCGTGTTCGGCCGTTCGGTTCGTTCGCCATCGGGTTGTGCGTTCGTGTTCGGTCGTTCGGTGTTCGGGTGGTTCGCGCGTTCGCGTTCGGCCGTTCGGCCCGAAAAAAACAATGTTTTTTAATATATAATTTTTTAAAAAAATTTTATTGAATTTTTTTATCAAATATTTATATCTCTATATCTACACTAATAACTAACTAACTACCTAACTAATAAATGTATTCTAAATGCTATGAATAACTCCAACAAACCCTAAAGCTGAATCACAGAAAACAGTAAACTCACTCTATCAGTAAACCTTAAACTAAACTACTCAAACAAAAATGTATCGACCTAATCCTATCTATCTACCTATGAATTGAATATATGGGATGGGGGTTAGGGGGGCAATCACAAACAAGACAAGGAGGGGTACAAAACTGAAATGAAACCTAAATCAATCTATAAATTAATAATATATACTACTACTCTAATGAATCAAAAAAACAGGGGAAGGGAATGGGGAGGGAATATTCAATGGAGGGGGGAGGGAAGGAGGAAGATTGAAGATTGAACACAGGGAGGGATAAAAACAAAAAATAACAACTAAATCTATCAAAGCTAATGTAAATAAATGAGAATATGGGGGTAGATGGGTTGGATGGGTGAAATAGGAGGAGGATGGCAATGGATTGGGGAGCTGGAAAATGCTGGGTGAGGGAGCCTTCTGAAACGCCTGCTGCTCAGGAACAGTGACTAGCTCAGAAGGTATTGGGAAGGGGGGAGGCAGACAGTTTTGTTTCTTGCTGCGCCCGCCTCAAATCAGCCCCATTGGCTCCGTGCAGCCTAGCCCGTGGCCAATCATAGACTGCCAAGCCAGTGGTCTGAGGCGAAAAGAGATGGTGATTCATCAGGCTGGCTGCTACTCCAAGCCACTCTCCACCCTCCACCCCTGGTGCCTGGAAGTCTGCTCCTAGCTGAGTCAAATGACTTCCCCCTCCCTGCTACATTTGGCCTTCCAGTGACCTGACAGAAGACCATGTTTTAGCCACCCGAACACAACCGAACGCGATTCGAATTGAACGAACTGTTCGGCCATTTTGTAGTTCGGTGTTCGGTTCCGTTCGGTGTGTTCGCCATTTCGGTGTTCGGTGTTCGGTCCGTTTGGTGCGTTCGTGTTCGTGTTCGTGTTCGTGTTCGGTTGTCCGAACAGGCCGAGTTTGGGCCGAACACCGAACTACCAAACCGCGTTCGCCCATCCCTAGAGATAAATATTATAAGGAGTTCAGAAGTTGCTCTCCCCGGGTACCGTAACAAATGAGGCATTAGTTATTGAGTCCTACCATCCTGATAGAGTTGACATTCAAAAAGAATATGTCCAGTCGTTTCGGTTTCTTGATGATTGAAAGGGCATAGCCGCTGACCGAAAGAGATGGCCAAGCAGCGCCATTCCCGGTTCATTGAGGGAAGGGCATTCAGTTGAGCTAAAAGAAAGTAGCTTGCAAGGGAGCAAGATGAGCTTGCCAATATGTGGCCATTTCCCCAGGAATGGGAACCAAAACAGGAAAAGGACCCAATGAAGGGATTACAGCAGTCGTAGCTACATCAATTTGGTGAGCAATGTCAGCCATTCTAGAGGCTATCTCAGTCTTTGCAGGCTTGAGGCCCTTCGACAAGCAATAGGGTAGTGAAAAGCCCAATTTGAGAAGCAGTCGATCCATATTCAGCATCCACACAGATTTAAAAGAATCATGCCTAAGATAATCAAAAAGCCCAGTAGAATCCGGGCTATTGACTCTTAAGCAAAGATGGAGGGCATAACACAATGCTGTATTATTCCAACTTGCTTGATCTTATTCTAACTGAATTGCTGCTGAGGGGATACCAATAGGTAACTGAAGAATACTTCTAAGAAACTGTATTTGTATTATATCCAAATTGGAAGGACGAATACTTGCCCAAATTCCTGCCCCATACAGCAATTGGGCTCTGATCTTTGCGTTAAGAACCTTAATTGTCATTGTAACCCTACCAGGGCCCTGCTTATAAAAATATCTCAAGATATCTCAGACAGAGCTACCAGCTGTTTACTTAAACCTCTCCTTGTCTGCGACAGCAACACCGCATCGTCAGCATACAAGAGAATTCCCACAAAGTGGGCAGATAACTTAGGAGGACAGTAAGCTGGGGCTGAAACTGTTGGGACCAAATCATTAATAAAACAATTTAAAAGAAATCTGGCCAGAACACACCCTTGGCTAACACCAATTTGAGTGGGGATCCACTCAGTAAGCTGACCAGCATGATTATATTGAATCGCTAAAGAGGTATTAGAGTGAAATGCGTATAGCAAGTACAATAACCTGCGGTCAATTGTAGTATGCCCTAATTTGTCCCAGAATAATTGCCTGTTTACCAAATAGTAAGCTCCCTTCAGATCTATGAAGGCTGGAAAAAGTCTACGTTTTTTGTTGATGTATTTCTCAATCAGATGAGATAACGTTAAGATACGATCAGTTGTAGAACGCTGCTCTTGTTGTCCAGGTTTGAGTATCCCCACGTCTGTCTAAAGAGATCCATTATCAGAACCAGGGAGATCAATATTGTGAGGGATGAAGAGTATATTCAGGCACCTATGTTAACTGTGTTTTCCCCATTAGGAAAATGCAGTGAACACGGGTTCTGGGTATATTTCTTCTGCATGGTAATAGGGAGTATAGAAGGGGGTCCAAATTAGGGGTACGTAGACTTTCCAGGCCTTACCCTTCAAACACTGGCAGTGCAGACTCTGGTAAGTGCTTTTTAAAAAACTTCCTCTGTGCTTCTCTTTCTCTCTTCTGCTAATGGGCAATAAAAGCAAGCCTCATGGAAATCCTATCTGTGCTTGGGATGCTGCATCCTTTTCCATCAATATTTTGCTGCTACACTTTTCAGTGCTATCAGCACTTCTGTGTGTCTATGATAACAATAGCGGTTCCGACAGTAATAAAGAGGAAGAAGTAACAGACATAATTATTAATCCACTCTTCCTGGATATTTTTTTTAGTTGTGCTTCTTTGTGCTATATCCCATCTTCCTGTGTTAGTATCAGAAAGTTATGCTTCCATGTGTGGCACTGTAGTAACATCAGACTGCCGTAATCTTTGGTCAGCACATTCCTCTGTGAGGCATTGTTTCTGCATTGGTCAACAATTGCTGTGCTCTGGTACCAGCTTGGAAATGGTCTGTCTCTGCAATACTTAGAGGCAGACACTATATATACTTCTGCTGCCACAGCTTCACTAGGCTTATCCCGTCTTATAACCAAGTACACCTGCTGCCCCAGGCTGAATTGTGCTGTCATCTTTTCTCCTAACTGTAGCACAAGTCGTAATCTGTCATTGGAGACAGGAATATTTAATGTTATAATAGGTAGACACTGCTGGACAATGACACCTGGAAAATGCTCCAGTCTGCATGTTACCTACCTTCCTTTGAGTGCTGGCAGCTATGATGGATATCACTGAATCACTCAGGATGCTACCTTAACTTGGAACCTATCCATTTCTTCTATTCTACACACTCGCTGTTTCTTCTGTCTTTATTCTCCTGCTAAGCTTCATGTTTTTCCTTCTTCACAGTTATAATTCAGAAGCTTCATTTTACCATTTTTTTCCAGAAGCTGGCAGTTTAAAATGTTTCTGACATGAGCAGGTAGGCTTACATTACACGTAGAATGGTAATAGCTTATATGGTAAATACCTTACCGGTCACTGAAAGCTAAAATGAAACTATATAGCTGTGAGCAATGTATTTCCCTTAAGATTTTCTGAATCCAATTATCTTTGGAATAAAGAGTTTCTGAATACTAATGTGTCCACCCCTACCCACCTGCTGATTATTGAGACTTAACATTTAAAGAGGCAGTGGCTATAAAGTATCATCTACCTTCAATCTACTGTCTAAGAACTCCTCTATGTAATTAAAACTATACCCTACATACCCTTGGGATAGCTGTGCCTCCCTTGCACAGCTGTCAGTCCTCAAGAGAATGATCTAGATTGAAGAGGCAATTTTAATCTAGCCCTGAATTCTGGACCAACCAAGTAACCATAGCCATTGGTTCCTGTGTGGAACCAAAATCGCTTGCAGGGGAGTCAGTTGCTCTTAATGTTGAAGACTGAGTGGTTTTGACTCCTTCTGTGCCAGTTTGGTTCAGCACCTTCCATGCTGGTCCATAAAAGCTGATAGACTATGTTTACAATCTTTATTGCTTCCAACAGAGGACACAATGGAGGCAGCAGCCTGACATTGGATTCAAATTAATATATTTACGTTTCATTTTGAAAATAAATCTATGTGATTTTTTTCGTGTCTGTAAGCAGTAGAAGTATGACACAACCATCTTTGTTCAGTGCCAGTCGAGAGATTTTGAACTTTGCAGAATCAACCGTATGCTACTTCTCCAAATGAATTTGTTGCGTGCAACTTGTCTGCCATGTCACCAGTGCAGTACCCGGTCTGTATTGTACAGAGATTCTGACCTTTGCTGGCAGACAGCATAGATGATTAAATAAATAAATAAATTAAATTAAATTAAATAAGTTGATTTTGTTTTTTAGTCTTAAAAGGCTGATGTTACTAGTAAGAAAAGCACATTTAAAAAATATAAATGAAAGACTTTAAATGGACAGTGTCATTTTAGTGCTATATTTTATAATTTCTGTTTATTTGTGCCACACCCAGAATATTGCTTTATGAAGGAAGCAGTTGGACTGTTTTTACAGCAAGATCTTTATCTGAATATCAGAAATTGATTTATTGTGAGCTCCTTGCAGAAGGATTTGGCCTTTCCTGAATGTCTAGAGAGGATATAGTGTGGTAAGGGCAATTTCGTTAACAAACGTTAAGATTAGATTGTATCTCTAAATTTACTGGCTACTTTATGGTAGTATGGAGCGGTACTGTTGTGCAGGGATATGGAGTATGACAGTAGCCCTCATAATTCACCTTCTATTTGAGAAATAAGGTTCAGCAGGGACCAGAAGAGACATGCAGACAATAGCTTACAGTGGGGTCTGCCTATTGTGCTATGTAGGGTAAAACAAACGTGACAGCACACCAGTTCAGCCCCATAGCACGCTTGTGCATGGACCCTGCCTGCATGTGTGTTCCTGTACCCACAGATGTTTGACCTGGGGTATCCTGGGTCATGGTGGTGGCTAGCTCTGAGATCTGGAGAGCTCTGAGATCACAGCCCAGGCTAGGGTCCGCACGATGGGGCCAAAGCTGGCCGCCCCAGAGCTGTAGGTTTGTTTCTGGGCTGGTCTTCCATCCTGAGCCAGTTCTGCCATGAGAGGCAGCCATGGCTGGCCGTCATTGGATGCCATGGCTGCCTGCCATGGTGGGGGGCAGGGCTGGCTAGCCACATGTTCCCTGTTCTCCCCGCTCCCAGGACGTATAACTCTCGACCCAGTTGAGTGCATGTATGTTTCGTGTTCCAGCTTGTCACGTGCCCTGTCTTCCGGGGGATGCTGCCTGTCCCAGATCAACCTGGGATGCAGCAGCTCAGCGTCACTTCTATTTTTACCCTAAGTCACTTAGGTACTTCTAGAGTTGTAATATTTAAATACAAATAATTGGAATCTTTAAATACCACTTGTTTCATGCTTTCATAAACCCCTAGAAAAAGTTCTCACGATGTTGCTTGGCACATGAGGAGTCATTTCTGGCTTCACTGAAAGACTTGGACTATATGCTCTGGGGGTCAGCTGTTCTAGATATTTTGAGAAAATAAGGTCATTTCCCTGCCTTCACTCCTGCCCAGTTCCTACCTACTTTAGGAAAACTAGCATGATGTTGATCAACTCATATAATGACACTTCTGATCTCAAGGAGTGGAATCATCCTTTGTTCAGGGACTTTTTCAAGCAAAATACTAGGACTGAACTGAATAGAAAATGTTTTATTCACAAGTATTTTCGGGTTTCCGAGGACCATCTCTGAGTGTTCAGCCTCAGTACTCAGTAACATAAAACCTAGTACAAAGTATTTTCCAAATACCCTTACATAGTGACAGGAAAAGCCATGTATGCTGCTCATTCAAAGATTTCCTGAGTGCCGGGCTGATTCCTCGGTTTTCAGTACTTGTACTCGGTAAAACAGAGTCAAATATTGAGATACTCAGTAAAAACTGAATAATTTTGAATACCAAGTTTCAGCACTTGAAGATACCTACATTGTGGGAATTACTACTGTGTTCCCCCAATAGACCATTGTAGCTACTTTAGGATCAGTACAGCAACAAAATTAATGTTTTAATTTTTGAAACTCCATTATTTGCACTACAGAGGATCATGTCTCCACCTGAGCCTCCACCCCCTGCCCCCCCCAGCTCCGCTTGCTCGCCCATTGTTGGAGCTGGGAGCCAGGCTGCAGGGACTCCACCCCCCTCCCGGTGGCAAAGGGAGAGGGGGGCAAGACTACCATCTTCCCTGCGGCTTCCGGGGGTGGGGCGTCAGTCCCAGTAGGGGTTCCTCAGCAGCGTGCCTTCAGAGGGCCATTGAGTGTGGCCCTAGGTGGGGGTCTGGGTGGGCTGGGGTGTGGGGTTCTGTCTGTTGGCAGTGAATTGTGGGGAGGGTTTTGTATTGGGGGATACTTGTTTTAAAGGGGAGGAAGTGTGGGAGGTGATTGGTGGGAGGGTTGCTTTATTTTATAGTGGGGTGGTAAGGGGTTGGGCAATATAGATGGGAATTGGATTAGGGAGGGGATGAAGGTTCAATTTGGGAATGGGTGGGTGGGTGGGAATCCTCCCCTCGATTGGTGTGGGACAGCCAGAGGGGAGCCGGGACTGGTGCCCAGGGGGTGGGGGGACATAGCCATTGGGGTCGTGATGGGACGTGGGAGGTATGGTCCATATGGGGGGGTATGCTTGAGCTGGGCGGTGGGACAGGTGCTTAATATCTGTTCCCCGCACCACCCCTCTAGGGAAGGTGGTTCTTTATCAGAGGCCCCCTGACCATGTGTTGATGCTGGTGAATGCGAGGTCAGTAGCAAATTAAGTGACAACGGTCCAGGAATTGATCCTGGACCATGCAGCCGACCTTGTGTGTACCACGGAAACCTGGCTGGACACGGAGTCAGGGCCTAACTTGGCTGATGTTGTTCCAGCCGGGTATTCCGTGCAGCATCAACCATGGTCAGAGGGACAGGGGTGCGGTGTAGCCATGATTTTTAGGGAGGGTTGGGCTGTTCTGAGGTATTCGGTGCAATCCATAATGGGAGTTGAGGGTATCCATCTGGTGTTTGATGTGGCAGGAGACAGTTTGGGAGTGCTGCTTGTATACCATGCGCTCACCTGTACGGCGGCCTCCCTGCATGCTCTAGCGGATCTGGTGTCAGCAGTGGTGTCGTGATCCCTGAAGACGATAGTCTTGGGGGACTTCAGCATCCACACTGCCACCGATCTTGGGGGTGAGGAGCCTGAGTTCATGGCTGCCGTGGCAACCATGGACCTGTCACAGAGGGTCAGCGGCCAGACACACCAGGGGGGACATACCTTAGACCTTGTATTTTGTACCGGCCTTGAGGCGGGGGGGTCCATTGGTGGGGGAGATATCAGCTGTGCCCTTGTCATGGATGGACCATTACTTCCTGCAGGCCCCTCTCCTGGCGCACGTTTGCCCCCGGAGGGTCATGGAACCTATTCAAATGATCCACCCCCACAGACAGATGGAACCGAGTGGTTCCGGGAGGCTTTGGGGAATATACCCTCTGATCTGGACAGCTGTCCCATCGATGGCCTCGTCGAGCTGTGGAACGTCTTCCTGATGGAGGCCATTGAACGGATAGCTCCAAGGCATCCGCTTCCCAGGTGGCAGCACCACAGGCCTCCCTGGTTTTCAGAGGGACTGTGGGTGCTGAAGCAAGAGGGAAGGCAGTTGGAGCTACTGTGGTGTCGTTCATGTGCTGAAGCCGACAGGTTGTGGCACAGAGCGAGTTTACGAGCCTATGCCATTGCTATGCAAACAGCAAAGAAAGAGTTCTTTGCTGCCCTTATAGCATCCCCTAAATCTCATCCAGCAGAGCTGTTCCGGGTGGTGCAGGGCTGGTTAGTCCGGCCTCCCTCCACCTTGGAGTGGAGTCATCTAGTGCCCGCTGTGACTTATTTGTGGATTATTTTGTGGATAAAATCACTCAGATTCACCATGGTTTTGATGCTGCATTTTCCTCAGTAGGGCAATTGGAAGTTATGGAGGCCCTGCCTTGTTCTTGTTTGTGGGATCCGTTTCAGTTGGTGACCCCTGCTGATGCGGAGGATGTTCTTGGGGCTGTCAGGGCCACCTGTTGTGAACTGGACCCTTGCCCGTCCTGGCTGGTTAAAGCCTGCTGGGAGATGTTGGGGCTGGTTCTGGTGGGGGTGGTCAGTGCCTCCCTTAGGGAGGGCAGGGTACCGGGCTGCCTTAAAGAGGCGGTAGTGTGACCCCTGCTCAAGAAACCATCGCTTGACCTTTACTCCCTTGCCAGTTATCGGCCGGTCTCTAACCTTCCCTTTTTAGGGAAGGTTATTCAGCGGGTGGTCGCCCGGCAGTTCAAGGAGCATGTGGATGGTGTTGATTTTCTCAATCCCTCGCAGTTGAATTTTCACCCGAGATATGGCACTGAGACTGCACTTGTGGCGTTGGTTGACGATCTTTGCCGAGAATTAGACCAGGTCTGTTCGGCCCTGTTGATTCTGTTAGATCTGTCAGCGGCATTTGATACCGTTGATCATGAGATGTTGGTGACATGTCTGTGGGACCATGCAGGGGTGGGCATTATGGTTATTATTATTATTATTATTATAATAAACATTTATATAGCACCAGTCATGTACTTGGCACTGTACATAACATAGAAATGGACATGGTCCCTGCCTGTGGCTTACATTCTAAAAGACAAGGAGGGGGAGGCAGGGAGAGGGGACAGTGGGAAAGACAGGGGAGAAGACAAACACATTCAAGTGGATGCGAAGTCTCAGGTGCGTGTGCTTGGCTTGGTTACAATCAGGTTGGTTGCAGCAGTCTGCAGAGGAGGGCAGACAGTAAGTATATGGGAATGACTAGCAGGCATTGGGAAAGGCGGCAAGGAAAAAGTGGGTCTTGAGGAGGGATTTGAAGGAGCGGAGGGAGGGGGCAAGGCGGATGTGGGTAGGGAGGGAGTTCCAGGCATGGGGGGCAGTGATGGAAAAGGGTCAAAGGTGGCTAGGTGAGCAGGAGAAACGAGGGAGAGTGAGGGAGGAGACAGAGGAAGAGTGGAGAGTGCGTGCAGGAGTGCGTAGGGAGATTAGGTCTGAGAGGTAAGTGGGAGCTTGGTTTTGGAGTGTTTTGAACTTGAATACCAGGAGTTTAAACAGGATATGTTTAGGAAGGGGGAGCCAGTGAAGAGAGAAGAGGAGAGGCTGCACATGGTCAAAGCGACGGGCAGAGTGAATGACCTTGTCTTGACTGGTTCCACTCCTTCCTGGCCGGAAGAACTCAGCGAGTGGTACTCGGTGATTATTTTTCACCAAACCGAGACCTCTTGTGTGGAGTCCCACAGGGTTCTGTTTTGTCCCCTCTCCTGTTCAATGTGTATATGCAACCACTTGACGAGGTGGTCAGGAGTTTTGGCGTGCGGTGTCATCAATATGCTGATGACACCCAGCTCTACCTCTCTTTTTCATCAGACCCAGGTCCAGCAGTCTCAGTGCCTTGTAGCTGTGGGGGATTGGATGAGGGTAAATCGACTGAAGCTGAATCCCGACAAGACAGAGGTGATGTTGGTGGGGAAGGCAGCGGGGGTAACAGCCCCCATCATTGATGGGATCTGCCCTGCGCTGGTTCCCCAGGTACAGAACCTGGGGGTGCTTCTTGACTCACAACTCCACTTGGACACTCAGGTGGAGGCTGTGGCAAGGAGTGCCTTCCTCCAATTACATCTGGTGCGTCGACTTCACCCGTATGTTTCGGACTCTGACCTGGCCACCATCCCCACCTTCATCACCTTTAGGCTTGACTACTGTAATGCACTCTACGTGGGGCTACCTTTGGTGATGGTACGGAGTGGAGAATGCAGCTAGTTCAGAACACAGCGGCCCATTTCCTGGTGGGATTGGGCCATCGGGAACATATTACACTGGTTCTTCGGTCTCTGCACTGGCTGCCTGTAGTCTTCTGGCCCCGATTCAAGGTGTTGGTGCTTACCTATAAAGCCCTAAACGACTTCAGCCCAATCTGTTTGCGGGACCGCCTCACCCTCTGGGTTCTGGATTGGCCCCTGCGGTCATCGGGGGATGCTCTCCTGGAGGTCCCCCGAGTCTGCCGGGGGGGGCACAATAGAGAGGGCCTTCTCGGTGGCTGCCCCACAGCTGTGGACTTCACTGCTGGTGGAGGCCCGTTTGTCCCTGGATCTCCCCTCGTTTTGATGCTGTTGTAAGACATGGCTGTTCCACCTGGATTTTGTGGGGGAGGATGGGTAGGTTGGGAGGAATGGGTTAGGGTGGTGGGTGGTTAGGGATTTTTATTCCTGCCTTTGTTGTTTATTTTAAAGTTGTTTTAATGCTTTTAATATTTGATGTTGTGCGCCATCCAGAGCTGCCTGTGGCAGGATGGGCGGGTTAGAGATGTGTGAAATAAATAAATATAAATAAATAAATATACTTTCTATTTTTCATCCTGTTTCATGGATAATTCTGAGGTCATCAGAGGATTTGGTGTGTGCTATCAGTAGTATGCTGATGACACCCAACTTTACCTCTCCTTTTCAACTGACTCAGGCCCGGCAGTCTTGGTGCTTACCTGGGGTTTGATGGCTGTGGGGGACTGGATGAGGGTGAGCCATCTGAAGCTGAATCACAACAAGATGGAGGTGATGCTTGTGGGAGCGGCTGATGGAGTGATGGCACCCATCATTGACGGAGTCTGCCCTCCGTTGGTCCCTTGGGTTCATTTTATTTTATTTTATTTTATTTTTATTACAACATTTTTACTCCCCCTCCCCTTTTGCTCCAGGCAGCTCAGGGAGACTTACAAATCAATAAATATAAAACACAATTAAAACACCTCTCCCTAACCCAATCCCTCCACCCTCCACCCCATCTTCCCTCACCAAACGCCTGGCAGAACAGCCAGGTCTACTCATACACTGGAAGGAAGTAGGGCCAGGGCCATCCGGGCCTTCGCCGAGATGGAATTCAGCAGCCTAGGTGCAGCCACTGAGAACACGTACTCCATGGTGGCCCCACGGGCCACATGGGGGACCTCGAGAAGGGCGCTCCCAGCAGACCACAGTGTTTGCTCCAAGGCACAGGGAGTGAGGCGATCCTGCAGGTAAGTCAGGCCGAGACCGTGTAGGGCTTTATAGGTCAACACCAACACCTTGAATCGGGTCCGGAAGACTAGATGCAACCAGTGCAGTGCTCAGAGCACCAGTGTAATGTGCTCACGGTAGCCCAACTCCATAAAGAGGTGGACTGCTGCGCTCTGCACTAGCTGCAGTCTCTGAACCATCACCATTGGTAGTCCTACGTAGAGCATGTTACAATAGTCCAATCTCGAGGTAATGAAATATTGGAAGTTCCCCGGAAGGCCTACTAGCGTCTGAAGCCGGCAACCACAGCTGGCGCTGAGGCCACCGGACCGCCGCCACCCCTGTCTCTTATACACATCTAGATGTGTATAAGAGACAGGTCTAGGGCATCTGAAGCCGGCAACCACAGCTGGCGCTGAGGCCACCGGACCGCCGCCACCACCTGGAGCTCAAGGAAGGTAGGCGATCCCGGTGGGAACTTGGAAGTAGGGTGATCCCTGGGGTGGGGGGGGTGTTAAACCCCCACCCCAGGGATCATACAGTACAGGTACTTATACTTACCGGCTGCTGCTGGGATGGCCGCTGGTGCTGGTGCACTGGCTCTGGGTTGCCGCCGGCGGCCCGGAGCCGCAGTAAGGGACACTTAGGGGAATTTTTTTGTTTAAATCCAGGCTGGGCAGGGTGGATGGGGGGTGTCCCTCCTTCCACCCGCGCAGCCTGGACTTGGGGAGGGAAACGCGGGTTTTTTGTGGGGTTTTTTTGTAAAAAAAATAAATTTTTTAATCCGGTACCGGGAATCCGGGAAACTGGCCGGATTACCGGGTTGAATCCGATAATGCCAGTACGCCCAGTACCGGCATTATCGGATACCGGAAGATCCGGTAGTCCCACCCTTACTAAACATGGGGCTACCCTTAGTGATGGTCCAGAGGCTGGTGCTGGTGCAGAATGCAGCAGCCTGCCTCCTTACAGAGACAGGTCATTGCGAGCACATTACACCAGTGCTCCACTCTCTGCACTGGCTGCCTATTGTCTTCCAGACCTGATTAAAGGTGTTGGTGTTGACCTATTAAGCCCTAAACAGCCTGGGCCCTGCCTATCTGTGGGACCGCCTCATACCCTGGGCTGTGATGTGGCCCTTGTGGTCAGCCGGGGATGCCCTTCTCAAAGTCCCCCAGGTTTCCTCGGTAGTGATGATGGAGAGGGTGTTGTTGATGGCCACTCCTAGGCTGTGGAATTCCCTCCCGATGAGGCCCTGCCTAGCCCCAGACATCCCCCCCTTTCTGGAGACAGTGTAAAACCTGACTTTTCTGCCAAGCCTTTGGGGAAGGAGACAGGGAGGGTTGGAGGGGGAGGAGGGGTTTTGTTCTGCCTTAATGAGTTTTATAATGTTTTGTATATGTTTTTAACTATTGAATTGATTTAATTGATGCTTTGTGAGCCGCTCCAAGCTGCTGTTGTTTGCAAGAGGATGCATGCTAGAAGTACATCTTAATAAATAAATAAATAAGACCAGTGCAAAAAAATCAGGTCCAAGATATGTCCCCCATCATGCATTGGCCGTTAACAACTTGGTACAGGCTCATGGTAGCCATGAACTCATGCTCCGCACCACTGAGACTGGAGTCAGCGTGTATGTTGGCGTCCCCCAAGACTAATGTCTTTGGGGAGTGCAACACCACATCCGACACCAGGTCCGTCAAAGCGTGTAGGGATGCTGCCATACAGGTAGGTGTACGGTATACTAGCAGCACCCCCGATCTGTCCCCTGCCAAATCACACACAAGATGGAGGCCCTCAACACCTGAAACGACCTGCACTGGATACCTCCTGACAGACCACGACTTCCTAAAAACAATGGCTACACCACTCCCCCATTCCTCCAACCAAGGTTTATGCTTCACGGAGTACCCGGCTGGAACAAGGTCATCCAAAATAGGCCCTGACTCATCGTCCAGTCAGGTCTCCATGATACATGGAGTGTACCATAGTCTGGGGGTGCTCCATGACTCACGGCTCCTCCTGGATGTCCAAGTGGCGGTTGTGGCGAAGGGAACATTTTGCCAATTATATCTGGTGTGACATTACACATGTCTCAGACGCCAATATAGCCACCATCATCCATGCTTTTCTCACCGCAAGACTGGACTATTGCAACACGCTCTAGTTGGGCTACCCTTAGTGACGGTCCAGAAACTGCAGCTTGTGCAGAATGTGGCAGCCCATCTCCTTACCGGGATAGGTCACTGTGAGCACATTACACCTCTGCTGCGTTCCATGCATTGGCTGCCTATTGTCTTCTGGGCCCAATTCAAGGTGTTAATTTTTATGTATAAAGCCCTAAACCGCCTGGACCCTGCTTATCTTCAAGATTGCCTCACCCCCTGGGACCTGGATCAGCCCCTGCGGTCGGCTGCAAGCACCTTCCTTGGAGTCCCCTCGGTATCTCGGGTGGTGATGATGAGAGGGCCATTCTTGGTGGCTGCACCATGGCTGTGGAACTCACTCCTGACGGAGGTCCACCTTGCTCCAGACCTTCCCTCTTTCCGAAGACAGTGTAAATCCTGGCTGTTCTGCCAGGCTTTTGGTGAGGGAGATGGGTGATGGCAGTTGGGAGAGGAGAGGTTTTTTTTAAATCTCTGCTGTGGGATATGTTTGATTTCAGGCTTTATATTGTCATTTGTGTATTATATTATTATATTATATGTTTTAATATGTTGTGAGCCACCACAAGCTGCTGTAGTTGGAGGGAGTGGCCAAGAAATCGAAATAAATAAAATAAATAAATAAATAATTGAACAAAAGACAGTAGTAGCAGCTCAGAGCTGTTACCGTCAACCTTGTCAATATGACCTATGTGTGCTAATTCCACATGTTGGACCATTAACTGACACAAGCCAGTGGACACGTGCATAAAAGTGTGGTTTTAACCACAGTGTGACGGAGGACCCGGCGGCAACCAGGGACCCCAACCCCGGCCCACCAAAGGAAATCCAGGGGCCCCCACTGAGCCACAGCCCACCATAGCATTCACAACAGGGTTAGGGGGTGGGGCCAGATGACGGGGAGACAGCGAGACATCAAGGGGAGGAGTACCGCAAAAGGAAGGATGAGCGTGCTGGGGGTGGTGAGGAAGCCATGAAGAGCCGAGGAATCCAGAGGGACAAGAGGAGAGAGGCACGAGAGCAGGAGCTGAAGGGAAGTACCCCTGCGTGCTGGACTGGGGGTGGGAATTGTGAGAAGGGCGACTGTGAGGGAACGGGATGTCTTAGGGATGGAGGGATTCAGAAGGGACCCAGAAATGCTAGGGACACAGGGGAGGGTATGAGAGCAAGCAGGATTTCCCTCCCCGCCGGCCCCGCATCTAGAAGCTGGCAGGGCACATAGGTAGGGGGATGGTGATAAGTGACATCCCTAGGTGGGCCCAACTGCAGCAGTGGCGGGCAGAGGAGAGGTGGCTCTCGGTCCATCGAGAGAGTGAGGGCAGGATGCAGAGGCCATGTTAAAATGGTTTATGGAGGCCCAAACTGCCCAGCTGGAAACCCAATGAGGGTTTCTCCAACAGCTAACAACCAAGCTGGCGAGCACGCAAGTGCACAGCCAGGCCCAGCTGGCAGAGCAAGTGTCCACCCTTATGGCCCCGGCCATAACATCCCTGACGACCTGCACCGGGGCAGGGTCCGGGGAGAGTAAGGGGCTGCAGGTGCGGTTTACAAAAATGTCCCCCTGGGATGACCCCGAAGCCTTCCTGAATATTTTTGAACGGGTGGCCACCACCGCCAAATGGCCTCAGGAGCAATGGGCCATTTTTCTGACTCCTTGCCTATCTGGGCCTGTGCAGGCAGTCTATGATAGGCTGGAGGCAGCAGAGACCACTGATTTTGTGAAAGCCAAGGAGGCCATTCTACGAGGGTTGGACATAGCGGAGGAAACTTAAAGGAGGTGTTTTAGGGGCAAGAAGTATTCGCCGGGGTCATCCCCGCAGGTCATGGCACAGCAATTGGAAACCCATTGCATGCGGTGGTTGAAACCCTGACAAAGATCACCCGGCATCAGTGTGGCGATAAAGCGGTACTGTGCTTCCTGTTCGGATTGCCAATTAACCACCACAAGGCAGGTCGCACCTGCCCCTCTCATCCCTTTACCCCTAGTGGGAACCCCCTTTGAAAGAATGGGGATGGATATAGTGGGGCCAGTAGAATGGTCAGCGGAGGGGTACCGATATATATTGGTGACTGTGGACTACGCCACTCGGTATCCGGAGGCCGTCCCTGTAAGGTCCATGAAAGCCCCGATAATTGCTCGAGAGCTGCTAAATATTTTGACCGCACGTGGTTTCCCCACATCCTCCTGACCGACCAGGGCACTAATTTCACAGGGCAACTCATGCGGCAGCTATGTCGCTTATTGAAGATACACCACATATGGATGTCCGTATACCATCCTCAAATGGAAGGGCTTGTAGAGCGGTTTAATCAAACTTTAAAAGCCATGCTCTGCAAGTTCGTCCGAGAGGAATGCAAACCCTGGGCCTCCCTACTCCCGGCTCTCTTATTTGCCTATTGGGAGGTTCCCCAGGCCTTTGAGTGGCTGTATGGGTGCCATCCACGGGGGTTGCTGGACCTGGTAAAGGAGGGGTGGGAGGAAGCCCCAACCCCCAAAGATAATGTAGTCACGTATGTCACACACCTTCGGGAAAGGCTAAAATGAATGTGGGACTGGGCGGCCCAGAATGGCTTAGAGGCCCAGCAGCGGAAAAAGGGATGTTTTGACAAACACACTAAGGCCTGTCAATTGCACCCTGGGCAACGAGTTCTAGTACTGCTGCCCTCCACAGAGTCCAAACTACTCACCACGTGGCAGGGCCCCTATGAAATTGAGCAAAAGGGGCTCATAGACTATGTTGTGTACCAGCCTGGGCGGCAGCCCGAGCTACAGACTTCTCACATCAACCTTCTAAGGAGTGGAAAGAACGGAGGCCCAATCCCGCAGAAGTCCTGGAGGGGGACACCTCAACCCGTAAGGCCAGAACAACCAGGGAAACTGACATCCCCATGGGGGAGGAGCTGACTCCCACCCAGAACGGGCAACTAAAGGACTTTGTGGTGACATACCGTTACGTGTTCACACGACCCCCAGGTGTACCTCCTGGATCTACCATGACATTGTGACCAAGCCAGGGAAGATAGTGTGGGGCCCTCCCCGCCGGAGCCCACATCATCTGAAGCAGGTGATAAAGGATGAAGTATGCCAGATGCTCCAACTAGGTGTCATCAAAGAATCTAACAGCCCATGGCGCAGTCAGCTGGTGCTAGTAGGACGGCTCAACGAGGTTTTGCATCGATTTCCGAAAAGTAAACATTGTGTCCCGGTTCGATGCCTATCCAATGCCCCGGGTGGACACGTTGCTAGAGCAGTTGGGGAGGGCCTGGTACTTGTCGACCCTGGACCTTACCAAGGGCTATTGGCAGATCCCGTTGGCTCCCGCCGTGCAGGAAAATATGGCGTTTCCAACCCCGCTAGGACTCTTTCAGTTCATCTGTATGCCGTTTGGGCTACACGGGGCTGCAGCCACCTTCCAGCGCTTGATGGATAAGGTCTTAACCCACCATGAGGTCTATGCGGCAGCATACATTGATGACATTATTATCTTTAGTCATACCTGGGAGGACCATTTGGAACACTTACGACACATAGCCCATGCCCTAGCCAACGCCGGGCTAATGGCCAACCCCCAAGAAATGCTGGTTGGGAGAGGTCACCTACCTGGGATATCGAGTGGGGAAAGGCCAGGTCCGGCCTGTGTGGGATAAGATACAAGCTATGAAAGCCTGGTCCACACCCACCACCAAGCAGCAGGTGCAACAATTTTTGGGACTCGCAGGGTACTATCGCCAACATGTGTCCCACTTTGCGATGTTGGCGACACCCCTTACAGATGTGACTGGGAAAAAACAGCCAAAGACCGTGACGTGGACATCAGCATTAGAAACCGTCTTCAGAACACTAAAAAAGAGGCTCTGTACCGCCCCGGTCCTCTATGCTCCGGACTTTGAGAAACCCTTCATCCTCCAAATCGATGCCTCCGATGTAGGGCTCGGGGCCGTATTATCTCAAGTAATCAAGTGGGAGGAACACCTGATTGCCTACCTCAGCCGCAAACCTGACCCGCGAGAGAAAGCTCATGCTACCATCAAAAAAGAAGCCCTGGCTGGTCATTGGGCAGTGGTGGCATTGCGCTACTATCTCAAGGGTACCTCCTTCACGCTATTCAAGGACTACGCGCCCCTTCAGTGGCTCGCCTCTATGAAAGACAATAATGTTCGTTTTCTATGTTGGTACTTGGCCTTGCTACCCTATCGTTTTGATATTTGTCACAAGGCAGGGCGACTCCACCGTAACGCAGATTTCTTTTCTTGGCAGGGTGACAAGGCCCCCTCGCTTGGACCCCCCGGAGGGGTCTCTTGATGGGGGTATGTGTGACAGAGGACCTGGAGGCAACCAGGGACTCCAACCCCAGCCCACCAAAGGAAGTCCAGGGGCCCCCACTGAGCCACAGCCCGCCATAGCACTCACGCCAGGGCTAGGGGGCAGGGCCAGATGATGGGGAGATGGTGGGACATCAAAGGGAGGAGCGCCGCACCAGAAAGGATGAGCATGCTGGGGGCGGGGCTGGAGAGGAAGCTCTGAAGAGCTGGGGAAGCCAGAGGGACAGGAGGAGAGAAGCATGAGAGCAGGAGCTGAAGGGAAGTAACCCTGCGTGCTGGACTGGGGGTGGGAACTGTGAGAAGGGCCACCGTGAGGGAACAGGATGGCCTTAGGGACAGAGGGATTCGGAAGGGACCGAGAAATGCTAGGGACACAGAGGGAGGGTAGGATCAGGCTGTAGCCTGTGGGAAGCACCCCGCCAGGGGATCAGGTTCCGCTCCCTGGTTCCCCAGGGGTGCCCCCGGAGAGCAAGGGGAATTCCCCTCCCCGCTGGCCTCACATCTGGAAGCCAGAGGGGCACAAAAGTAGGGGGAGGGTGACAGACAGCATGCTGGACACTTGGAGTAAATTGGGGTCAGAATATTTTCTGTGCCTCAAAATTTTAATAGCCTGCCGATACACCTAAGTGAAATTTTTGATTTAAAAAATAAATTCAGAGTAAACACCTTACTTTTAAGAGAACAAAATAACTCTTGGACCACAAAATTGTATTGCCCCCTCTCCTATGCACAAGTTAGAAGCAATCAAAGGGTTTTTTTCTTTTATGTTTGCTTACATGCTTTCATGACTGGAATATGTATGCAAAGTTCCAGCATAGAACACATGTTTGCTTACTATTGAGTTACAAACCATTGAAAGCAGGAGTTGCAATAGAAATGCTGAGACAAACTTAACTATAGCAGCGTGAACAGCTTCATTATTATGTTATTTATTACCAAAACTACCTAAATGAACGCCTGATAAAGAAACCTGATAATGGTGGCAGACCAAGGATTATTCACCAAGGCTACAAATTTTGTATTTACAGATTGAAATAATTGCTTTGCTTAAGCAATGACCTTCCTTTATGTTGTTTTCTGATAATTGCTTTTGCCAATCTTTGACCTTCCTGTACATTTTGACCATGAATGTTGTGTTGTCGTATTCATCTTGTTGTCAGACTCTAAATCTGCCCTCATGGCCAGTACAAAATGCATCATGTGGCTTTATAATTCTGTCCTCACTACAGAATATATGGGTGTAAACAGACGAGATGTTTCCCCACACTAGTCCCCATTAAACCTGAAGTTACCTCTTCATGTAAATGAGCTTTCTCCTGCTCATGTGAATGGTGATCCCCAGATGTTCACCCTGCAGTCACTACTCTCAGTGACATCCCAGGGAAGGCAAATGATACCATGCAGGCTAATCTAGGCTACCACAGGGTAACAGGCAACCATGGGACTGCTGCCCATCTGTTGGTGTGCACACATCCTGTGTGTGTGTCCAGGTCCACCACTAGTAGAAAGGTTGGAGGAAGCGCCTGCCAGCTGCCAGCCAACTAATGGAGTGGGATGGGAGGGGAAACTGCATGTTCCTAGCCTGCTCCATCTGCGGGCCAGGACCTGGTGGGTGCTTCTCCCTTCCTGACTGCTCCATCAGTTGGCTTGCGGCCAATGGGCGCTTCCTCCAGGCCCAATCCTGCTGCCACCACAACAGAATCGTGGGCTCTTGCCTGTGAGTTAGGCTTCCTGGATGAAACCGGAGTGGGGTTGGGGGTGAGTGGTGGCTGCCCATTTGTTCTACACCACACACTTTCTACATGAGTAGTGGCTGCATGGGGGTTCCACAGGGGCGACTATGGGCCCCCACCAAATTCCTGGTCCGTTTGTTAACACCCTATGAAAAACATTTATCCTTAATAATTTGGCTAACCTAAGGGGATTGATGTCATAACCTGTCAGCAAGCACAAATCTCTAGAATTCATAAACATCATAACAACTCAGATTAGACTGATGACATGGGAGGGGGGGAAGTAATCTATCATTGAAATCACCCAACAAAATTAAATAGGCCTTAGGGTATTGTGAAATTAAAACCTCAAGTAAATCTTCCAACCCTGCCCATAAACTATCTGAATGAAAGGTGGAGGACAATGGAGGAATATAAATGTTAACAATCAATACCTGAATTTCCCTCTGCAGTTCCCAAAGTAAAATTTAAAAATTTTCAGAAGATACTGGCAATATCTCACAAGAACCAGGAAGTTTATAGAAACAAAAATAGCTAAGCCACCTTATATATGATCTTTACAGGATGTCTTGTACCCTGCTTGGCAAAAGGAATCACAACCACTAAATTCAGTTGAGTCCATTCAGCCAAGTTTCCTGTAAACAGATAATATCAAAGGAATGTAGAAAAGCAATACAGTCTCTATTGTTCAATTTATTTCTATATCCAGAGATATTCCAAGATAAAATAAATAGATTTACTGTAGCAATCCAGAGGATGAACAAACAGTCATTAGACTGGGTTGTCTCTACAACTAAGTCTCTGACAAAAATAGCACGAGTTCTAATAGGTTACATTTTATCTAAATTGCTAATGGAGGGAGTCTGAAACTGAGCTCTGTCTAAATTGGGGCCACTGTATTTATCATATTACAGTCACTGACATTGGAATCTAAAGCAAGTGCTGGAGATACATCAACAGATCCTTTTAATAAAAAAGCAGAACAGCAGCTACCATCAACTGGTAGGCCGGCCAATGTTGTCCCATATTATCCAACTAGCTGAACCCGGAACTAAAGGCGAAGAAATACTAGAATATGACAAAGAGCAAGTCTGAGAGTCACCTTTCTTCCTAATATTAGGATGGACTCTTAAGTCTCCAGCAGAGTTGGAAAAACTGGCTCCATTAGAGGAAGCCAGTATGATTAATATTGACCCTCATCTTCTGGATCTTCCTCTTCTTCCTTGTCCTCGTCCTCTTCCTCAGGTTAGATGTGATTCAAAGTGGACTTATTCAGAGCTTTTCCCTACCTCTACTGGTGTACGACAAGGCTGCCTTCTTGCACCCCTTCTTTTTTTAATCGATACACCAATGGCATTGTTCCTCAGATGTGGATAGAGGCTTTCTCCCCTCCCAAAGTATTAGATCAGACTTTGCCTATTTTACTTTATGCTAATAATATAATCCTAATTCCAACATTTAAAAACAAAAGTTTAAATTTCATAGTTAAGGCAAATTAATCATTCCTAATATTTTCAAATCCTCTCAATGTAATAATCTCTGATCACCTTAACTCCTATGCTTTCAAATTATTACTTCTCCACATCAGATCACTAATTTTCACCCTCTCTGTCCTTCTCTCCTCAAAATTATCACTCCCTTTCTCCTTTCAAAAACATGACAATTCTTTCATAACAAAGAATATTACATCACTTCACACACTCTAATATTAAACAAAATAATGAATTATCATTCACATCCTTTAATGAGTTAATCCGGCTGTTGATGTTTTCCCTGTGTTTCATATACACAGGATATTTTCAGACGTTACGAGACCACGCTCAACCAGAGTGAACCACGCTCAATTCCACGGCGGGGCCAAAGAGCCCTGAACGTCTGTTTGGCACCTGCCAGATGTTCACCACGCTCAATACCCACATGGGGTCAATTTCAATCACGCTTCCCAGGCTACCCGGGGGAATATCCCGGGAAGCGTGGTCAAAGAGATCCCCACTGGGAACCAACAAAAAGTAATGTCTGGACGCCAGTCACCCGATAGAACCAAAGGAAACGATCCCCAGCCATGGACAATGCACGCAGCATCGCTGCCAGGCAACCAGCAACAACACAACCACCCGAGGGAGATTTAAAGGGAAATCCACAGCAGGCAAGCGTGGCAGGATGGAGCGAGGAGGGAGGCGGAAGAGAGCAGCAGGAGAGAAAGCGATGGTGGTGGAGCAGGAGGAGGAGGAAGGGGCAGCGGTGGAGGGAGTGCAGGTGGAGGAGGGGGAGCAGGGGGTCATGCTCTGGATGGAGGAGGTGCAGGGACAACACCAGCAGCAGCTGGGACATGACGCCCCAGGGACAACAGCCGGACCGGGGGAGGCGTAGGCACCTAGGAAACGGGTAAGGGGAATCAAGGGGAGGGAAACAGGGGGCTCAGGGGCACCCAGGGGGGGCACGGGGCACGCCCGAGCACCAGGCAGGGAGGAGGGGGAAGGGGCACCCTGCGAGGGGGCCAGACCCACATCCAACCCTATAACCCCCACCCCCTGTCCCCACAGACATGGAAAAGGGCCCAGGCGGACGAGCCCCGGGAGGACACCGGCCCTGCCCGGGTGGAGGAGGAGGAGGAGGATGACCCACGGTGGAGAAG
The DNA here is from genome assembly GCA_003113815.1 of Sphenodon punctatus. Taxonomy (NCBI): domain Eukaryota; kingdom Metazoa; phylum Chordata; class Lepidosauria; order Sphenodontia; family Sphenodontidae; genus Sphenodon; species Sphenodon punctatus. The sequence goes on from QEPC01001394.1 coordinate 3,796,709, forward strand.
AAGGAGGAAGGCCTACCACAGAGGGGGCCAGTGGGGGCTCCAGGAGACCCGGGACTTCATAAGGATATGGAGGACCCTGGAGTACCAGCTGGAGCTCGCGCTCAACCAGCGCAACCAGCATGTCTACCAGGACGTAGTGCGGGACATGGAGGCGGCGGGGCACCAACGCACCATGGCACAGTGCCGCTCCAAGGCCAAGGAGCTGAAGAGGGGGTACAAGGCCATCCGGGACAACAATAGGCAGTCCGGACAAGGTTCCCGGACCGCCCCATTCTATGATGCCCTGGACCGCATCCTGCACATGAAGGGGTCCATAGTTGCCCCAAGGCTCATGGGGAGTGCTGTGATCCAGGGCAGGGAATGGGCCAAGGTACCCCCTCCCCTCGCCGCCCCCCTGGTAGACATGAGCTCCAGGGCCCCAGACCTCCAGGAGGAATGCCCCGGGACCTCCGGCACCTGCAGGCCCCCCCCCCGACAGCATCCCGGAGAGCACACACCCCCAGGCCAGGCACGCGGAGTCTGAGGCCGGCACCCTCATCACCCTCAGCCAGTGGTCCATGGGGGAGCACTCACACACTGAGGGGCCGGCCTCGGAGGGATCCGAGATGGACATTGAGGGTAAGTGGGTGACCCGGAGGGGGGAGGGACCAGGCCAAGGGGGGAAAGGTTGGGCCAGGGCCAGCCCCAGCCCCCCACAGGCAAGGCGAGAGGGGCCCCTCCTCAGGTCGCCCAACCGCACACCCCTACACCCACAACCCCCTATCCTCCACGGAACACCCCGGGACAAGACCCAGGTGACCAAGCAGGCAGCCACTGAGAAGCCCAGCCAGCAGGTGCAGGATCCAGGTGAGGCCAGCGGTCCAGTAGGGAGGGCACTCCGGGGTGCAGAGAGGGGGTCCCCGGGCAATCAGAGGGGTGGGATAGGCTGGGGTTGAGGGGTGGGGAGGGACCAGGAGAGACGCCCTGGGGCCCGAGGGGCCCCTGCCCCATCCCGGGCAGGGGGCAGGGACCCGGGGCAGGATTGGACTCACCCTCTCATACCAACAGGGCAACCCCATCAGCCAGCATCCCCAGGGCCCGTGGCCCCATCACAGCGCATGAGGGAGTACTGGGCATGGGTCCGCAGGCGGAGGGAGGAACAGGCGGAGGAGATCATCCAGACCTCGGCGGAACAGGGGGAGAGGATGATAGCGGCCGTGGACCGGATGGAGGCAGCCATTGAGCGGTTCCTGGAGTGGGCGGAGATGAGTGACAGAGGCTCCAGGCCGAGGTGCACCTGGAGCAGAGGCAGGAGCACCGGGAACACAGCAGGCAGGTGGAGGCGCTTGGGAGGCTGGTGATGTGTACACGTGGGTGCAATAAACGGTGTTTGCACTATAATGGCTGCTGGGCCCATTTGTAGGTGAGGGGGGCCAACCGTGCAGGGGCAAGGCCAAGGTACCCCCAGGGGGTGGGCCTGGGGGGAAACCCTCACACCTGGGCCCCCTGGGCGATATGCCTCCCCAGGGCATCCCGGATCCGCTTTGCGTAACGGAACTCCCTGGGGTTCTCGGCGTTCACATACAGGGGCACCGGACCGGGGTCCCGGTGGGGCTCGGGGTACTCCAGGGCTGCCCCCTCCATCTCGCATACATTGTGGAGCACACAACAGGCACCGATCACCAGGGCCGAGGTCGCCACGGTGTAATCAAGCCGGCCAGCAACACTCCTCTAGTGCTGCTTGAGGGCCCCGAAGGCATGCTCCACCACGGTCCGGCTGGAGCACAGGCGGGTATTGTATAGCACCTCCGCAGGGGTCCGCGGTACAGGGTAGACCTTCATCAACCACCGGGTCAAGGGGTAGGCAGGGTCCCCCCAGGATACAGGGGGGCATTGGGACCCCCTCGATCCAGATCATGCCCATGTCAGCGAAGTCACCCCAGAACATCCGGGCATAGAAGGGGGAGATGGTCATGATCCTGGC
>QEPC01001394.1:3804586-3816561 GCA_003113815.1 Sphenodon punctatus
GGCAGGGTGGGTGGGGGGTGTCCCCCCTTCCACCCACGCAGCCTGGGAGGGGGAGGGGGGAGGAATTGTATTCCATTGATTTCAATGGGGACACAGTGCCCCATGAAATTAATGAAATAAAACCGGTACCGGATACCAGATTTAATCCGAGAATCCGGTTCTTTTGAGAACCGGAAAACCGGTAAATCCGGTATCTGGTAATTTCCCCGGGGTCCCACCTCTACTTTTTACTATTGCACTTTCAGTTGTTTGACTCAGTGATACTTAGGGGTTGCTTTTCCAAATTATCTTTTTCTCTTAGAACATGTCCTTGTGAATTTAAGGAACCTGAAGATCTTCCGCATGTACTGTTTAATTGTAAATTTTACTCAGAGCTAAGGACGCAGTAGATCTCACCACTTAATAGAGGGTAGAGAATTTTTACCAATGATCCAGAAATTGAACCTCTTCTTAACCTCCAAAAATGATAAGATTATTAATTCAGTGGCAACTTTTACCTTTTAAATCTTCCATAACAGGAAATATTTGGTAGATATTAAGATGTTTTATATATTATTTTTACTGGATTATCTGATTTTTTCTTTCATTGTTTTTCAATTTATTTGTATGTATGGCTAATTGCTAGATAAACTATTTCATCCCTCCACATCCCCTTTATCATCAAGCAATACATTACTAGGTTGCTTTAGATGACATTTCCTCTCAACTTGACTCTTGTTTTATCCTTATTCATACCAGTTGTTTTGAAAAGAGGGTTACTTTTTCCCTTCTGTTTGGTGTTTTTTTTAAAAAGGCGAATAACAGAGGGCTGATTACATTATTTATTTTATTTTATTTTATTTTATTTATTTATTCATTTACAAATACTTATATCCCGCCCTCTCCTGCACACAATGGCAGCTCAGGGCAGCTCACAACAAAAAACAGCAACATTAATCAAATTTATAAAATTCATTTACATTTTAAAAGGGCATAAATAAACCCCTCACTCCCCAACCCACCCACCCCTCCCTGTCTCCCCCCACACATACACCCAAAGGCCTGGCAGAACACCCAGGTCTTACACTGTCGTTGGAAAGAAGGGAGGTCGGGGGCTAGGCGGGCCTCCGATGGGAGGGAATTTCACAGCTTAGGAGCAGCCACCGAGAACACCCTCCCCATCGTTGCCACCCAGGAGACTTGGGGGATTTCGAGTCAAGCGTCCCCAGCTGACCGTAGGGGCCGTACCACCATCTGGGGCATGAGGCAGTCCCACAGATAGATGAGGCCTAGGCCATTTAGGGCTTTATAGGTCAGTCCCAACACCTTGAATTGGCCTGGAAAACAATAGGCAGTCAGTGCAGAGAACGGAGCACTGGTGTAATGTGCTCACGGCAACCTGTCTCCGTAAGGAGACGACCCGCCACATTCTGCACCAGCTGCAGCTTCCAGACCGTCACCGAGGGTAGCCTCATGTAGAGTGCGTTTCAGTAGTCTAACCTAGAGGTGATGAAGGCATGGATAATGGTGGCTAGATCAGTGTTTGAAACATATGGCGGCAGCCGTCACACCAGATGTAATTGGCGAAAGGCGCTCCTTGCCACCGCCTCCATCTGAGAATGCAGGCAGAGCTGCAGGTCAAGGAGCACCCCCAAACTAAGGAGCTGAGTGCCTGGGGGGGCAGACCCCATCAATGACAGGTGCCACGTCCCCCCTCTCCCCAGCCCTGCCCAGCATCAGCTCCATCTTGTCGGGATTCAGCCTCAGATGAGTCGCCCTCATCCAATCCCCCACAGCCGCCAAGCACCAGGTAAGCACCGAGACTCCCGGGTCCGGGTCTGCTGAAAAAGAGAGGTAAAACTGTGTATCGTCAGTGTACTGATGACATTGTGTGCCAAACCCTCTCATGACCGCATCCAGAGGCTGCATATAGACGGAGGGGGGACCGAATAGAACCCTGCGGGACTCCACATGTGAGGTCCAGGGGAAGATGACGAGCACTCCCCAAGCACCACCTATTGAGTTCTTCCGGTCAGGAAAGAGTGGAACCAATCAAGAACAATTCTGCCCCAGAAATTATCAGTTCCACTTAAACACTTAAGAAATTTTTTAGATTGCTCCATTTGTGTACTTCAAATTTTTTATTTGTCCAGAAGTATTCCTCTAAACTTTGGTTCATGCCATGGTACTATATGGGTGTATTAATACTGAGTTTTTACTATGCTTCTCTATATTCGGTGATTCTCCTATCACCCATTATTCTTTCTACATGGTATCACAGTACTACTGGGAAATATAATTGTGGTATTTTATACTGTGTTTCTGTCTTCTGTATCATTCCAAAATTTTCTCTGCGTTATTTATTACTTTGCTAGTGCTGGTAATTCTACTAGGCCTAAAGTTAGAAGATGTAGCGCTGCAAAGCTAATGTTAATTCAGTATTGTGGGGAAAGCTAGTTTAATCTCTTGCTTTCTTTCTCCTCCACCCCACCTCCTGCTTTTTCTATCCTTGTTGCGTGTCTCCAGATGGACACGGGATTGGTCATCCATGTCAGCCAGTGTCCATCCCTACCTGGGTCCATTTTAAATGGACCCGGTTGCTGATGCGGCCCATGGTCCGCCTGTGCCGCACCCCCCTCTCTGACACCATAGAGCTGTGGGCGGATCACCCTACACGCTAGGATGCTGCCTGCAACACTATGGTGTTTCCTGGGGTAACTCCCAGCCAAGACTGAAACTGCAGTGGCTGTCCACTGAGCAGACGGATCACAGCTCCACCATGGGCCAGTGCCTTGGGTTTGGCTGGCCCGCTTCACTGGCGCCTCTCTGGGATGTTCTGGAGCAGGAACAGCCTGCTCTGTCTCTGCTCTGCCTGCACATGTGGTGGCTGCCTTTAGGTAGAAAGGCCATACAGGGGTGTCAAGGAGCAGAGGTGGGGCTGCTATCTGTTTGAAAACATCCATTGTGGCTGGTAAAGCTCTCATGACCTGCACTGCTGGACCTCCATGATGAACATGGCCAGATGAAGAAGTGGACTAACTAAAGACTTTTCTAAGCAGTATGTGCCTTATCACTGCAGTCTTGTGTCTCAAGACACTAAACAAAGGCAGTTGATGGCATGAGTAGCTGATCGCAGAAGCCGGAGGTGGTGATGTGGTGTTAGCCCACACTGCTGGTGAGGACAGGGAAGATCTCCCACACCTATCTGCCAAACGTGGCAGGCTCCAATCTTTATTTTGTCATCCTGAACTTTTCCCCCTTCTTTCTTGTTTGTCTGTTCTGATTAGGTACTTGCAGACTGATGAATTATGTGGGAATTACTTATTTGCATGCAAAAATGGTGATTTTGTACGCTCAGCGGGTTGAATGCTCTTTTTGTGATAGGCCATATTTTATCTAAATTACAGGTTGAACTCCTAGGGTGTCTTAGTTTACACAGAACACCATCTATTTTGATGCTAAGACCTGTGTTCTTTTTCTCAATGAGAGGGAAGGAAAATAAAAGTATGTAATCCTTTCACAGTTAATTAGTGACCTCGCTTTACTCAGACCATTTACAGCAATTACAGGGATTAGTTGCTGTATAAAGTGAGAGGAACTATGAAAAGGAAATGCAGGAGCAGAAAAACAGGGACAGTAAGATAACTTCTGTTTTTAGTTGGTGAGCCAACCTTTTTATTTCCCCTTCACTTGTTAAGTAACCTTTTCCAGTTCTGTAATAATGACTAACTCAAAAACTTGTTAACTTCATAGGTAAAAGAATGTCTCTGCTTTTATGTCATTGATTCAGCTGCTCAGTAAGCAGCTTTCTATGTAATCCCTTTGGAACGCTAGGGATGCCACTTGTTTGTTTTGTTTACACTTATATGCCAGCCTACCCAAATTGGCTCATGGTGGCTTACAATTAATAAAAACCCTTAAAACACACACACCAAAACCCCAATTCCCTCCCTTAAACCCTACCTCTAAAACTCCATCTCCAAAAATTTCCTAGCCCCTCTCCCAACCCACAGACAAATATAATCTCCCAACGAGCCCCTATCCCCACCTGCCAAATGCCTTACCAAACAAGAATGTTTTACACCTCCTCCAGAAGATGCTTAGACTCCCTTCCGGAGGAAGGGAGTTCCATAGAACTGGAACAGCTATGGAGAATGCTCCCTGCACCCCCCATCCGAGGGACAAGGGTAACACATGGAACTCGTGACAAACTAGGGAAGGCCTGATGGAAGAGGTAGGTTTTCAGGAGGAATTTACAAGCTGGGAGGGAGGAGCAGAGCGAATGCATCCAGGGAGACTGTTCTAGTCATGAGGGGCAACAAGAGAGAAGGGGCAAAGGCATTTAGAAGAGCAAGGGTGTTGTGAGCAGATGACAGTTGGGGGCAGAGGAGGAGCAAAGAACCCAGGTAGGAATATGGTGGGATACAAGAGTGGAGAGATAGGGGCGAGCAAGGCCATGAAGAGCCTTGAAGGTGAAGACCAGGAGCATGTACTCCTTAACCTTTGTAAATTGCATAAATATCCATGAATGGTAAGACCCAAGTATTAGTATCAATTTGTCCTATGTGCTGATTTCCATTATTCTCCCACAATACCAGGCAATTATTAAGTACCACAAAGTTAGTAATTTTAAAAAGTATTGGAAACTTTAAGTACCATCAGATTTTAGATGTGAGAGTAAATTTTGATTACTATAGAATCAACACAAAATTAATCCCTAAGCAGTTTAGAAGCTAACAAAATGGGTGATTGAGTGAGGGGAAAGATGGCAAAGTTATTATTACAGGGTCAAGTTATGTAGAATTGCTATGTGCACAAGTAGTTTGTTGTTCTAACTATATATATATATTAAAAAGTTTTTATTAATAAGAAATTATTCTCATTACAAAAAATAATGTATTCATATTACAGCTTTCTCTTTCGTAGTCGGGTCTGCCCCGAAGTGCAGAAGTCGAGGAGAAGCAAGTAAGTTTTGTACCAACAACTTTTTAAACAAATCAGGGTAACTGGGGAGGGGAGGGTGGTTTTTCAAAGGAAAGAAAGAAAGGGGGGGGGTGTTCAAACTATATCTGTTGTTTGCTCGCTAAGATAAGTTGTTGAGAGTAAATTTCATTGTCCTGTTTTTCCTTGAACTTTGTTTCCTTGTGTCTTATACCAGGTCTCTGATGTAGATTGTTCTAGTCGATTCCAGTGGAAGTTTCTCTCAAATGATGTCCCAGCATTTTGTCCAGACTGCATAGAATGCTTCGAGTTTCTCTTGTAGGTCTGCTGTAATGCGCTCCATCGTGATCCTATACCACAATCTATGTCTTATATTTGTAATAGTTGGAGGGGCGGTGGCTTTCCATTTGCTGGCTATTGTATGTAGTGTCGCCAGTCTTATTTGTTGGCATACCTGAATTCTTTCTTTTACATATGGGTTTTTGGGACATATGCCAAATAAAGCAAATTTGGGTCCAAATGGTATTACTCCTCCAACAATCTGTTGCATCCATTTCCATACTTTATTCCAGATTATATTTATATCGGGGCATTGCCACCAGCAATGTAACACAGTTCTGGTCATGCCACAGCCCCTCCAACATTCATCGGATTGTATTACCTTCATTTTCTTGAGTTTTACCGGAGTGTAATACCACCTATAACATAACTTAATCTGTATTTCTTTGACCAGGTCTGATCTAGAGTACGTAGTCATGACTGCCCACATTTCTTCTGTTTCTTTTTTCTCTATTTGTTGTTCGATTTCTTCTTCCCAGGCACTAATATAACCTGCATCTGGTGGATGCGAAACCATTTTAATTGGGATGTATAGTCTAGAAAGGATCTGAGAGTCATCGGTACGTTCTAATAGTCCCACTTCCAAAGGAGTAGGTTGTCTTGAGAAATGTGGCCAGTCATGATGATTCGTGATTCAAGATTTTAATTTCAAATAAGTGAGGAAGTTAATTTTAGCTTTAATTTTATTTTCCATCTCATTTTGGGTCATAAATTCTTCTCTTTGTATCAGATGTTTTATTAGCCATATTTTCTGTTGTCTCAGTTTGTTTTTTAGATCTAGCAGATCTGTTTCTCCTTTATCTATTATACTTTCGATGTTTGTATAGGAGGCTCTGCCAATTAAAATATCTGCCTTTTTTGTTATTATTGTCCAATTTTTATAAGCTGTGTTTATAAAGGGGTGGTCACAACATTCTTGACATACTCCTGTCTCTTTATCTATCGATCTCTTTGTAAAATATGTTGTGTGAGATTGTAGTTTTTCTGTTTGCACCCAACTGGGTTCTGTTGGGTTTTTGTACCAAATCTTAATGGCTCTGAGTGTAGACGGTATATAATAACTTCTAATATCCAGGAAATTAACCCCCATTGTGTGTTTTGTCAGTAAGGATAATTGATTTACGTACTCTTGGATGGTTTTTTTGCCAAATAAATTGATTAATGCTTTTAGTTAGTTGTGTAAAAAAAGTTTTTGGTAACTGAATGGGTCATGCTAGTAAGTAATATAGTATTTTGGGGAGTAGCATCATCTTTATACGGTTTATATGGCCTAACCATGAGTATTGAGTTGACTGCCAATTTTCCAATTTAGTTTTACATTCTTTTATCAGGGGTTTAAAGTTGGTTTGGTATAAATGTTTAGGTAGTTTGGTAATAGTTACTCCCAGATATTTGAATTCCCTGGAGTTTATCTTAATCAGGGAGCTTTGAGCTATCTCTTGTTGCTGCAGTATTAATTAGAACATTAAGGCCTGTGATTTATTTACATTTATTTTAAACCCAGATACTTTCCCATATTTCTCTATGGTGTTTACGATATATGGGCTTGTCTCTGTAGGTTGTGAAAGATAAACTAATGCATCATCAGCATATAATAAGATTTTATATTCTTTCTCCCAAACCACTATCCCCTTAATTTTCCTCTCTTGTCGAATCATGGCAGCCAGTGGTTCAAGTGCTAAGTCAAATAATAGGGGGGATAAAGGACATTCCTTTCTCATACCTCTATATAATTGAAATGATTCAGTCAGTGATCCATTTACTATCAATGCCACTTGTGGGTTTTTGTAAATAATTTTTACCCACTCTATAAATTTACCAATAATGCCCATTTTTTCTAATGTTTTGAATAAGAATCTGTGTTCAGCATGATCAAAAGCCTTGTCCTCATCGAGCGAGATCAAGGTTGCTGGGGTCTTTTTTTCGTGAATTTGGTGAATTAAGTCAATTTTTTTTCTGATATTGTCCATGCCATACCTGGCGGGGTTGAATCTTGTTTGATCCAGCGGTATAATTTGTTTAATGACTGAGGCTAATCTGTTTGCCATTATTTTAGTGAAAATCTTGATATCTGAATCTAGAAGGGCTATAGGTCTGTAGCTGGCACACTGCATTGCCTCTTTTTCCGGTTTGAGGCATAACATTATATTGGCCTGGTAATATGTAGGTGGGAGTGCTTGTTGTTCAATTATAGTATTATAAACCTTAACCAAAAGTGGAGTTAATGTATCCTTGTATGTTTGGGAAAATTCAGCTATAAAGCCGTCAGGGTCACTTGCTTTATTTTTGGGGAGTACCGTAATTGTTTCTTGAGATCTCTGCATTTAATACTTGTTGTTCTTGAAATGCAAGTTTGGGCAGATTAATACCCTCTAATAGTGTTGTTTCCTTCTCACTGGGATTTGTTGAGTTGTAAAGATTTTGATAGAATTTTTTTAATTGTTCCCCTATTTGCTTAGTCTTTGTAATACGCTCTCCATTGGAATGTCACGCCGCATGGATGGGCTCGGGGGATGGGAAGGGGCGCACGGAGGATCCTAGGGAGGACACAGGGAGACACTCCCCCAACAAAGAACATGGCCCCGCCCTCGCTGCAATGCACAGCGCCGCCAGTGCCATCCCCGCTGCAGGGGGATACCTCGCAAGCAGACGCAAAAGCCTCGCCCCGACGCAGCGCACGCATAGTGGCACGACACACGTTGTAGGGGGCGGGGCTTACGAGAGTTCCACAGCAGAGACCTATAAAAGCACCGGCGGGGCATCAGCTCCCCGCCGGTAATCGTGAGAGAAGCTGGCTCCCTTGTCCTTGCATCCGCTGAAAGCTAAGTTGCTGACTGTTGTATTGTGTCTCTGTTTGGTGCCTTGTGCTTGTTCCCCTTTGTGCTCCTACCTTTCTTTGAAGTCTGTATTACGATTGTTGTCTGTGTACCTAGCACCTCTGGTTGTCTTACTCCCTGGTCCCTGTGTAGAGTTAGTCCCGTGTCCTCAATCTTTGGTTCCCTTCTGTTGCGCCTGAGACCTTCCCTATCCCCTCCCCCTTCCTGGAACCACCTCCACTTCCCTTCCCCTTTCCTTTAGCCCTGTTGCCCCCTCTCATCCCTGGCCCTGCCTCCCCTCATTCCTGCACTTGCTCACCAGTCCCCCACTTTGTGCCACACCATGGGTTCTGAGTTCCCTAGCCTCCTGACCTTATTTGTACGCCTGATTGTGAGGCTGAATCCCCTCCTTCCTTTCCCCTCCCTGGTTGGCAATTTCTCTCTCCGCCCCTATGATGATAAGGGTTGCCTTGTAGTTAGCAAGGAACGCCCACCTACTATCCTGAGGGGAATTCCGGGAGCTTCACAACTATCGGAGAGAGATCGCCCCCCTTAGAGCAAACTTGGGTGAGTCCCAGGCCACCCTATGCTCTTGCCCCGTCCACGCCTTCCCGTTGTTCCCTTTCCCTTCCCCCAACCCTGACATAGAATTCACTAAGGCTGGGATGTTAGTTTTGTTCCTTTTTTTTTTTTGACTAACCATGCCAGTACTTTATCAGTTTTGTTTGATTTTTCATAATAATATCGTTTAGTTAAATAAATTTGTTTCACTGTATATTCTGTTTCAATAAATTTATCATTTGTCTAGTTTTTGTGATTTCTTTTATATGTTTTTAGAGGGGTGTTTTTTATTACTTGCTTCTAGTCTTTTAATTTTGTGGACCATTCTAATGAGTGTGCTTTTTTTTCCCTTTTAGCTTTTGCCTCCAATGTTATATAAGAACCTCGAATGACAGCTTTCATTGCCTCCCATACCATCTGAGGGTTCATGTCTGGTGTATAATTAAATTTAATATATTCTATTAGTTGGTCTTGTATTTTTTCTACATTTATTTGATTTAATAAAATATTTTTGTGTAATTTCCAATAGTATTGTTTTTTTTCTTGTTGTATATCTGTTCCTATGCTCAAGATAACAGCGCTATGATCTGTGAATGTGTTTAGTGCTATATGGCTATATAATTTTTAACCAGGCTTGTAGCAGTCAGTATGTAGTCTATTCGGGAGTATGTTTTATGGGGTTGTGAGAAAATGGTGTAGTCTCGAGTTTGGGGGTGTAGCTCTCTCCAGGAATCTATTAATTGAGGAGTCTGTATTAAATCCTTTATTTTTCCCATTTGAGTTAAATTATAGGGAGGGCGAGATTGGCATATTAAAATCTCCTAAGATTATGAGGTGACCATTCATAATTTTTTGTACTATTTCTAATTTTTCTTGAAGGAATTGAGTTCCTTGGGTGTCGGGTCCATAGACATTTACTATTATATATAGCTGGTCATTTATCAAAAATCGATCCTCTGTATCTCGCTGTATAGTTTGAGGTATAAAGTTAGCTTCCTTAGCTATTCCTATACATACTCCGGCTTTTTTTTTTCCTGGTTGAGTTGCATGATATATATATATATATATATTCATATTTTTATGGGTGAATCTATTTGTATCTTTCTGTAGAAAATGGGTTTCTTGCAATCCGAAAACATATATTTTCTGTTTATGTTTTGCCAAATTCGTCTACACTTAATGGGGCAGTTAAGACCTTTAACATTTAATGTCATAATCTTTATTTCATCCATTGTCAATCAGGTTATCCATTACCTGGGACTCAATATTCCTTTTATCTGCAGCTTGGAGACTATTAACTCTATCTAGTGAGCAGTTTCTTTGTGAGAAAGAGGGGGGGAAAGGGAGGGAAGAAGGAAACCAACATAATAACTGTTTCAATTGTAAGCAATTAACTTTACAAATATAAGACTTAATTAACTTAAAAGATAAAACAAAATCAGAGAATGCTACTGGTGGGGCTCGCATGTTTGTCCTTTTCGCCCCCCATCCGCCCTTGTACATTGTCATATTTTTTGATCCCGTTAAAAAATGGGAACATTAAATTTTATGAAAACCAAATTTTTACTTTATTTGAACGCTATAATATTTTTCCATCCCATCTGGTTCAGTCCTATTTCACATAAGGGGTATGGTGCTCAAATCCGGAATATATCTTTGGATGTATTTTTTTAGATCCTCCTCTCTGTGGTCAAATTCAAACTTGGCTGGTAGCCATATTTGAGCCTTAATGCCCAGGGCTGCAAAGTATTTATGCCAGATTTTTCTCTTTTTCCTTGTTTCCCATGAGATGTCTGGGAAGATCTTAATTTCAGTATTTTTGTAGTTGAAAGGGGCAGACTTTCTTGCCTCTCTTAAAACAGTTTCTTGATTATGTGAACGCAGGAATCGCATTAAAATGGAGCGAGGGGTGTGTGTATCTTTTGGTGTTGGTTTTAGAGATCTGTGTGCTCTCTCTATTTCAGAGTCCCATATTTCCCTCTTTTCTGGGAAGATCTCCAGCTGTAGTAGTGGGTTTATTCCCTCTTTTTATATTCCCTCAGGCAGACCCACTAAACATAAATTATTTCTTCTGAATCTGTTTTCCAGATCCTCCAGTCTTTCTAGGTTCTGGCCTGAGGTTTGAGAAATTTCTTTTATTACAGTGTCTCTAGTGATTTCTCTGTCCTCCATATCGCTGAGTCTGGTTTCTAAGACACCCACTCGTTTCCTCACTGGCTCTACTTTTTTGTTCATTTTTTCTAAGGTGGAGCCCAATTTCTCTAGGAATTGTTGAATCTCCTCTTTTGTGCTTTGTAATTCCCCTCTGATATCTTGTTTCAGTTCAGGTTTTGGTTTTTTGAGCTCACCTTTTATATCCAGCAAAAACTGCATGATCTTGCCTGTCTGTCCCTCTGAGTCTGTTGTTCCTTCTTGAGGAGAGGTTGTAATGGTGGTGGCCATGTTGTCTGTGTCTTCTTCCTCCTCCCCACAGCTCTCCCGAGCTTCCATCTCTCCTTTTCGGAGACAAAAGCTCTGAATTGAGCCCTTTTTCATTCTAACTGAGCCCCTGGTGTTTGCCACAGCTTTAGCAGCCATTTTTATGTTGTTTTCTATTTGGGATGTTCTTTTTACTTAGGGTTTTATTGGGAGGCAGGCAGTAGGGATGTGCGAACAGAACCGGTTCGGCGGTTCAGGTCGAACTTTGAGTTTGGATTCGGTGTTCGGTTCTGTTGGGTTCGGTTCGGTCTTTAGTTTGGTACAATCAGGAACTGAAAATGACATTTAGTTTTTGAAATAAAGGGAAAAAACTGAAAAACATATTTCCCACTATAACATTTTTGTTTTTTATTCGATTTTGATGGAATTTGGGGAGATGGTACCCCCGATGGAGGGCACTAAGTGTACCAAAATGGAGGTCACTATGTATACCACCTTTTGAAAAGATTAGATAAAGGGAACCTATTTCAGAAGCAATTGAATGTTGTGATTTTAAGAAAAGCTCTATACACGTTCATGGCTACAACCTCTTTATCTTGCATCCAATGTTCATGAAACTTGTTCATATTATGTCCTTCCATATGCTTAATACTTCTGCAAATTTTCAGAAAGAGTGGATAAAGGGTACCAAGGGTATAAGACATTAACCTGAAAATACATTTCCAGCTGTAACATTTTGATATTCCATTCTGTTTACAGGATATTTGGCAAGAATGTATCAAATACCTTTCCTGCCATTTCAGCAAATGTACAGGAGATTTTGATAAAGGGCCCCAATTATATAAGCAATTGATGTTGTCCCTGTGAAGATCATTATTCAGATGAATATCAGCATATTCAGTGCCAGTCAGAGGCAGGCAC
>QEPC01001394.1:3818851-3851972 GCA_003113815.1 Sphenodon punctatus
AATTTTCAGAAAGAGTGGATAAAGGGTCCCAAGGGTATAAGACATTAACCTGAAAATACATTTCCAGCTGTAACATTTTGATATTCCATTCTGTTTACAGGATATTTGGCAAGAATGTATCAAATACCTTTCCTCCCATTTCAGCAAATGTACAGGAGATTTTGATAAAGGGCCCCAATTATATAAGCAATTCATGTTGTCCCCGTGAAGATCATTATTCAGATGGATATCAGCATATTCAGTACCAGTCAGAGGCAGACACCCTGCATGGCAGGGGGAGAGAAACTGTAGGAGGAAGTATGTGGAGCAATCCCAAAGACTGATAGACACATTTAATGGCCAACCACATTACTGCAAGCTTCTAGCTTTACAGGACCAATTGGTAGTGGCTTCGAGGTGGGCGTAGGGGGCAACCCTGAGGCGGGCATAAGCAACATTGAAACCAATGGAAATTCAATTCCGAACTCACCAAACGCATCCAAACTGAACGTTCGAATTTGAGTTCGGTTCACATGTTCGATTCGCTCGACAGAACTGTTCAATTCGGTCGACCGAACTATTCGAGTTCGGTCCGAACTTCCGAACCGCGTTCGCCCATTGCTAGTAGGCAGGAGCTTTAGCTACAAACTACCAGCAGAGGAGCTTGCCCAGTAGCTCTCCTCCTGTGTTGTTTTTACTATTATTAAACAAAAATATATTAATGTATTATGAAAACACACGTCAGCTATGGCATTGAGGTAGAAAGAGCTTTATAATTATTTATTATTTATTTTGTTAAATTTATTAGCCGCCCCCACATGCCTACGGCATCTCAAGGTGACTTACAACACAATAAACCAGTTAGGTTGGTCCACCCTCAGTGGCTGATGGAACCTCAGCGGTTCCAAGAGGTCCTGAGGGAACTAACCTTGGACCTGGACGACCACTCTGTCGATGAGCTAGTCCAGCATTGGAACAGCTTGCTGGGGGAGGCCATTGACAGGGTAGCTCTGAGATGCCCTCTACCTCTGTCTCGTCACCACAGGGCCCCTTGTTTTACTGAGGGGCTGCGGTGTATGAAACAAGCAGGTAGGAGGCTGAAGTGATGCTGGTGTCGGACTTGCTCTGACTCCAACTGACTTCTCCATAGGGCCCATTTGCACCTATGTTGAGGCTGTGACAACAGCAAGGAATGAGTTCCTTGCTGGCCTCATAGCGTCTGCGAAGTCACGCCCGGTGGAGCTGTTTTGGGTGGTGCAGGGGCTGGTCAGTCCGGCCTCCCTCCGCCTGGATGGGGACTTGTCCCAGGCCCGCTGTGAGGAATTTGTCACCTACTTCGCAGACAAGACTGCTCGAATTCAGAGCAACTTTGACTCTGGGTTGGAGGCAGTAGGTGGAGAGCGCGAGGTGATGGAGGTCCCTTCTGGTCCAACTTTTTGGGAGGAGTTTCAGGAAGTGACACCAGCCAATGCGGTGGAAGTCTTGGGGTCTGTGAGAGTCACCAGTTGTGAACTTGATCCATGCCCGTCCTGGTTGNAATTTTCAGAAAGAGTGGATAAAGGGTCCCAAGGGTATAAGACATTAACCTGAAAATACATTTCCAGCTGTAACATTTTGATATTCCATTCTGTTTACAGGATATTTGGCAAGAATGTATCAAATACCTTTCCTCCCATTTCAGCAAATGTACAGGAGATTTTGATAAAGGGCCCCAATTATATAAGCAATTCATGTTGTCCCCGTGAAGATCATTATTCAGATGGATATCAGCATATTCAGTACCAGTCAGAGGCAGACACCCTGCATGGCAGGGGGAGAGAAACTGTAGGAGGAAGTATGTGGAGCAATCCCAAAGACTGATAGACACATTTAATGGCCAACCACATTACTGCAAGCTTCTAGCTTTACAGGACCAATTGGTAGTGGCTTCGAGGTGGGCGTAGGGGGCAACCCTGAGGCGGGCATAAGCAACATTGAAACCAATGGAAATTCAATTCCGAACTCACCAAACGCATCCAAACTGAACGTTCGAATTTGAGTTCGGTTCACATGTTCGATTCGCTCGACAGAACTGTTCAATTCGGTCGACCGAACTATTCGAGTTCGGTCCGAACTTCCGAACCGCGTTCGCCCATTGCTAGTAGGCAGGAGCTTTAGCTACAAACTACCAGCAGAGGAGCTTGCCCAGTAGCTCTCCTCCTGTGTTGTTTTTACTATTATTAAACAAAAATATATTAATGTATTATGAGAACACACGTCAGCTATGGCATTGAGGTAGAAAGAGCTTTATAATTATTTATTATTTATTTTGTTAAATTTATTAGCCGCCCCCACATGCCTACGGCATCTCAAGGTGACTTACAACACAATAAACCAGTTAGGTTGGTCCACCCTCAGTGGCTGATGGAACCTCAGCGGTTCCAAGAGGTCCTGAGGGAACTAACCTTGGACCTGGACGACCACTCTGTCGATGAGCTAGTCCAGCATTGGAACAGCTTGCTGGGGGAGGCCATTGACAGGGTAGCTCTGAGATGCCCTCTACCTCTGTCTCGTCACCACAGGGCCCCTTGTTTTACTGAGGGGCTGCGGTGTATGAAACAAGCAGGTAGGAGGCTGAAGTGATGCTGGTGTCGGACTTGCTCTGACTCCAACTGACTTCTCCATAGGGCCCATTTGCACCTATGTTGAGGCTGTGACAACAGCAAGGAATGAGTTCCTTGCTGGCCTCATAGCGTCTGCGAAGTCACGCCCGGTGGAGCTGTTTTGGGTGGTGCAGGGGCTGGTCAGTCCGGCCTCCCTCCGCCTGGATGGGGACTTGTCCCAGGCCCGCTGTGAGGAATTTGTCACCTACTTCGCAGACAAGACTGCTCGAATTCAGAGCAACTTTGACTCTGGGTTGGAGGCAGTAGGTGGAGAGCGCGAGGTGATGGAGGTCCCTTCTGGTCCAACTTTTTGGGAGGAGTTTCAGGAAGTGACACCAGCCAATGCGGTGGAAGTCTTGGGGTCTGTGAGAGTCACCAGTTGTGAACTTGATCCATGCCCGTCCTGGTTGATGAAAGCCTCCAGGGAGACGTTGGGGATGGTGCTGGTGAGGGTGGTCAACGCGTCCCTGCAGCAGGGGAGGTTGTCGCCTAGCCTCAAGGAGGCTGTGGTGCACCCCCTGCTGAAGAAACCATAGTTGGATTTGGATGCACTCACCAGTTACCGACCTGTCTCTAACATTCCCTTTTTAGGGAAGGTCATTGAGCGGGTGGTGGTGATCCAGCTCCAGGCGCATCTAGATAGCATTAGTTTCCTGGACCCTTTTCAATCTGGGTTCTGCCCCGCCTATGGCACCGAGAAGGCGTTGGTGGCCTTGTTCGACAATCTTCACTGGGAGATGGAAGCAGGATGTTCGACATTTCTCATCCTGCTAGATCTCTTGGCTGCCTTGACACCGTGGACCATGGGCTGTTGTTGAGATGGCTGCGTGACCTGGGGGGTCTGGACGGGACTGTTCTTGAATGGTTCTGTTCATTCCTCTTGGTGAGAAGCCAGCGGGTAGTGTTGGGAGCTGAGACATCTTGCCCCCGCGCTTTATCCTGCGGCATACCACAGGGTTCTATTCTGTCTCCATTGTTATTTAATGTATACATGCAGCCCTTGGGGGAGGTTGTGAGAGGGTTCGGGGTGCGATGTCACCAATATGCTGATGATACTCAGCTGTACCTCTCTTTTTCAACTGACCCAGACCCTGCTGTCTTGGCGCTATCCCAGTGTTTAGAGGCTGTGGCGCAATGGCTGTGGCAGAGCAGACTCTAGGCGCATCTAGATAGCATTTGTTTCCTGGACCCTTTTAAATCTGGGTTCCACCCCGGCTATAGCACCGAGACATCCCTACCCGTATTTATTGTTTGATTGTGTGCCTAACCCTGTTTTAATATTATTATGATTGTTTTAAATTTTATATAATTATATTTTTATGTTTTAAAATTGTTAGCCGCCCCGAACTGTTTTCAGGAGGGGCGGGATATAAATCAATAAAATCAATAGAAATAAATAAATAAATAAAAACACAACACTACTAATAAAATCATCAATGATAAAAATTTACAAAACCCCAACAATTTAAAATATCAATCAAACCCAACACCCCTCCCCCCACTTACCCCACACTCCCACCCTCCCCTCCGAAGGCCTGGGTGAACAGCCAGGTCTTGCAAACTCATCAAAAGGGCAACAGGCCTGTGGCCAGGTGAGCTTCCTCTGGGAGGGAGTTTCATAAACGCGGCCTGGCCACCGAGAATGCCCTCTCCATTGTGTCCCCCCATTTAACATGGGGGACCTCCAGAAGGGCGCCCCCAGTAGACCAAAGGGATTGCTCTGAGGCGTGGAGGGTGAGGCAGTCCCCGAGATATGAGGGGCCCAGACCGTGTAGGGCTTTATAGATCAATACTAACACCTTGAATCTGGCTCAGTATGCTATAGGCAGAGCACGGAGAACAGGTGGAGGAGGAGGAGACGGGCCGCTGCATTCTGCACTAGCTGCAGCCTCCGAACCAGAAACAAGGGAAGCCCCACATAGAGTGCATTACAGTAGTCTAGCTTTGAGGTGATGAAGGCATGAATGAGAGTGGCCAGGTTGGGCCCGGAGATGTATGGCCGAAGCCTCCATACCAAATACAGCTGGCGAAAGGCGGCTTTAGCCAATGCCTCCACCTGCCAATCCAGATGGAGGCCCGAATACAAAACCACCCCCAGACTCCGAACCTGATGAGCTACAGGAGGGTGGACCCACCCTATCAGAGGGGCCAGCACCTTTCTCGCTCTTCCCACCACCATCACCTACGGCTTATCGGGATTGAGCTTCAGTCGCTCTGCCGCATCCAATCCGCCACGGCCTCCAAACATTGGGAAAGTAATGAGACAGCGGGACCTGGGTCAGTTGAAAATAAGAGGTACAGCTGAGTATCATCAGCATATTGGTGACATCGCACCCCGAACCCTCTCACGANTTGGTGACATCGCACCCCGAACCCTCTCACGATCTCCCCCAGGGGTTGCATATACACATTAAATTATAGTGGAGACAGAATCGAACCCTGCAGAATGCCGCAGGTCAAGGCCCTGGGGTTAGATGTTTCAGCTCCCAGCACCACCCACTGGCTTCTCCCCGAGAGGAATGAGTGGAATCACCCAAGGATGGTTCCGCCCAGACCCCCCAGGTCTCTCAGCCATCTCAACAGCAGCCCATGGTCCACAATATCAAAAGCGGCCAAGAGATCTAGCAGGATCAAAAAGGTTGAACATCCTGCGTCCAACTCCCGCCGGAGATCATCCACCAAGGCCACCAACGCCGTCTCAGTACCATAGCCGAGGTGGAACCCAGATTGAAAAGGGTCAAGGAAACCGATACTGTCCAGGTGTGCCTGGAACATCCATTTTATAATGAATTAGACCAGTGAATTAAGTGAACTGAACTTTTATTTCCAAAAAATTATAGATACTAGTGCTTAGGAGTCCTTATGCAATAGTACAACAGGACCAAAAATATCAGCATTATTATTATTTATGTATATGGCTCCAGAATTAAACCTGACACTCACTAATAATTAACTAGAGATAGGTCCCTGCCCTGTGGGGTCCACAACTTATGTGCCAGGAACACACTGGGAAACAGGTCAGGGAGAGTTCATGTAGGAACGGGGTTCAAGAGTTCAGGGCAGGCTGGGAAAAGACATGTGACATGCAGGATGGTGTGCTATATTCAGAAGGGCAGGAAGATACAACATCAGGCACGGCAGAATGACTAGCACAGACAAGCGCAGCAGGCAGACAGAATGAATACCGGGAAACAAAACAAACCGGGTTGCAAACAGGGCCAGTCCAAGAAACAAACAAATCAGCATCCGTGGAGCAACATGCAGGTCAGGCAGCCAGGAACAGAGTCCAGGAAATAGGAAGAGGAAACAGATGATCAGCCCAGCTTTCTGTATCTGCAGACCTGCCTTATGTATGGCAGCCAGTCAGGAAGCTGGGGGCATGGAGCCAGGGTAAGGAGGGGTATGGTCTAATCAGCACAAGGAGGTCCTTTAGCAGAACCTTTGGGCCCTGGTCAGAGTGCATCACTAGCACTGAGGAGTCACCTCCCATCATGCTCAGGACCCCAAGGGTGCTGGTTCATGCCTTGGTTCATTACATGAGGAATCATATGGGGCCTTGCTTGAAGAAGTAGCAGGCTGAGTGGTAGTTCCTGGTTTTATCCCTTGTAGGGAAGCTATGTGCTTTAGCCACTGCTTCTTCAGGCTGCTGACCTCGGGAAGTTCCCTGACTCCTGATGAGAGGAATTATCACATAATGAAATTAGTAAGTCATGCATATTTTGGGCAGGATCATAACATTCCATACAACATGACTGTATCCCTATCAAGACTTCCTTATTCATCCAGTGAGAATAACTTTCCATGAGGTTTTCTGTAACACTCTTTCTCTGTAGTGTTGCTACAACCCCATATGTCACCAATCACACTCCAGGGCAGATATGAAATAAGAAACAAAGAGTTATTGAACACTGAGAATTTTCACAGTGGTTGGGTATGAATCTTTAATTCATTTTGTTCAATGGCCCCCAGATGTCTCATTTTTTACTTGTTAAAGGGTAATGTTATTCCATTTCTCAAAATAATATGGGAACATTGCTTTTTGGGAAAACCATTATAAAAAGGCTTTATGGCGTGAGCCAATAGTTTTAGTAGGTATCAATGATGGGGAATAATAATTGCATAGCTCTAGAAAATAAAACCCCTTGACAAAGGTAATGCTCTGTATGCGGTAAATTAGTGATGAAAAGGATGTGTGGCTCATTAGGTGCAACACCAGGAAAAGTGGCATCTTTGTAGATTTTACTAGGTGAGATGGATAAAAGAGAAGGTAGCAATCAAATGAGATTGAAGAAATAAGTATAAGAGTACTACAAATAAAACCCCTTGACAAAGGTAATGCTCTGCTTGCGGTAAAAGAAACGACTCAGTATGAATAATGGTATCTTAGGCTGCTTTCCCACGAGCTTCTTTTGTGCTGCAGGAGCATGCACTATTCAAATCTAGCGCAGCTCCCATCTCATGGGAAAGCAGGAATTGTGGCTCTCCCACTGGCAAGCCGGTGCATCGGACAGGGCAGGATTTCACTACCCTATCCATTGTGTGAGCCTGCCGGTAGGAGAAGCACAATTCCTCCTTTCCCACGAGACAGGAGCTGCGCTAGATTTGAATCATGCATGCTCCCGTGGCACAAAAGAAGCTCGTGGGAAAGTGGCCATAGTCTTGCCAGTGTGAATAATGATATAAGAATTTGACCTTCAATTCCCAGAATTTTGTACCTCTGTTTCTGAAGGACGACTGGGACTGAGGAAACATCTTGCTTTGAGAAATCAAATTTCTGATAGAAGTATCCAAAAGGCAGAGAGAATGCCTGACTCTTTTCAGGTTAATACAGTATGTATCCATCTTTTTGTTCACCCCCAAATGAATCAGACCCTGGTAACTTCTCCCAATTCGGTTTGTAACTGGTGGATTAGTTGTTAAGCATCCTCATGGGGTGTGCATGTTGTTTTTGTTATTACAATAACAATAATGAAAATTGCAATTTTCATTATTGTTATTACAAAAACAAAAACAACAAGTAATCATAACAAAAATAAAAACCAAAACAATATTTTGTTTTTGAAAAAAAGGGAAAAGCTGGAAAAATGTATTTCCAGGTATACCTTTTTTGATTCTTATTCAATTCTGATGATAAATGGGGAAATTGTACCCCAAATGCAGGACACAATGTGTACCACTTTTTGAAACAATTAGATAAAGGGAACCTATTTTAGAAGCAATTGAACATTGTGGTTTTAAGAAAAGTTCCATACAGATTCATGGCTACAACATATGTATCTTCCAACTGATTTGCATGAAACCTGTCAATATGATGTCCCTCCACAAGCATAACACTCCTGCCAATTTTCAGAAAGATTGGATACAGGGTCCTGGTGGTATAAGACATTTACTTGAACATACATTTCAAGCTGTAACATTTTGATATTCCATCCTGTGTACACAACATTTGGCAGGGGTGTTATTATTATTATTATTAACAAACATTTATATAGCACCAGAAGTGTACCTGGCACTTTACAAAGTAATAAAATAGACAGGGTCCCTGCCCCTAGGGCTTACAATCTGAGAGACAGGAGCTGGGGGAGAGACTTAGGAAGGGGAACAGAGGGAGAGACAAGGGGTCTAACATTCATGAAGATGCGAGGTCTCAAGTGCACGTACTTGGCTTGGTTACGATGAGAATGACAGCAGGCAGGTCCATGTTGCAAGGATAAGGGTAAACCGATCGTAGGTATAGGAATAGTGGCTCAGCAGGATAAAGAGTCAGACAGAGCAGAGCGAAAGAGGTGAGTTTTAAGGAGAGATTTGAAGGTATGAAGGGAGGGGGCAAGGCGGATGTGGACAGGGAGGGAGTTCCAGGCATGGGGGGCAGCAAGTGAGAAGGGACGAAGGCGCTTAGGGGAGCAGGGAAGGCGTGGAAGGGTGAGAGAAGGGACAGAGGAGGAGCGAAGTGCACGGGCTGGAGTATGGAGGGCGATAAGTGCAGAGAGGTAGGGGGGAGCAAGGTTGTGAAGAGCTTTATAGGTGAAGACTAGGAGCTTGTGCAGGATTCGTTCAGGAAGGGGAAGCCAGTGAAGCGAAGAGAGGAGGGGCTGCACATGGTCGAAGCGACTGGCGAGGTAGATGACCCTGGCAGCAGAGTTTTGGACAGAGATGAGGGGAGAAAGGTGAGACCGGGGAAGGCCAGTGAGAAGGAGGTTACAGTAATCGAGGCGAGAGATGACCAGAGCATGAACAAGAGTTTTGGCAGACGAGACAGAGAGAAAAGGGCGAATCTTAGCAATGTTATGGAGGGAGAAGCGACAGGATTTAGCAACAGAGTCAATGTAGGGTTTAAAAGAAAGGGCTGAGTCAAAGATGAAGCCTAGGCTACGGGCTTGGGGGACAGGCAGGATGGTGACTCCATCAATAGTTATTGACAGTGAGGAAGGAGAGGAAGGATGAGGGGGGAAGATAAGGAGTTCAGTTTTAGCCATGTTGAGTTTGAGTTGACGTTGAGACATCCAGGTAGAGATGTCAGAGAGACAGTTGATGAGACGAGCTTGAACAGAGGGAGAGAGAGAGGGAGTAGAGAGATAGAGTTGAGTGTCATCAGCATAGAGGTGGTATTGGAAGCCATGGGAGGCAATGAGTTTGCCTAAGGATGAGGTATAGATCGAGAAGAGGAGAGGGCCAAGAACAGAGCCTTGAGGAACACCAACTGAGAGGGGGAAGGAGGAGGAGGCGGAGTTGGAGAGAGACACATTAAAGGAGCGGTCAGAGAGGTAGGAGGAGAACCAGTTATGGACAGAGCCACAAAAGCCAAGGGAGTGAAGGGAATCCAGCAAGAGTGAGTGGTCAACAGTATCGAAGGCAGCAGAGAGATCAAGGAGGACAAGAATGGAATAGAGACGTTTAGATTTAGCCACCAGAAGATCGTTGGTGATCTTAGCGAGAGCAGTTTCAGTAGAATGAAGGGGGCGGAAGCCAGATTGGAGGGGGTCAAGGGAGGAGTTGGAGGATAGGAAGTCAAGGCAGCGGGAGTAGACAACACGTTCAAGCAGCTTGGAAGCAAAAGGAAGGAGTGAGACAGGACGATAGCTAGAAGGGTCAGAGGGGTCAAGAGTGGACTTTTTGAGAATAGGAGAGACTGTGGCATGTTTGAAGGCAGAAGGGAAAGAGCCAGTAGAGAGGGAGAGGTTGATGATGTGCAGGAAGGAAGGGGCGACAGTGGGAGTAATGGAGGTGAGGAGGCGGGAAGGAATGGGATCAAGGGGGCAAGTGGAAGGGTTGGAGGAGGAGAGCAGAGAGGAGATTTCCTTAAGGGAGGCAGGGGAGAAGGAGGACATGAGAGAAGGAGGGGGAGGAGGGAGAGGGGTGGGAGTGGGAAGAGAGGAGTGGGAAGCGATGTCGAGGCGGATCTTGTCTATCTTGGAGGTGAAGAAGGAGGCAAGATCCTGAGCAGAAAGGGAAGAAGGAGGGGGAGGACAGGGAGGCTTGAGGAGGGAGTCAAAGGTAGAGAACAGGCGGCGAGGGTCCCGAGAACAGGACTCAATGCGGGAGGCATAGTAGTGTTGTCTAGCAAGGGAGATAGCAGAAGTAAGGGTGGAGAGACAGAATTTGAAGTGAAGGAAGTCAGCGTGAGAATGGGATTTGCGCCAGAGTCGTTCAGCAGCACGAGTGCAAGAACGGAGGTGGCGGATACTAGGGGTGAGCCAAGGACGGGGGTTGTGGGAGAAGGCAGGGCGGGAAGAGAGAGGGGCATGGGAGTCAAGTGTGGAGGAGAGAGAGGCGTTGAGAGCAGAGACAGCGGAGTCAGGGGAGGAGGAAGAGAAGACTGTAGGAAGAAGGGGAGAGAGAGAGGAGGCAAAGTCCAGGGGATCAATAGCTTGAAGGTCACGGAAGGGGCGTAGAGAAGGGGAAGAGGAGGGGGGACAGTGGGAAATGTTGAAAGAGGCAAGGAAGTGGTCTGATATAGGATGAGGATCGAAGGAGAGATCAGCGACAGAGCAGTTTCTAGAGAGGACAAGATCAAGAGAATGGCCATTAGTATGGGTGGGGGAGTTGGTCCAAAGGTGGAGGTTGAAGGAGGAGGCTAGGGAGAGGAAGCGAGAGACTGAGGGCTGAGATGGGTCATCAACATGAATGTTGAAGTCACCAAGGATGAGAGTGGGGATATCAACAGAGAGGAAGAAAGTGAGCCAGGACTCAAAGTCAGAAAGAAAGGAAGAGAGAGGACCAGGGGGACGGTAGATGACAGCAACACGTAGATGGAGGGGGGAGTAGAGGCGCACGGAGTGAGCCTCAAAGGTATGGAAGGAGAGAGAGGGGGGAGGAGAAATTGGTTGGAACTGACAGGATTTAGCAAGAAGGAGGCCCACCCCACCACCCCGTCCTTCAGGGCGGGGTTGGTGAGAGAAGGAGAGACCCCCACAGGAGAGGGTAGCAGGCGTGACAGAGTCCGAGGGAGTGATCCAAGTTTCAGTAAGGGCAAGGAGCTGGAGGGAGCGAGAGAGGAAAAGATCATGGATATAGGGAGCTTTACTGATAGATGAGCGACAGTTCCAGAGGGAGCAGAAAAATGGTAGTTGATGAGGGGGGAGGCAAGGAATAGGGATAAGATTGGGAGAAGGGGAGCGTCGTGGTAGGCTAGAGACAGGAGGAATAGGGATAAGATTGGGAGAAGGGGAGCATCGAGGAAGGCTAGAGACAGGAGTGGAAGGGGAGCAATGAGAGAAAGTAGCCAAGGGAGCAAAGGATGTATGGGGGAGGTTAGAGAGTGGTGATCGGTTGGGGGGAGGAAGAAGCTGGGAGGAGAAAAGTAGAGGAAGAAAAAGATGGACAGGAAGAGGAGAAGGAGAGGAGGGAAAGAAAAGGCGAGAAAATAGGGCAGACATGTTAGTGAGTAAGATAGGAGGGGGAAGTACAGTAGAAAAGAAATGGAGAAAAGTACCTGTAAGGCGCGCGCCTTTAGGCGCGCGCTTTTCGGCCCGCTGGTCGGTGGAGCTTGGGGCGGCAGGAAGGCCAAGCCCCAGGAGAGTCGTGGTGTCCTCGAGCGATGACAGCCGAGGATGCTGGGAGCGTATGCAGACGAGCTGCAACCTCACCAGTCCTTGGCCCGCTGGTCGGTGGAGCTTGGGGCGGCAGGAAGGCCAAGCCCCAGGAGAGTCGTGGTGGTCCTCGAGCGATGACATCCAAGGATGCTGGGAGCGTATGCAGACGAGCTGCAACCTCATATGGGTGTATCACATATGTTCCATGTTATCCCTGCCAGAATACAGGACAATTTGATAAAGGGACCCAATTTTATAAGCAATTGAAGTTGTCCCCTTGAAGACCATTATTCAGATAAATAGCAGCACATGCAGTGGCAGGGGTAGGGAGGCTGTAGGAGGGAGGATGTGGAGCAACCCAAAAGACTGACAGACACATTCACTGGCCAATTACTGCATGCTTCAAGCTTTACTGGACCAATTGGTAGTGAGTTTGAGGTGGGCATAGGGAGCGGCCCTCAGGCGGGCATAGAAGAGACATAACTGGGACTTTGGGGATAGCATTACAGCAATCAGGAGACACAGTTTACACATCAAGGCTGGGAAATTATCATCACAATTACATCCTGCAGCACTGTGTCATAGGACATAAGATAATATCTACTGGCTCTTTCCTAAACAGATGCTTCTGACTTCCCAGTAACAAGTGGGAGAGAGAAGTTGTGATGGTCCCACAGCACAGAATGAGGATATTTGGTTGGCATTTCTGCTGGCCAATTGGATCACAAACCAATCTTATACCACAGTGACACATTAGAGAATCCCTGGCATAGACTTCTTCTCTGCATATGCTGTGCAGGCATATAAAATTGGTACCCTTTATCACATCTTTCTGATATTTGGCAGAGATGATCGTGAAAGTGTGATATATAGCTGTGCAAAATGTCATTTACACTGGTTGGACTACAAAGATGTTAGTCAGGCATACATTTATAAGTTAATTGCTTATACCACCAGGACCCTTTATCCAATCATTTTGAAAGTTGGCAGAGATCGTAAATATAGGAAAGGTTTGTAAACTTGCCAAGTTTCATCTACATTAAATGTGAGGCAAAGAAGTTACAGCTAAAAATGTATCTGGAGATTTTTGCAAAATAATATAATTCAACTGCTTATAAAATTGAATTCCTTTATCCAGGCTTTTTGGAATTTGGTACACATAATGTCTTCCATTGGTGGTAAAATCCCTGCAAGATTCAGCCAAATATATTGAAAACAAAAAAAGTTACAGCTGAAAACGTGTTTTCCATTGAAACCAATTGTTTTGAAAACGAAAGCAAAAACAAAAACGACAATTTGATATTTATGAAAATGAAAATGACAGATTTAAATAACGAAAACAAAAAATGAAAATGACATGGGCCCCTGGTGTACACCTCTAAAGGACACAGAATGCAGTGATCAAGAATGATGCCACTTATTTCGCAGACCTCATATTTATTTATGTTTTTATTCAAATTTATACACCATGCTTCCCAGAAGGCTATGTATGGCTTACAGAAAAAAAAACAGAACAAAAAAAATTAGATAAAAATTCAAAGCAATACAATAAAATCCCGATCAAATCCACCTACCCAACCTCTGTCCCCAATTGCAAAATACTTAGCAAAAAAAAAGTTTCGCACCTCCTCCGGAATATGCTCAAGTTCGTGCTCTGGCAGACCTCAGAGGGAAGGGAGTTTCCTGGTACAGTCTGGGGGCGTTGCCTGGGCTCGGGGATGGGTGGAGGAGGTACTCCCCTCCACCCATCCTCAAGCCCAGTCATTTTTCACGGCACTTACCACTGCTGCCATTAGGGCTTTAAAGGTCAAAACCAGCACCTTGAATTGTGCCCAGAAAGCTATAGGAAACCAGTGCAGACTATAGAATAAAAGTATAATGTGCTCATGGTGACCCACTCCAAAATATAGCTAGACCGCCACATTCTGCACCAGCTGCAGTTTCTGAATAGTCACCAAGGGCAGCCTCACGTAGAGCGCATTGCAGTAGTCTAGCCTTGAGGTAATGAAAGCATGATGCTAGATGTATGAACATGAACCCCTGTTCACTGTGTTGTCCCTATTGCTGCCAATAGAAAATGCAGTGAACACAGGTCCCTGAATATGTCCATGAGCCTTAGGATTTAAATCTATCAATTTTAGGACACCTAGCACCTTATGCAGAATTGGCCCTCAGTGGCAATTTTCTTCAGGACAGTATCTAATTGTCTTTAAATGACCACTGTGTCTGCTTCACCAGCTTTGCCCCGTAGACCATTCCTAATATTTATCAGTCTGAGAGTATGTGTTTAGAATTTGATTCTTCTTGTTAGCAGACTGGCATTTTTCTGGGAAACTTCTAGTTTCAAACAGCCCTTTCACAATTCCCAGAGCTATTCCTTTTTTCATCAAAGGTTCACGTTAAAAATTTGTTTTAAATTTTGGTTGAATATAAATTTCCCTCCCGTTATTAGTTACATAAAACTGGGAGATTGGGGATAGGGTGGAGGAAATTATATTTAACTCACTGAAGCTATTTATGTGTTAAGGTCCCAATCTTAAATATATTTTTAATTTTTATTTTTTTTGCATTTGGAGGGGTCCAATGCCAACGTCAAAGCCAGCCGGGCTCAGTGCAAGCGGGGGCTGGAACTGCAGCCAGCAAGCCTTCTGGTTGCTCAGATGCTTTCTACATGTTCTCTTAAGGTGTACATCAGACATTGGGAGCCTGTGGGGGAGGGGTGTCACTTACCTCATAGGAGGTTGACCCTCCTATAACCCAGAGGAGCAGGTACTGGAAGTACTTCTCCTGTGGCACTGACGTCTAGGTGGTGGCACTGAAATCCCAAGGGCCAGGGTTCAAGTCTGGAAGGTCCTCAAACTCCCTGCCTGGGTGCTTCTGGGAAGTAATGTTTTAAACAACTGTGACTTGTGCTTTCTGTGCAGCAAGCAGATATTTCTAAAGAAATGCCTTTTTTGTGGCTTTTACATAGGAATGTTAATTGAAGATTGTATGTTTATGGTTAACCTGTATCTAATATTTGATGCTTTATTGTACGCTGCAGCTTTGTTGTGAAAATCTCAACACTAAACACCCACCCACCCACACCCAAATTAGTCTTGTATTCCTGATAGTTCCTAACATTAAATAGAAACAGTATCGTAAACCTTTGTGCTTATGGTTTTTTGTTTTTTTTTAAAAAGTCTGCTAATAAGAACTCCTGGACCATGCATTTCATCAGAAAGCTTTCCACTTACACAGCCATTTTCTCTTCTCGCTCAACATGTTTTCTGGCAGCTAGTGTGTTGCAGCTTTCCAGGCTGTGCTTTTCAACATTTGAACAATAGTACTCATTGCTGCCTTTTAAACCAATTTATCCTGATTCTGGAAGCTTTAATACCTGCACTCTAACTTTTCATTTTGTGCTAAAACTGAGAATTTTCATATGCCTGGTGTATAATGTATGGTTATCGATAATGATGTGATATATATATTTCCATTGTCTTACTGTGCTTTGTCATCCTGACTCCACTGGCAAATTTTTCCGTCTCCGTATAACCTAAATATATGAGGTAATATTTAAAGTGAAAATAGCTTTGTGTCTTCTCATGGTACTCACCCAACAATATAGATAATGCAACAAGAAATCAATGCAAACAATCAATATGACTTAAGCGACAAAGCAGACAGTGTATAATAATTTTCTGAAGGTGGGTGGTAAGCATAAATTGCTAATTATTTTAAGTGTCTTACCATCATATGTATGATCAAGAATAATAAGGTATGTCACATCTGCAGTTTGAGCTACCTTATCGGTATTAAACAAAGCCTTGTGGCTGCAGAGAAAAGGCGGGGGGGGGGATTACTCTGCTTAGTGACCGCAAAACAAGGTAAAGTTAGCAATGTAGAGAATTAAGTAAGATTTACACTACAGTATGCATCTGTCAGCAGTAATCTACCTGTTCAGGATTTTTGCCACAGGATAGAACTGCCTTCAATACAAATGCTATTAAAACATTATTAGTATTCACAACACTAGTTTTAATCATGTTGCCTTGAGACCTGCATGTTCATTTAAAAAAATATATTCTCATGTATACATTAAATAGTTGATGCAGTTGAAGGTAATGACATTTATTAATGTGTAGACATGCTAACCAGCACAGAAATTAGGCATAGATTACAAGGTATTATGTCCACATGATGACATATGGAAATTACAATGTGAAAATCACCTGTTCCAGAGGTATGTACACCTTATTCCAGTGTTGTTATTTTAGGCCACTTGCACACGAGGGGCTGAGAACTGCCGCAAGCCAAAATCATGACATGGGACTCATGTGACATGAAGTCCCGCTCTTGTGCTTAGGGTTTTTGACATGATTAGTCCGTATCTATTGTGATATCAGTGATGGAAGACAGGGCTGAAAATCCAGAGATTCACTTCACATGATTGGCCTGTCATGAGGGATGGTAGGACTGGTGACTTCATATTGTGCCTGTGCTTGCAAATATCACTATGCAAATACAAGTATCTATGTATGGACAGGCAGGCTAGCCTGTTTTGTACAGGTGCATCAGTAGAGCAAAAATTCCAACTTACCCTTCAAAAGTCTACTTGGCTGTTCTGACTGAAGGTAAATCAGAGTTCCCAAAAAGGTGTTGTCAGGCATGTCTAGTATATGGCTAATGTGGTGTGGCTAAGTAGACATGATGTTACTCTACCAAGGAAGACCACAAATGCTCCCTCTCCAAAGACCCCAGCTGTCCTGCACTCGCATAGTGCCTCTTGGATCATACATCATCATCATCATCATCATCATCATAATTAATAATAAATCTTTATTTTTATGTAGCACCCCCTTGCCATGGCACTCGGAGCGCTTTACGTATAACAAACGCAATTTCTAATCCTCACAACAGCCCTGTGAGGTAGATTAGTCTGAGGGACTAGTGTGACTAGCCCAACTGTGTTTTTGGATAAGGCAAGAATTGAACTGGTCCCCTCGCAGTCCAAGTACTGCATATTTAGCCATTACACCACACTTGCTTTTGAGTGCAGGGCCTGTTTTACCCAGCCCCCTAAAGTGTACTCTGTAAAGTAGGGAGATCAGTATTTCATACACCTTTGGTTAGTGCACCTCAGAGGCAGATATGTAGAGACCTCATACTTTCAAATGAATATACTTTAAAAAATAAACTAGATTTTCATTCAGGAATGATAGTAATCATGCAGTGTATATGGATAACAGTCCCTGGTTTGTACCTTTTAATACAGTATGCCAGGTGCTCAGTAGTGGCATAATTTGTGTAAACCTTATGAGCCTCATGTGTAACTGCATGCTTCACTAACACAAAAGTACAAAAAAAGACAAGGACACTTGTGTAGAGAAAAGGTTCAGTTTGAGCATTATTATGGTAATGTAATTGTGTGTTTAGTGTCATTTAGAGCTGAAGCGAATAGTGAATTGGGTAGTAAATTTATTACTCGCAAGTAATATCCAAATTTTCATGTAGCCCTTTGAGTACCCAACCCTATACCCGCAATCGGAATGAGAACTCACCTAAGTGCTGAACCAAGCAATCACAGCAAAGCTGTTTCTACTGGAAACAGACCATTCGCCTGTGCTTGCATGATGAGGAAATTTACTGGCTTTATCATTATTTTTGCTAGTTCCTGTTCAGTAATTGCCCATGTTCAGTACTTCTGGTAATTCTTCCTACGCAGGAGCAGCCAAACACCATATAACTTCCCTTATATGCTGCTTATGTTTGCTTGTATATGTTCACAAATTCACTGATGTAACTTTCATCAGTTCCCTTACTAGACCTGTTTTTGGTTCCTCGTAAACTGTGTTTTGATTGGGCTAGTCCTTATTTTCTTCATTCTGAGGTAGAAACTTCATAAAATGCAGGAAATTTATGAAAATACCAAAATTTTGGCAGAAAAATTCCAAAAAATACCAAAAATGATTGGCACTAGAGTTACTGCCATTTTGGTTAAGGGCAGTGGACCGACTGCATATGTGAAAAATGGCCTATGGCCCATTTTGCAAACATGCAAATGGATACTGCCCTTAAACCAAAATGGCAGTGATGCTGTTTTTCACATGAACTAAATGGCTTGTTAGTCATTACGCATGTACATTAATCCCCCTCCCCCATTTATTTCTTGCCAAGAATTTATTATGGGCTTGGGCAATTACTGGGAAATCGAGATCCCGAACTCTGGAGAATGCTTGTGAGGAAATAAAAATGTTACTTGCTCTACCCGTGACCTATCAGTCTCCTGTACCCTTCCCACTCCCCGTCTCTTACCCAAGGGAGTCTGCTCAAACTACCCCCCACACCCATCCTTTCCACTCTCCCTACCCATGAAATAGCCCCATAAAATACAAACATATCCTTATACAAATGCATACCAATGCAAAACCAAAAAAACCAATGCATTAATAGAAGGAAAGGTTAAAAGCAGCAGCAATACGATGGCAGCTCTTTCAGGACAGCAGAGCTTTGTGCCACACTGTCCAAAATGACCAAGGAATGGTTAATATCCTTTAGCGCCGCCCTTCAGTGGCCACCTCCAGGCAGCTTGATCCTCGTATGAAGACTCTACCTGAAGGGGAAAGCAGATGGTTCCAATCCTCAATCACCCAAGCTTCAGGGAGAGGAAGACAGCTCACATACAGCCAAGCCCCTTCCCACCTGAAATGGGTAACGAGTTGCAGGGAGATGTCTGGGCCCTGAAAACTAGACAGAAAAGAGTAACAAACCACCTAGGCTTCAGGACGGATTGTGCCCGACCGGAATAGAAAAGGAAGAGAAATGGAGATGAATGGCCATGGAGGGGGGAACCAAGGAGGGGACCCCAAGGCTGGGAGGGATAGAGATAACTCCTGGGATGAAGGCATAAGTCGGGTCTACTTCTATGTAGACCTGAATCCATCCAAGGGGAAGGCGTGTAGCAGGGTGGTGGTGGGCCCTCCTTCTCCTCTAAGGAGAGAAGCTGGCAGGCCGGCATGGCCCTTTTAAGATGACAGAGGGGCTTGCAGATTGGAGTGGCTTGGAGCAGCAGCAGAAGGCTCACTTGGAGGCTTGAGCTGGGCCAGGCACCAGGGAGCGCCGGCCTTGATCTCCGCTTAGAGAGAACAGGTCAGAGATAACGGGAGGCTCATCTAGCAAGGCTAGATCTCGTGGCAGTGGTGGAGCAGTAGTGTGTAGCAATGGAACCCAGCAGTCGGGACAACGGAATCAAAGAGCAAGCGACGAGAGGTAAATAGTGGGTGCTCGAACAAGAGGAACGCAGAAATCTAGGGGCCAGGGAAGCTGGTAGTGTTGCAGTGTGCTCTGCTACTTTCCTCTCTTCCCCCTTACATTGTACCTGAAACTGCTTCAATAAAAAGTGGCCTCGAAATCCCATGAGAGCAAGCCTCCTTGTGAGTCACGCAGTCCTCTTAGTTTCTGCTAGGTCTGAAATACAGCAAGAACAGTCTCTCTCCTGGGAATGCGGTGCTTCAGTTGATTCTTGTCCTGGCTGACACGTAGCAATGCAAAGCAATGACAAGTTAAGCATAGATGCTGCAAGTACATTCATACCTTGTCCTCTGAGAGGACAGAAGGAAAGAGAGGAAAAAGGAAAACAAACAAAGAAGCTGGGGAAAAATAAAAATGTCATTTGGTAGAGATGAAAGTGAATGGACTTAAGTTTCTGTAGTGCTGCACGGAGAATGTAAATTTAGGTGGCTGTGTGTGCATCCAGAGGGAAATGTTCAGCTACCTGGGGGAGCTCAGGATTTGTGACCCCAGGCCTCATTTATTCTTAATCAAAGCTAAATGGAGAGTAGCCTACAACAAAGGAGAAACAAGTAATTTATTTTTTAAAGCAAGGATATTTCTCTGCTCTTACTTATCTGAACCAGTTTGTCCATCATTGTATATAGTATTGTCAATAAGAACAGTTTTTAACACAGCCTTTCTCTGAAATTTGAACAATTATTGCTTAGACTGGGAACATTTTTTTTTTTAAACAAGGAAAGGGCAAGCACTTTATAATTGATGCAATGTGTTGGCCACGCTGAAGCAAGAAGACATTTCTCTTCCAAGTGCAGCAGAATTAATTATATTGTGATTCAAGAAACCCAAGTTCTTGTTCTTCAGCAGTGGGAGGTTTATCACTGTGGTGCAGAAAGCATCAAACGTTTGTGCTGCTTAGGTAAGGCTTGATTAGAAACACAATGTCACCTTCACTGCTGTACTGTTTCCAAGTGACACCAGGAGCCAAATGAAAACGTGGCAGGACTAGGGTTGCCACCTGTGGTGTTTTTTTACCTGACACTCCCATAGGCCAAAATGGAAATGTCAGGTAAAAAATGACAGATGGTGGTAACCCTGGATAGGGCCAACGCTGAAAGCTGTGTTTGTCCTTAGAAAGGTTTCCTTTGACTATTTCAGCAGAGATAGGGTTTCTACGTTCATGTGTACACATGTTTGGGGCAGTCTTGAGGTGGTTGGGCCATCTGTTATGCATGCAAACAAGACCTTCAGATGAGCTCTGGCCCCACTGCCCTATTGTCTAAAGCAGCAACCCTCCTGCTCAACTGTTCCCTTCCCACAGAACTACAAGCTCTATTGGTTTTCACCCCATGCTGTGCAGAGGGGGCTGCGAGGAGTGCAAGCAAGGGGTGATGCTGGAAGTTTAAGCTTCGCTCCTATGAATCTTCTTAAACTTACAGGCTAAATTTGCATTTCATTCAGTATACATGGAGAGATCCAAATTCATAGCAAAAATGTGTATTGGTGATGATACAAAGAGCCTAATGTGTCAGTCACAGTGTCTAAACTGACCACAGGGAGCTGTTTTTATTTTCCTTTAGAATGAATTTGAAAGTGAAATTATTTTCATGTCATCAACATTAATTTTCCCCAATGCTTGATCCCATTAACCAATCAATCCATATATTGCAACACTGAATTCAGAATCTTAGAATTTAAGAGCTGGAAGGAACTCCAAGATTTATGTAGTCCATCCCTCTGCCATTACATAGAACCCACTGTACCTGCACCATCCTTGAGAGATGTCTGTCCAACCTATTTGTAAAGGACTCCAGTGATGGGTCCTCCACAACCTCCCTTGGTAGTTTAGACCACTGCCTAATCATCCTGGTAGTTTTCTTCCTCTTTGTTTCTTTGTTTCTTGGGTTTTTTTTAAAAAAAAAATCTTCCTACTGCTTAGCCTAAATATTTTCCCCTTTAATTTAAGTCCATTACCTCTAGTCCGATCCTCAGTGACCAGAGATAGCAAATGGACACCATTTTGCTTCCGGAAATTTTTTATATATTTGAAAATTCACTGTAGAAAAATCTCCCTTTTTCTAAATTGTATGTTCTCTGTTCTTTTAACCTCTTCTCATAGATATTTCCCTTTATCCCCTTTGTCTGCCATGTTATTCTCTTCTGAGCCCTCTCAAGCTTGTCAATATCCTTCTAAAGGCAAGGTCCTCAAACTGGATACAGTAATCTAGATGAGTCAGCAACATCTTCTCTAGAATTCTGTATTTTGTGTGTGAGGGAATTTTGTTTGTTTGTGTTTTGGTTGTTGGTTTGGGTTTGTTTTTGGTGTTTTTTTTAGAAAAAAGCATCATCCCAGGGAACCCTTTCCCTGCCAGGGGCCAGTTTGAAAATTAGTACCAATTAGGGCTGAAACGATATTTTACCTAATCAAGCAAACTTGACAAAATCCCACAATTTCGCCCTGAATGCTAACGAGAATTTGTCCCAGGCTCGAGCAATTACCAGAAAATCAATCCTGGTGCTTGAACTTATGAGAATTTGTTGAGGAAAAAAAATGGCTGCTCATTCAACCCTAGTACCTGTTTAAGGTATGTAATGATAATGGTTTGTCTTGATAAGTTTGTATGATTTTTATTTAAAATTTTATCTAAAACTTTATTATGGATGTTTGTAAAATTTTATTATGTTGAACTAGAGTTCATAGCCTGTGGGGTATATATATATGTATTCTATTTATCTTATTTTAATGATATTATTATGAGTGTAATTTCCAATGGCTATGGCCGTATGGCTACGTCGTAATAAATAATTTGATTTGATTTGATTTGATCCTAGTACCAGCTCCAAGGGCCACTTACAAGTTGGGGACAGGTGCATTCAGGAAGAGGAAGGTCCAGACCATTAATCTCTAAAAAGAATCTGTCTCCTATCCTTCTGTGCATGCCCTTCTCTCTGATCCCTTACTTCAGTTTTTCATTGGGCTAGGAACAGGATCTGGGGGTCAGGTCCAGGAACTGGATTAAAACTTGCCACAGGCCACATTTGGCGTCTGGGTCTGAGGTTCCCTAACACTTCTGTTAGGGAGAAATAAAATTAAAATGTCTTCAGTATGACCTGCACTTTTGTAATCTTATAAAACCCTGCTTTGTGTTAAGCAGCCATTTTGTCCCTGGTAGGATTACTGGGTTTTGGAAATCTCAACGAGGAACAGCCTGTGTGCACTCTGCTTGCTACTCTGATTGGCATAAATATATATAAATTAACATTGATTAAATGAACCACTCACAGGGCCACCACCCAGTCCCCCCTTGCCTCTTCCAAAATGGCACACAGCCCCCTCCTCACACCACAGATCAGACAGACAGACAGACACATGCTAGTGCACGCTCATGCTCTCTCTCACGCTTGCTCACTCTCCCTTACATACACACACACACACATGCTATTGTGCTTCCATTTTTCATTCTCTCAGAGCATGGAAGCAAGAGACAATTCTGATCACACTCCTCAAGCACTCTGAACAGAGGACTGTGAGAGTGAGGAGAGTGAATGGGTGGAATTTTTGTCCACAAACAGTCAGAGATAGTTGCTCTCCTCACTACGTCATCACATAGGAAGGGGAAGCTACTAGGAAGTACTAACTCTCACGTCGTATCTTAATTCTCCAGGGTTACAGCACATCTGAACAAGCCAGTTCTCTCTGTGGGCCATTGGAACATAGCCAGCAGTGTAGACCCCACCCAGAGAACCAGCAGTCCGAAAACGGACCCCTGTCTGGACATCCTTTCCTAATGACAGGTGCCAAGAGGGAGTTCCTCAGAACTGGAGAAAGACTGGTGTCTTAAAGGCACCATTATGGTGATGCTTGTAAGAGGCTAAGCACTGCACATAGATAGAGCAATATCCATCGAGTCCCTACAGTGATGAACTAATTTTCTCTTTCTACAGCAATAGATTATTACATGGGTGGGTAAGCTCAGGCCCAGGAGCCAAATGCAGCCCATGGCTAGTTTTTTATTTGGCCCCTTTTCCAGATCTGGTCCCTGGATCGAATTCCTATCACCAAACACTGAAAACCTGAGCTCACGGTAAGGGAGCAGAGAAAAGGGCATGCACACAAGGAAGAGGGATAGATCCATGACACAGATCCATGATCTGAATTCTCCACTTTCCAAGCATACCCCTCCAACACACCCATCCTCAACTTCTATGTAGCCCTCAGAGCTTATACTAATTTTCAAAGTGGCCCCCAGGAGGGAAACAGTTCCCTCCCCCTCGATTATACTAAAGGGCCTTATCTATTTTATTCCCCACAATTTTATTTTATTTTATTTATTTATTTATCTTACTTTTAAACATTTAATATCCCGTCCCTCCTTCCAAGGCAGCTCGTGGTGACTTACAGTACCCAAACACAAACATATATACAATCCATGTAAAATAATATAAAAGCCACAAGAACAATATAAAAGGGGGGAAAGAGGGGAGAAGCATCTCCCAAAGGAAGAGAGAAAGCGGGGATGCCAAAAACACAAACATTAAAAATAAATAAATAAATAAATAAATACCCTACCCCAAAAATAAATAAATAAATAAAAACCCACCCTCACCTGTCTCCATTGTCCCCATTGTCAAAGGTCCAGCGGAACAGCCAGGTCTTGCAATAACATCAAAAAGAGTAGAGATCTGAGGCCACCCAGGCTTCTGCTGGGAATGAGCTCCACAGCCTTGGCACAGCCACCGAGAACACCCTCTCTATAGTTCGAAAAGGGCACACCTAGCTGACTGTAGAGGCCACTCCAGAGCATGGGGAGTGAGGTGATCCCACAGTTACATGGGGCCCAAGCCGTGTAGGGCTTTGTAGGTAAGAACCAGCACCTTGAATCAGGCCTGGAAGACTATAGGCAGCCAGTGCAGAGAACGGAGCACGGGTGTAATATGCTCCCGGCGACCCGTCCCTGTGAGGAGATGAGTTGCCACATTGTGCACCAGATGCAGCCTCCGAGCTGTCACCATGGGCAACCCCACATAGAGCGCATTACAATAGTCCAGTCCTGAGGTGATGAAAGCAGGGATGGTAGTAGCCAGGTCGGAGTCGGAGTATGACCTAAGCCATTGCTCTAGATGTAGTTGGTGGAAAGCGCTCCTCGCCACAGCTCCAACCTCGGCATCTAGGGGGAGCTGCACATTGAGGAGCACCCCCAAACTCTGAACCTGGGGAACCAATGGGGGGTGAACCCCATCAATGATGGGGGGCATCACACCCATCTCCTTCCCCAC
Source organism: Sphenodon punctatus (assembly GCA_003113815.1). Taxonomy (NCBI): domain Eukaryota; kingdom Metazoa; phylum Chordata; class Lepidosauria; order Sphenodontia; family Sphenodontidae; genus Sphenodon; species Sphenodon punctatus. Next base: position 3,843,054 of record QEPC01001394.1, read on the forward strand.
TAGCATCACCTCCATCTTGTCAGGATTCAACTTCAGTTGGCTCACCCTCATCCAGTCCCCCACAACCATCAGACACCATGTGAGCACCGAGACGGCGGAGGTCTGGGTCAGATGAAGAAAAAGTGATAGAGAGAGCTGGGTGTCATCAGCATACTGATGACACTGAACTCCAGAGCTCCTTACGACTTCTCCCAACAGATGCATAAACATATTAAACACGTTGAACAGGAGAGGGAACAGAATGGAAACCTGTGGGACTCCACATGGGAGGTCCCAAGGAGAGGAAAAATGGTCCCCGAAAACCATTGCTGAGTTCTTCCTGCCAGGAACAAACAGAACCATTCAAGAACAGTCCTGCCCACCCCGGCTCAATCCCGCAGATGAGTCTCCAACATCTCATGGACTATGGTATCAAAAGCAGCTGACAGATCTAATAGAATCGGCAGGGTCGAACGGCCCTGATCCAATTCACAATGAAGGTTGTCAACCAAAGCCACAAGTGCAGTCTCAGTGCCATAGCCCAGATGACAGCCCAACTTTTATCACAAGTTTCCCAACTCCTTATCTCTCCCCCCAACACCACCACCATTCTTCCTCTCCGTCCTCCCTGACCCTGTCGATCCTTATCGAGGGGGCCACCATCCTTCCCGTCCCCCAAGTCCATAGCTTAAGCTTCATCTTTGACTCACCCCTTTCTTTTAAACCAGGGGTGGGGAACCTTTTCAGTCCCATGAACCACAATGAAAATTAGTATGAGCTCCGAGGGCCACATAGAGGTTGGGAGTGGGGGTGCTTAATGGATATATTCAAGAAAAGGAGGGCCCAGATCATGGATCTGTGCTGTGGATCTCTTTCCTACCCTTGTGCATGCACTCCTCTCTGAACCATTATCCAGAGTTCAGTTTTTCAGTGCTTGGGGGTAGAGACTGGATCCAGGAGCCAGATCCAGGCACTGGAAAGGGACCAAATAAAAACTTGCTGAGGGCCGCAGGTTCCCCATCCCTGTTTTAAATCCTTCATCAACTCTGTTGCCAAATCCTGTAGATTCTCCTTCCATAACATTGCTAAGATTTGCCCTTTTCTGTCTCCTCTGCCAAAACCCTTGTTCATGTCCTGGTCATCTCTTGCCTCGATTACTGTAACCTCCTTTTCACTGGCCTCCCCCGCTCTCACCTTTCTCCCCTTATCTCCATCCAAAACGCTGCTACCAGGGTCATCCACCTCACCCATCACTTTGACCACATGCAGCCCCTCCTCTCCTCTCTTCACTGGCTCCCCCTTCCTAAACGAATCCTCCACAAGCTCCTAGTCTTCACCTATAAAGCTCTTCCCTGACTTGATCTTTGTATATTTCATCATCAGGTGTGCCATAATTGTACATTGCCTTTGTGGATTTCACCAAGGCCTTCAACTCCGTTCCTCGCCATCGACTTTGGAGCAAACTAAGATATCATGGTATAAATCCTTCCTTGCTCAGAATATTGGTGGCAATCCATAAACAGAATGTGGCTAGTGTGAAGGGGAGGTCCCTAAGAGAAATAAGTGACCCAATCTCCATTCAAAGAGGGGTACGGCAGGGGTGCCTGCTTGCCCCCCTTTTGTTCAACTTGTTTGTGGCAGATCTTATTGCCGCAGTTAAGAACTGCAATCGTCATCCACCAAGAATACAGACTTACCCCTTATATGCATTACAATACGCCAATGATCTGGCTCTTACGGCCCAGACGGAGAAGGTCCTGAGAGCTGCGATCAGAAGATTACTGGATTACTCCGCAATCAATGGATTAGAGGTTAATGCAAGCAAATCTAAGATTCTGATAGCTGGGGGGAAGTTTAAGAAGAATGTTGAGTGGTTGATTTCTGGTATGGCCATAGAGGTGGTGAACAAATTTTCGTACTTAGGTATGGTTTTCACCTCTAGGGGCACATGGGCTCAACATGTCCACAATAGGGCCCGATTATCCTGGGCTACCACAAAGGCACTTCTTAGGGTTTACAATTCTTGGAGCGGCATATCTGTCGCCACGATATTAGAAGTTTGGGTAAAAGTTGTCCCCATGTTGACTTTCGGGGCTGAATGTATTACTTCCCCAGAACTTGTGACTTGGGAACGAGTTCAGAATTATTTTCTTCGTACAATGCTCAGGATGGGGGCTACTGCCCCAGGGGCGGTGGTTATCGCTGAGCTCAATATGCTTTTGATAGAGCACCAGGTGAGGGTAACCCTTATAAGATACTGGGTTAAGTTGTTGGTTTGTCCACCTGATTCCCTACAAGCCTTGTGTTTGAGTGAGGACATGCGGCATGAGGGAGCCAGACCATATGCCTGGATTCGCTCTGTCTCAACAATATTGAATAAGTTGGGGTTTTCATTTCTTTATCTGGCTGATCAACCGTTAGCTGGCATTAAGTCATTTCTCCAACAAAGATCTAGGGACATAGCAATCCACGAGGACCTGGCTACCCGTAAGGACTGGAAGGTGGCTCCGAATTTAGCTGCAAGTAGTGTTGTTTTTAGGCGAGAAAGCTGAGACAGCATTATACCCTTTTACGGTTCAACTTGATCCAAACTTTGGTGTTAGAGGGCAGATATGCAAAGGTTCCTTATCAAGATCATAAATGTGCGTGCTCTCTGTCAGAAGTGGAAACAGTGGAGCATCAGATTTTTATTTGCCAATATTACACCCATCTTAGGGAGATTTGGCTGAATCCTTTGCTGGAGGGCAAGGGATCTAATTGGGCGCAACTTCTTGTATTTCTGACCAATTTATCAAAGTCTAATGAGTTAATGTCTGTGGCAACATTTCTCATTCTTGTAGCTAAATGGCGAGAAATGATTAGATCCCATTTAAATCAAAGTTGGTGCCTTAATGCAGGGCCACCGGGTCGCTTTCTACCAATAGCTTCTCAGTTTCAGTAGTTGGTATAAATTTAGGAGGGGGAAGAAGAGTCGGGTCTATGATAGCTATTCTCTGGTAACCTCCTTGTGTGTATTTTATATGGTATTTTTTGTATTTATTTATTAACTTTTTGGGACATTATTTTAACTCAAATACTGCTGTGCGGTTTGGTATCTACTGTTGTATTTGTTTATGTATTGTATTACATTGGTTTCTAGACCATGGCGAAAGCCCGTGCCAATAAACTTTTACTTACTTACCATAAAGCTTTTCACATCCTTGCTCCCCCCTACTTCTCTGCGCTAATTTCCCTCCGTACTCTAGTCCATGAACTCTGCTCCTTCTCTGTCCCCTCTCTCGCCCTCCCATGCCTCCCCTGCTCCCCTAACCACCTTCATCCCTTCTCCGTAGCTGCCCCCATGCCTGGAACTCCCTCCCTGCCCACATCTAATTCACCCCCTCCCTTCGTACCTTCAGATCCCTACTCAAGACCCACCTCTTCCACTCTGCCCTCCCCGACTCCTCGCTCCCCTCTCCTAACTCCTGCTGATACCTACCATCCAGTACAATCTGTTACCTGAGGTCTGTGTACTCATATCCTCACTACATGGACCAGCCAGCCATCATTCTCGATGTAACCAACCCAAGCACGTGCACCTGAGACATCGCATCTTCATGAATGTTACATCCCTTGTCTCTCCCTTTGCTCCCCTTCCTTCGTCTCCCCTCCCCGGTCTTTCAGATTGTAAGTCCTAGGGCAGGGACCGTGTCTATTCCATTACTTTGTAAAGCACCAGGTGCATTGCTGGCACCATATATATGCTTGCTAATAATAATAATAATTAATTATTTATCAAGTTTACTTAACCCCATAAATCTTGGCACGTGATAAAATTGCTAGCTCTGACAGGTTCATGTGTAGGAGAGGCATGGGCGGTAGTGTGCTCCCTGACCTTGGAGTATCTGGATCCCAGCCCTGTAGGACATTTGGGAGTGGGGTTCCTGGATATCATCCCTCAGTATAAATCACTGCTGCACTCCTTCATTTTGATATGTCTATTTGGTGACTCTATGGTGCTGGGGACTGCTTTGAAATTGTCCAAATCCAGACTGCTCACCCACACAAAACATTGATTGATTTCCTGTGTTTGCATTTCTACTCAATGCTGCCATCCTGGGGGAAGCCATACGAGCTGTAATGACCCAATCCCCACGCGACCTTGTAGTGGGCAATTGCTGTTGCCACACTGCGGTGCTAGCATGGGGAGCTGGGCAGATGGTCATGGGGAAGCCAGGCCGGCCAACCCCTGTCCCAGTTGCCACCATGGCCTGGGTGCCTGCCTCCCTTTCCTGGTCTGACTGAGATCCTGCCCCATTCATGGTGTGGCTGCACGTGTAGTGGTGCTCCCCACATGGCAGGGCAAACCCAGCCCCTCCACATGAGTAGCTCTGCCTTGGGCAGCCTCACCTCAGTTCGGGTAAGGTTGCACTGTGATGCATCCTCAGAATTTCTCTGAGGGTACATTGTGTAGCAGCCAGATTCTCCTCCCACATCTGGCAGGCACCAGCCACATGGGGTGTCTTTAGACATAACGCTGTTCAGTGTTCTGTAACACAGTGTCCTACCGTCACAGTGTTTAGACATACCGTCAACACAGTGTTCACCCCAACACTGATTAAACTGTCAAGACCTGGCAGTTGTTCAATTCCACTGTTTGGGGTGAACACTGTGTTGATGGTATGTCTAAACACTGTGATGGTAGGACACTGTGTTACAGAACACTGAACAGCATTATGTCTAAAGACACCCTTGATGGATTGCATCATGTGGTCCGGCTGCGCGAGTGTGGTAAGGCTACCCAGTGCATGGTAGCTTCCCCACTCTGTCTCCAGTTCCAGCTGGAGCACCACTGCGAGGGGTCAGGAGAAAATCCAGGAGGACTTTTCTTTCCATGGGTCAAGGCTGGCAGTCGTTTGCAGGCTTGCAAGGAGAGTAGTTCTACCTGGCTCCTCTCAGCTGTCCCCTAGTTCTGGCTGGGCTGGTATCACAGAGAAAAATCTCTCGGACTCAGCAGTACAGTGATTTGAGAGGCAGGAATTAAAGCATCCTGACCTTACTGACGAAAGGACGCTTCCCCAGACCGACCCCTCCCCCCCATGGAATTTCCCACCAAAAAAGGGACACCTCACAACCCTAGTCCCTGGAGACTTCCTGCAGCCATGGCTACCCTGCCCATTAGACCTATTGGATACCTCATTCAGGATGTTAGCCTTCTACATTTGGTACCAAGGGGCTCACTTGATGTCCAGATATTTTGAGTACCAGGAATCTCTAGTGCCTTGGGAGGCTCTGCCACCCCCAGAAGTCCAGGGACAGTTCCTAGGACTACTGCTCCCTGCCAAACAGCAGATTGGGAGAGGGAAGGACATATGGCCTGGCTGGGACTTGCACTGCGAGACGATGGGGATGAAGTGGAGGTGTTGAAATTTATATTGTCCAGGATGGAGGAAAGGTATGGACAAGGTCTGCCTGTGACCTGTATAGAGGAGTCACCCACATTGTCCTCTTCCCTGGAATATTTACTTCTGTTTTCTTCAAACCGTAAATGGAAATTCAGACTGGCTATGTGTATAATAATATACACTATATACACTCTATATTTGAATAATATACACTCTATATTTGGCCAAAACACTGTATATGTGTTTTATTTCTTTGGTTATGGGAGAAAACTAGGACTGAAACGCGATTTCACCCTTCTGAAAAATCTCAAGAATTGGCTTCTTGACAAGATTTTCTCGTCTTGAAATTCTTGATAGAACCTCAAAATAGCAAAATAATGATCTGTGCATGTGCAAAGATGGCCACCAGGGCTTTCTGTGCATGTACCGCCATTTTCCATATGCACAGATATTTTGGGGGGCATTTTTGAGATTCTCAAGTTGCTTATGAGAATCTCAAGTTTCTCTCGAGAATGTCACGGGATCTTGTCGGGACTGTGAGATTCTTGTGAGGATTAATTTCATTCTTGTTTCAGCTGTTTTTCTGGAAAACCTCTTAAGATAAAAAATGAAAACAGAAAATGGTAGTGAAGAGGATAAATGAATGGGAACAGGTTTTTTCTCCAGGAAAGTAATTAATACAGATGCATCAAGCAGTAAGAAGGCTTTTGTTTGTTTGTTTAGTTTTGCATTGGTTTTTTTTTTTAAGCAGACTTTGTGATCATGGTTAACTGGAAAAGATAACCCCTGATTTATGAAAGACAATAATGTTTAAGTAGTCAAAGTAACTACCTATTAAGCATCCTTTATTTAATTCTAATGAACTCTGTTTTGGACAGCAATCAGGGTTAATGAAAGATTTATAGAAATCTTTAATGTGGTTATCCATCACTTAATGAATGGCAAACACATGCATATCAGAATGGATCCCTGAACAGTATCAAGACCATGATTTCAAATGCACCCAAGTAAATTCACTTCTATTTGTACAATGCATTGTTACACCTTTATTTAAAAAGGAAGTCTTCAGAAACCGTAACAAATACAAAGAAATTACTTTGTTAAAATATCCTTGAAAAGTCACAGCAGCACAGCTTTCAGAAAATTTGCAGAACTGTAGCCTAGATGCTTAACTTCAAGCAGGTCCTTGAAAAGAACTGAAATTATGCCAAGGAGAGACGCATGCGATTTCAAGATATGCTTAGGGAATATGTGGCTGCAGTGCTAACTTGGACCAAAACAAAATTAGAATTCTGACCAAGATTCTTATACATAGGAGGAGGCTAAGTTGTAATGAAAGCAGAAACCCAGTGTGATCTGGTCTTTGTGAATAGGCTCAAGCAGTAGTAGTGAAACTTTATGCCTGCTTGACTTCATTTTGAGACTTAAATATAATTGTCATGCGCACACGTACACACACTGAGAGTGACAAAGGCACACAAAGTATATCAAACATTAATTGGGATGGTAACCCGATATACAAATACTACTACCCCACTTGAGGAGTTTGGGAACCTGGGGGTAGACATTCCACCACAAATCTATTAATCAAAATTGTCTGAATTCTCTGCATGTTGTAAGTTCGTATAGTGAAAGATTGGAATTTACAGGAGTTTTTCAGTAGCAAGTGTTTTTGTTTGTTTGTTTTTTGGTCCAAAATGTAACTTCCCCCCCCCCTGGAATTCTCTTATATTAAAGTAACACTAATTTTATTTTAAGAACATAAGAAGTCCCATACTGGGTCAAACCAGTGGTCCATCTAGTGCAGCATCCCATCTCCAACAATGGCAGCTTTGGTTGATTTAGGGAAGTGCACAACAGGTCAGAATTGAGGGATCCATTTCCTGCTGTGTATCGACTCCCAGTCCGAACGGTCAGAAGTCTTGGCTATTTAAGGATCTATCCTCTAAGAACTTACCTAATCTTATAGGAACATAGACATTTACTGATTAATGTTTGCTTTGCAGTGTACCATATAATGCATTGAAATGTTAGCTGGGTGAGCTAAACTTAGTTTGATATCAAAATTTTCATTTATTTTACAAGTACTCAGTGAGATATTGATATTGATTATCTCTATAGGACTCTAATATAGTAACAGAGCCAGTGTGTTGAAGTTAATAAGGTGCTGGACTTTGACCTGGGAAGCCTGGGTTTCAATCCTGTCCTAGCCATGAACTCCCTGGATGGCTCTGAACAAATCATAATCTCTCAGCCTCAATTCCCCATCTGTAAAATGGAAATGTCTGTGTTTCCCTCACCCGTGTACATCTTTGATTGTAAGCACACTGCGCAGGGACCTGTCTCCATTAATAATAAATGTAAAGTACCTGATACACTGCTGGTCTTGTATATATTATTATTATTAATAATAATATTGATGTTCTCTATAGGACTCAATGTTATGGTGTGTACAGCTACAAATTCACACTTTTACATTCAAAGATTGTTCAGTGTGATGATTTTAAAAGATTTAACAGCCTATCTCCTGTCTCTAATCTTCCCTTTTTAGGGAAGGTTATTGAACGGGCGGTGTCTCTGCAGCTCCAGGCGCATCTGGACCGTATCGGTTTCCTTGACCCTTTTCAATCTGAGTTCCGCCCTGGCTATGGCTCTGAGACGACGATGGTGGCTTTGGTGGACGATCTCCACCGGGAGATGGATGCAGGATGTTCTACATTCTTGATCCTGCTAGATCTCTTGGCTGCTTTTTATACCGTGGACCATGGGCTGCTGTTGAGATGGCTGCAAGACCTGGGGGGTCTGGACGGGACTGTACTTGGGTGATTCCGCTCATTCCTCTCGGGGAGAAGCCAGCGGGTGGTGCTGGGGGCTGAAACATCTAGCTCCCGGGCCTTGACCTGTGGCGTTCCTGAGGGTTCGATTCTGTCTCCGCTTTTGTTTAACGTATATATGCAGCCCCTGGGGGAGATCGTGAGAGGGTTCGGGGTGCGTTGTCACCAATATGCTGATGATACTCAGCTGTACCTCTCGTTTTCGACCGACCCAGGTCCCGCTGTCTCATTGCTTTCCCAGTGTTTGGATGCTCTGGTGGATTGGATGCGGCAGAGTAAACTGAAGCTCAATCCTGATAAGACAGAGGTGATGGTGGTGGGTAGGGCGAGGGAGGTGCCAACTCCTCTGGAGGTGGGGGTCCGTCTGGATCGGCAGGTAGAGGTAGTGGCTAAAGCCACCTTTCGCCAGCTGTATCTGGTGCGGAGGCTGCGCCCATACATCTCTGGGTCCGACCTGGCCACTCGCATTCATGCCTTCATCACCTCGAGGCTAGACTACTGCAGCACACTCTATGTGGGGCTTCCCTTGGTTCTGATTTGGAGGCTGCAGCTGGTGCAGAATGCAGCGGCCCTTTTCCTTATGGGGACGAGGTGACGGGAGCACATCACACCTGTGCTCCGCACTCTGCACTGGCTGCCTATAGCGTACCGAGCCAGGTTCAAGGTGCTGGTGTTGGTTTATAAAGCCCTATACGGTCTGGGCCCCTCATACCTTGGGGACC